>OZ024902.1:60692388-60842388 GCA_964017125.1 Flabesymbios commensalis | reverse complement strand
ACAGTATTTGCTAGTGACCAGATAATTACCTTGGAACATAGTGTATAGTTTAAAAGCTAGTCTGTGTGGTAAACAGATAAATAACATGTGGTGAATAAAAATTTAATCGACATTGGGTGAACGTCTTGTGTTTGTTGGGGTTGTCATGACATAGACCAGTCTGTCTCTGGGGTATGTGCTGATGGGTATGCTAGCTGTACGTAGGCCTACAAATCAACACACCACCGCAGCGCCATCTTACAGCATGATGCGGAACTATACGATTACAGTCTAACCTCGCTATAACGAAGTACCAGGGACCTGAACAAATACTTTGTAATATCCGAAATTCGCTTTAAGCGTGATCCTCCCCACCCCTCCCCATCTAAGATCGGTCTGAGCATTCCACGGTATTGATAATGCATCTATAGCCTAGTTATCTAGAGAGATATAGGCTGTATATTTGTGTACATAAGATTCGTGTCAATCTGTATGAATTAAATTTAGTACAGTGTGAATATAAATTATCATGGTAATATAAAAAATAAGGTCTTATTTATAAATCAACGACACGAAAAAAATGATACCATGAAACACTAACATAGCGTATGAAGTAATATGAATACACCTAAAATGGTACAAAAGAACATTCATGCGGACTTTACGAAGCTAACTTTAAATACAAATGTATCACTATTACTATACCGGCAACAATAGCCCCTTGGGCTTATTAAAGTCTATGACGTAACAGTCGACGCAATTATCGTTGATGTCAATGCGTAATGGTACACGTGTTTATGAAAGGGTTCCGACTACCATCACTAATTAACCCTTTGAATATTTAAATGTTGCTATATTTGAGGTAAACTCAAATGGACCTCAAAACTCAAATGGACGAATTATGAAACCAAAATGTATATAAAATATAGCAGCAGTTAGTTTATGTTGCTCAAGTGTCACTGTGGGTACATTTACATGTACGTGAAGTTTCCAGCCGTAATTTGTGTTTAGGTGTATGCATCGCGAACTTGATTCTTTTTTATCTCTATATCCTTTTTTTGAATATGTTTTCTTAGCTACAAAATGTGTAGCAATAATTATACAGTAAGTCTAAACTTAATTTATTTCGTTCATGGAAAGTAAATATTGGATGCAACCAGCGGGACTGAAAACATAAGCCTTCGCAACGCCTTTTTTACACTAAAACAAACACGATCATCATTGAATACGTGTGTAAACTGCTTCTTGCATTCAATACCTAATAAAATACTAATTTATCAATAATTTAGTGAAAAAGTCCGTAAATGACTGATTTGAACTGTGGAAAAAATCACGATTGAAGATAATGTTGTTCAGACTGGAACAGCGTTGGCTCAATGTTGTGGCACCGGCCACATATGCCAGCTAGATATGCTAATCATTGATGGAAAGCTGACACATTGTTGTGTTAACAATCCTGACGGACATATATCATCGGCATGTGAAATCTTAATACATTTTGATATTCCCTAAGTTAAATTATTTTCCGGTTGCATTTTTTTAAATCGTAAAATAAGGGTAAAATATGATTTTGGGGATCAAAAAGTGGCTCGTAATAAACGAATTTCGAGATAAACGACTTCGCAATAAGCACAATATAAATACATGTATGTAATCCTATGTGGAACGATCCGTTCCAGAGAAAGACTTCTTTATACCCAGAAATTCGCTTTAAGCGTGTTCGCTATAGAGAGGCTCGACTGTATTCCAGATTGCATTGTGCTTCATCCTAGATTCCTCATCTCATTCTGCTTCAGCCTTGTGGCCCGCTCTGATCGGCCACGTGGTAGACGGGTGGGGCGTGCTTGCTGAATGGTATGCCTATTACACCAGTCATTGTGGGGACTGCCTTTTCCTAAAATTTGACTTAGAACTAGACTATTGAACATAACATAATATAAGTAGAGACATTGGTATTGAACATTGCCCTTTATATGCAGCAATAGGACTGTAGAAGACGCATAATTGAACATAGCATACCGAAAGTACCGATATTGAACGATGCACTTTAGAATGTAGACACATAGAAGAACCAATATAGCAGAATGAATATTGAACATCGCATCATAGCATAATGCACTTTGAAATTTGTCACTCGGCACATAAAATATTAAACATAGCATAATGAAACCAGCGACATAGAACGATGCACCTTAGAATGTAGACACATAGAACAACCAACATAGCATAATGAATATTGAACAACGCATGTATGAATTATGAACCCTATCCCCTTCCATAGAAAAGGCGCCCATCACCGCGGATTTCAGTCTGCTGAGTAGCCTACCACCGGAGGCTCTTTATCTATTTCTGCTACCACCCACCTCGGAAATAGTTACTGACAAAATACCACACCCACCGGAAAAGTGTCAATTGAAACCCACCACCCCCTCCAGAAAAAATGCTTGCTGTCCATGGGGGGAGCCCGGATTTTTCTTGGAACAGCCCTTAGTTGAAGATACAAGAGACAAACTATAGGCCTAATCTACGATTTAATTCTGTTGAAACTGTATTCCGGGCTACAAATGACCTGTCTTTACATTTTGTGATTTAGATGTGTGTGTGAGCTATCCCAGTATACATAATGGGTAAATATGGTCAAATAAAAAGCATAATTTATATAATGATAGAATAAGACCTGTTGTGCTTTTTTTATTTCTCATCTACCCATCAGTTTATGACTGTTTGGGTGGAAACATAAACAGAGAGGTAACGTTAAATGGTTGAAACCAGCAAATTATGACCGTTTTGTTGAGATAATAAACAAAGAAGTAAAAGGTTAAGATCAGAAAAACTGAATTGGGAATACAGGATTGAACAAATCAGCAAAGACAACAAATCCAAATAGGCGTATGTCGTAACAAATATAATGCAGCTCAAGTTATATATAGCGTATGAAACACTACAAACGGCAACGGATATTCCTATACATAATTTGTACAATAAAGTAGATGTCCAGTTGAATAACTTTTGCTAATCCATGAGTCTGCTGCACATTTGATACTAGAAATTGAATTACTTCATACTAGAAATTGAATTAATATTGCAAGTGTGTGGATTATGCTGCTTTTCCGCGAGCCCGGTAATTTAAACGCATCAGGCACCCGGATTGCAGTTGCCAGCTTACAACAAACAGGAAGATGCATCACTTTTCGGTTGAGGGGTTAGAAATTTTTTTAATTGTTCATATAAAACATTGCAAGGCTTGTTTTTTTAATTTACTAATAAAAAATAAAAAAATGTGTTATACTGTGTTGCAGCGTTGCTATATGGCTGCAGTTTGCAGTAACCTTCAAAAAATGACGTAACAAGAGACATTCCATGAGGCAAACAGGTGTCCGCTTTCGGAAAAAAAGCGATGCTGCATCTTCAACCGGATAACCGAAATTGTCAGATAGCAAGTCGAACACATGGAATGTTACCCTGTGTTTTCATCAAAACTGAAAGAACGGATGGACAATCGAATGGTACTCCGACACAGCAAATTATGAGCGGGGAACGTCTTTAGACGTCAGATTCTGACGTCTAAAGTCGATCCCCGCACTGAAAGAACTAAATATTTATAATGGCCGTGGACCCATAACATACATGTAGGTATTTAAATGAAGTGGAAAGAGCTAACTAAAACTTCTATGCTCATTTAAACTTTGATCTCCTTGGTTTATATAGCAATATTTCAGCGTTGTAAGGGTTAATAGGTGGGTAAGCGGTGGGTCAGCCTGGGTAGCAGCTTCCCTCAGAAAAAAGACTGTCTGTACATAATTTGTTATAGTCCAGGAATTTTAGGTTTTGAAATGGAAAAAATAATATAAAGCTGAATATTTCAAGAAGTGTTCAGAATGTCCTCATTTATTACCTGTAAAAAGTCCCATAGGCAAGGAATCACACCCAAACCGGTAGTGTCCTAAGCAAGAACACACATTCAAGTGCACAAGGTCCTGGGCAAGGTGTCACACCTGACCCTACAGTTCCTAGGCAAGGATTCACACACGAGCCTGGGTGTCGTATGCAAGGATTCACCGCAGGTGCGCATGGTCTTTGTTAAGGACCCGCACCCGAGCCCACAGCGTCCTAGACAAGGTCTCAAACCTGACCTTACAAGTCATAGGTAAGGATTTACCGTGAACCCGCATGGTCTTAAGCAAAAACTCACACCCGTGCCTGCAACGTCCTAGGCAAGGACTCACACCCGAGTCGGCTCGTACTGGGCAAGGTCATACACTGGAGTTTGCAGGGTCTTAGTCAAGCACTCACAGCCAGACCCGCAGGGTCCTAGACAAGATCTTACACGCGGGCATAATGGTCCAATGCAAGGTATCAGTTTATGTACATTTGATGCAACATTAATAGGAACACGAATAAGTTTGCTTTGTGTTTGAAATTATGTTTCATCCCGATGGCTCATTCGATCCGACTGTGGCTCGAAACTCAGAGTTACTGGGCTCGAATCCTGGTAGGGTCGAGTGTTTGTTATCGAGGTTGTGCATATACAGTGCTCCAAACTTTTCAAAGGCCTGGAGTGTGTAGTGATGTTTGTGGCACTGTGCACAATAAAGACCCCTTGAAGTTATTCGATAAGAGTAGGACGTAGTCCCTTCCTTTTTTCGAGATATTGCCATGATTGTGCAGAAAGCAACGTAAAGCAATATATTACAGATATTTTGTAGTGTGGTTTAGCTGGGTAGGTCTATATATTAAAACCTCAGTGGGACATATAAACGTGTTATATACCATATCAATCTATCAATTGTGATAATGGCACCAAAATTGGTCTGTGTATGCACCTGAGGGCACTGAGACAATCATTAAATCAAAATGGTAGTGATTTGTCAATATGACCACCATAATATGTAACATGCCTATATACTTGAATTATTTTATTGACATTACTCATACAATTGTTTAATTTTTATGTGATAGTGTTAAGTCTTAAAATGTTTACAATTTCTAAATTTTCTAAATTTGTTTCTAAATTTTAACAAAAAATCTGTCAAATTAAAATGGCAGTTCCTCATTATTAGATAAACCTGACTGTGTTTAATTATAACACAGTAGTTTTTACCATACACAAAATTACAATGCCCGTTATCACACTGACCCGATCAACAGATACTTGTCAGTCACCACACTGAACACCCGTTCTTAAAAATGCATTCCAATTTCTTGCTTCCAATCTCAATCTGTTTTAAAAGTTTTTTTCCTACTCTTATCGAGTAACTTCAAGGGGTCTTTATAGTGCACAGTGCCACAAACCTCACTGCACACTCCAGGCCTTTGAAAAGTTTAGAGCACCGTATATGCACAACCTCGATGACAAACATCCGACCCTGCCAGGATTCTAAAAACGTTTTTTTTTATATCTGATTGCTGTCTGGTTTCTGATGTAGTTGGTTTGTGTCGTCAGATAAGTTTATTTTTTTCTGAGTTATATTTATTGGGTCCCTGCTTCCCGTGTATCTGTTATGACGAAATAATATTATATCTAGTAATAGCAAATACAAATGTACAAGCATTAGTTCTTTTATTAAATATTACCTTTGAAAATATACTGAATTGTTAAAGGATTTTTATTGCTGAAAAATAAACGTCAGGGAAACGTCGAGCCGTCTTGGTGTGGTAAGTTGTTGTGACATGCACAATGGCACAACGTAGGCCTACCCTCTTGTCACCGTCTTTTACATAATTTCATTCTTCTTAACATATCATTAGTATAATCACACCAAAGGCTGGAGCAACACCGAGGCGGACATTTTAAATTGTGCAATGGCAGAGTCTTTGCAATGTTAGAATGGGACCGGAATTAAGCTTTTCGTAAAAAAATATGCTGGAAAACAATATTACAAAGATATTATATTGGAATTTCCTCATATGTTACCATTTCAGTATTGTATCAGGCGGCCATTTTGGATTTTTGCAAACAATACACGATGAAGCTCTAAGACTTAAAAAAAAGACCTGAAATGAGTTCTCTGGGACAAATTAAGTGAAAAAGAGGTATTACAAAAGACTATAATGTTAAATTCTTCGTATGTTACAATTTTGTTATGGACTCTGGCGGCCATTTTGGATTTTCGCCAAAAAACGATGTTCCGCTCCTGTTTTTGTACTTTCGACAGGTCATTAAGGCTGACCATCTCAATAACTCCTGAAATTTTCAGCTTTATATTATTTTTTTCCATCTTTGCCCTTAAATATGCCTAAAATTCCTGGACTATTTTACACTGCAGCCGCTAGACACTGCTACGCTTTATGTTTAATTTTTCAGGTGCATGTCCCCTACTCTCAATCTCAACCCATTGTAGGAAACTTGTTTAGCCGGCTGTGCGGCTGTCCTGCTGTCCGGCCTTTTTATCGGCTAGCGACAATGTGTATGCCTACACATCTCATGGAGGGGGAGGGGTTGGTGCACGTATACACCTGTGGCGGCCTTTAGGGAGGAACAAGTTATCTGTGTCTGTCTAGGACAATAACACAGTGCTCTGTGTAATAATTTATAAACCTAATGTTTTCTACCATTAAAATTTCCAACTTCAAATGAGGAAACATATTTATCATGTTTATATTTATGAAAATTACATGTATATATCAGAAATTGAATTATCAGACGAAGAGAGAATCAGCGCAAACAATTTGATCATTGTAATCTTGTTAGCGCGGGGAGATCGACATTGAACATCAGAATCTGACGTCTCTAGACGTCTAAAGTCGATCCCACACTCTATACCAAGGTAAAGATATTTAGAATGGTCGTAGACCCAAACGATAAGTATTCAAATGAAGCAGAAAGGGCTAACTAAGCGATTATTTATGATTTCAAATTGAAGAATATTCTTTTGTCCCCATGATTTATACGAACGTATTTCAGCGTTTCAAGGGTTAAAAAAACGTTTATTTATATATTTTTTTTTTTTTTTATAATTAGCTTAAAGCCGTATTTTATATGGTCCTAGCAGTACAAAGGTGAGCTTTTCTTATGAAATCACACGTGATTCACCGACCTTCAGGAAATGGCGATACTGAAGGATAGTGGGTTGTAGAAGATTCCACGCTGTCAGATCCCTCCTCCTCTTCAAGCTCCACCTGGTCGTTACACGAGTCTGTGTCACAGAAGCACACAGCGCCTTCCAATTCCTCAATATCAAATTCCACCTTGTCCAGATCCACCAGGTATTCCACCTGACCGAGGATCTCTTCTGTGGCGTCATCAAGCATATCTTCGTCAGCTTCACCGCATTCCAGTTCGGGAGATGCCAGCTCACTGCAGTTCCGATAAACTACTCTAGCGGTACCCGAAACTTCTGGAAAATTACCACATTTTGAGGATCAATAAAGCTATCGTTCTGTACAATGATGAAGTGAAACGCATTGTAACAATTTCGCGTGAAGTAATTATTATGTGATTTACTGCATGGCGAATACTATTCAATATGAATTATGCTTTTCTTTTGTCTGTACATATTTCTTTTCTCACCACTCCAGTCATAACAAATGAATAGTAGACTCATTAATGCGAAGTGATTATATAATAAACATTTGTTTGAATAGCTGTACAAGTTTGTCAAGAAATAGATAAATTACCATGATTACATACAGTTTGTATAATACATTTACAATTTTGTAAGAAACATGTTATATTAAGAAAATTATCGTACGGAATTACATTGTGTACGCCTCTCACAAGTGGCTAATAATACTTTAAGAAACAAGTAACGTTTTGATTGCCACCCAACGTTGTTATCCCCCTTGGTATTTCTGTCGCTTGTGTATATATATAACTGTATATGGGTGGTAACATGGTGGTAGTAAACATAGCAGTAACCATGGGACGTCCACAGTTATGCAGCAAGTGAGCTCATCATAATATAAAAAAACAAATCATAATCATGATAATTATGATGTTTGTCAAAGCAAAATGACGCTCCAGTTAACTGTCGTGTAACGTATGCAGTGCCACCAAGGGATCAATCCCGAATTTCGGAATAGGGGGAGTTTTCAATGGAAATTTACTCATCAGGCACGGAACCAATGTTGGTTTGATGTTGGGCCAGCGTCGCAGAAGATGGGCCAACATTAGACAGACATTGGTTCAACGTTCCGGGCCTGCTTTTAACCCTACTCAGCTAACAAACTCTGTTTTGAGGTACAACCCGATTAAGTTTGGAATGTCAAATAACGACGCTTTTAGCATTTGAAAAAACGGCGGGGGGAGGGGGGTCCACCCTCTGAATCCGTCACTGCCATCCTCATATAACCAGGAAAGGATGTTCTGATGAGCATATTTATGAATCGCCAATTCCATGATGTTTCTAACAGTGCATACATTTACCACATGCGGTTTTCACCTCAACAATCTCAATGGGCAGATAAATACAAAAATAGACTCCCCCCCCCCCCCCCCCACAGTGGGCGACAATAATTATGTTAATCTCTGTTACTTTACTCACGGATCCCCAAGGTTTCTGCTTCTAGCTCCGCCTCCACTGCTATGGTGACACAGGTCTGTGAGGGATCCCCGCATGTCCTCTTGCCATAATCCTCAGGTTTATCCAGGCAGTCGTCGTCATCCCAGTTGAACATACCATCTACCACCCCGTCCACCAGGGAATTACCCGTGTCTGCCTCAAGGAAGGCACATTCATAACATTCAATGGCGCCAGTCCCTATAACAAATGCAATGAATGGAGTTTTATGCCATTTGTGCACAATAGGCTTAACTAGGTCAGGAGAACCTCCTGAGGATGATGAGATAAATGATATGACACTGCCCTCCAGGCACAGGATTCGAAATTCGATACCTGGCGGTCTGATGCCGAGCATGCTACTTCTCTGTCACGGAGGCTCCCCATAATGTTGAATCTTTACGAGTCAGCGAGGTAGACATTTTGCTTCTTCCAAACCTGAATGCCAGAGTGGGGCTCGAACCCGCGATGATAGTTTTTAAAGAAGTTGAATAGTCGCCTTAAATACATTAGAAACGTTAAGTCCGTCCTAGCCTGATTTATTATTCACTCGTGTCACCAGTGTCTCTATCTCTACTTCAGACACTGGTCATTTTCCCCCGATCAGCTAATATTAACCACCAGGGGACAGAGATTCCACAGCCACTCTCTGTACTGCCGCATCTAGGTGCGTGGGAAAAATCCCGCTTCTTTCAGAATGATGGCCTCACAGAGTGCAAAATAACTCGATTCATGTTATTACCATTGACGCTTCTGAAAATGAGATAAAAATATCTAGGCTGAATATACACTGATATATACTGTATGTAGTAAAAACTGTGCTCAGCTCATACTCTTAAAAACTCAAATAAATTAATTATCAATAAATATAAAATTGAAAGTGGAACACTCATGGATACCCTCAGGTTTGTATGACGAGCACTGCGTGCACAAATTCCCATGTGTTGGCAGCGGATGGGCAGGTGTGCATCTAAACACAACTGGCCAATCACGATCTACCTCACCGCTGGTGCCTGATTTTATGAATTGCTGGCTGCTGGTTGGCAGACGGTGACGTAACAGACGACAGAGACCCCTGGTGTTGGATATGTGTACATGCCACACAAAATCTCAGTGGGTGACTGTGACACTCACTGATAGCTGAGTGTAGATTTATTATTGTAAGTTTTACAATTGAATCATATTACTTGGTTTGTAGCTTTCAATTGCTCTTTTGTAAATTATTCATTTATTTTTAGACATTTGCCTGAGACGGTTGATAAAATGTGACCCGCCACGCGAAAAGGGCAGTGAGGTAAAAATAATCAATATGGATTTTTACCCTCCGGCCCGTTGGGCCCGAAGGGGTATTGTCGTCCCCTTCGTGCTCCGCCGCCGCCGCCGCACACACTCTTTTGGCTACTACACCAACATGGTTCAACAGATTAAATTTATAATTCATACAAACATTCAACCCCTCCCTGCACTTTTTTTTACCCAAGGTCAAGGTCATAGGTCAAAGGTCAAGGTCAAATATTTAAAAAAAATCTTGTTAACGCGATAACTTGAAAAATAATTATTTGATCTCTCCAATTTTTTACTTGAAGATACCCATGAGTATGGAGATGACCTGATTAGATTTTCAGCTTTCAACCGAAAATCAAAATGGCCGCCACCTGGCGATTAAATTTTTTTTCCACTTTTTTTTCAGATTATTCTCGAAACCTGGTATATATAGGTTTTCGGGGTCTGCGAGTCTATTGGCATTGTCCGTTTTAGTGTGCGAATGAAAACGAGGCTATGGCGGCCATCTTGATTTTTTAATTTAATAATTCCTTGTTAACGCGATAGCTTTTAAAATAATTATTGGATCTCTCCAATTTTTTATGTAAAGTTACCCATGGGTATGGAGATGACCTGATTAGAATTTCAGCTTTCCACCGATAATCAAAATGGCCGCCACCTGGCGACTAATTTTTTTTAAAACTTTTTTTGAAAAGGCGACTAATTTTTTGTAAACCTTTTTTTTTAAAATTCCCTCGAAACCTGGTATATATAGGTTTTCGGGGTCTGTGAGTCTATCAGTATTGTCCGTTTTCATGTGAGACTGAAAACGACGCTGTGGCGGCCATTTTAGTTTTATCAATTTTAATAAATCGTTCTTATTTTCAATTAACCGCCTTGAAACCTGGCATACATAGATTCACTGCATGAGCCGAAGGGGTATTTGATTGTTTGCACGGTATTTTTTTAGTTGCTTTGATGGCCGTGTCCTTCCTGTTTCATTAAATGATTTTTTTTTATTATCTCTATTACTTTTTGTTTTAAGACATTTTTTTTAAATTTAGTTTTGTAATAATTAAAATTCTCGGGGGTGCCTTCTCGCATACTGGTCACAAATAGCTACGTCCGCTCGTAGAAAACATCGTCATCATAATATAATTAGACTCACCCTGAGCGATGCACCCAAGAGCAGCAATGAAATAAACCACATAAATCATGGTTCTTCCTGCTTAACGTGGAGACAGCAGTGACAATATATATCTGAAACATATAGAATTACATAGTTTAACTTTTAGCGGAGAGCACAGTCTATACTATTTTTAGGAATTTACGACTAAATATATAATATAATAGTGTCACATCAGGGCCTGCTTTAGAATAGCTTGCAGGTGTTAGCCAACTGGTGGGGTTAGGAAATTAAGACTCCAGAGCGGGGACCGACTTAGACGTCTAAAGATCCCCGCACTGAAATAATTAAAAGATTATAAATGCCGTATAGACCCGTTGCATTGGTTGTCAAATGAAGCACTAAGAGCTAACTAAGACATTTGTGATGATTTCAAATTGAAAAAATCTGTTTGTCTTCATAGTTCTTACAAACATACCTCAGCGCTAGTAAGGGTTGGTATTAACACACATCCACCCTTTCAAGCCTAAATTTAGCATTTTCATATTCATCCACTACAAGCCGTGAATTGCTGTCGCAATTCTCGACTTGTAGTAGATGAAGATGATTTGATGTGGTTTAAAAATTAAAGACAATTGCCACAGTTTCAACATGTTACAGTTACAGCTCCAAGGGATAATCAGGATAACGGAGGATTCCATTTAACCGAAAAAGTCGAACCAGCAACACCATTGCGATCATAAACAATAAATGCCACCATAACCAGTTTCTAGCGCAGTTCAGGGTTATTATAACACTTCTAACGCTCATATTGCTTCATAATAAAATGAGCTTGTAATTGTATATGTTTTGACACGACAACGAATACACCTATACAATTTTTAAAATAATTATCCGATTCTACAGATGATCAGGGCTGTTATGTGAATAGCTAGGGGCGGGGCTGTGGCTTTTGATTGCAATACTTGCCTCATGACAAGCCTGAGATAGGATGTGGTTAATTGACTCATCGTCAGCCTGAAGTAGGATGCGGCTAATTGATTTAAGACAAATTTGAGCTAGGATCAGGTTGATTGACTCATCACAAGCCTATCTTAAGCTAATTATCTTATAACAAGCCTGTGTGGTTGGAGGATAATTATCTTATCACAAGTCTGTGATATAAAGGTGTAATTGACTCATCACAATACTTACATTAAGCCGCTAATTCTCTAATGATAGTTCTGTGATAAAATCGGATTAATTCACTTATCACAATCTGATGCGGTGTTTATAATATCCTATGTCATGAGTCAAAACACCTGTGACGACCAACTGATGACACATTCACATAATATGTCAAGCAAGTAATATGTTAGACAAAGCTTGACACAATTTTTCAACATGTAGGTCAACGTTTAGACGTTGGCTCAACAATAACGTTGGGTCAATTAAATCATGTTTTACAGGTGGTTCGTTTGAACACGCCACCATAGACATGTTGTAACGTGCCAGAGAGCGTTTACTGACAAACTTATTCTCGAATCAATCAAATAACTCAGCGACGTCAACGAAAACCTTTTTGAATGGCTACTTGGTGAAAATAATGTTATATCTGACACAGATATAACAGTTCGATTTGATTTGATTTGAGTTTGATTTAGTACTTCAAAAATTATTAATGAGATGTTCATTCTGTTGAAAAATTATTAATGAGATGTTCATCCTGTTGAACACAGTTTCGAATGACTTGTAACCTACTCTGACGTATTACGTAGTCAATTTCTAGATTCCCATTACACAAATGTTGTTTATGATATTTTAATTCACATGCATGAAAATCGTTTTTACAGGTGTGTTGGCGATACCCATTTTGAATTTGAAGGTCTAACAATGTTTAGCAAAAATATTTAAAAAATGGGGCTTTGGCGGTCATTTTTTGCTTTGCTTATATAAAGGTGAAGGACACCAAATATGGTCTCACCACATTAAATAAGCCGAAATCCAGGGAGGTGTCTACTAATGATGGAATCATCACACAAAATATTTCTAATGCGGCTGTTCCAACCTCTATTGAAACAAAATAAAATACAAATAAATTATAATTTTGTGAATATCTAATAAGCATACGTTATCTTCTTTGTCAAAGATGTCAAATATAACTGTTTCATGATAACCTCGCAGGGATACAGTGTGTTAAAATGATGTGTGTCTGTTCTGTGAAAGAGAGTATGGATTATCGCCCAATTTTAACATTAATGACCTTTTTACACACTAGGGGGCGTATCTCAAAATCTGTCTGGTAAGCATACCCATAGCGGACCTGTTTTAGAACAAGGACATCTCAAGCTTTATCCTGATATGTCACACTACATATCTAAAAGGGTGAAAAATGGTGAAATCGGTCTGCAGAATTGAGGCAGTATACATGTGTTTCAATGGGACTGGCATTTGGGGTGGTGAGACCTTATAGAACGTTATTCGACAGATTCGAGTTCAGCACACACAAATTATGTAAAAACAAGCGAAAAATAAATATGGATTATAATGCCGCGAAAGACAGTGTTTGCGTAACTCTACATCCTCATTTTAGACAGGTTTGGAGGTATCCCCCTATAAGCGGGCAAAATAGTTTGCCCCAATTTTTACTGTTAACATCTCATTTCATTGCTGAGGGACACTCCTGTAGGATTTTTTATTCCTGATGTAATGTAACCTCTACTATGTATGCATGAGTTTATAGGTGTTTTAATACAATTTAGTCCATAATTCAGTATTATCTATATTTATTTCATCGAAATATGATATTCTGGTCGTTCTCATGGATTAGATACAACAAATGACATTGCTTTTGTGTTTTTATGTTCATTATTAGTGATAATACAGCGGAAACTTAAATTTTGCTTATCAGTGACGGTCATCATGGATTTTTTATTAATGTGCAAAGGAAAAAAATGTAAACAGTTTTTATTTGTTCAGCTGGGATATATAGATGTGAGAAATCATCATCAATCAAAATCAACGTGAATATGACACAGATTTTTGATATGCTACATAGCGACATGTACTGATTTCAGCCATGATCAGATGATAAAAATAATATCCGTGAGCAGTGACAAATAATACCGGAGGGTGGTAGTGGTGGTGGAGAGGGGGAGGGGGGGGGGGTGGGGTGTCGATTCACCACATATCTATTCGTCTTACGTCTTTAAACTCTTAAACACGGTCAGTTGGTGCTGTTCGCATTCAGGATTATTCGTACGTGTAAACAGGTAAAGGCTGTGTATATAAAGCAGACACAAGACGTTGAGACCATGCTGGTTTCCCAGCAAACACAAGGTATTGTAACAATGTTGATTCAATGTTGGGCCGACGTCGTAGACGGCGGGCCAGCATTAAATCCACATTGTATCAATGTATCGTGCTGGTTTAACCGTTAAGGGCAGACATATTTCTATATAAATCAGGAGATCAAGGTTTTTTTCTAATTTGAAATCATCATAAATGTCCAATTTAGCTCTCTCCGCTTCATTCGTGGCATGGCTTTTCGACCATTATAATTATTTACTCTTTCAGTGCGGTCATCGACTTTAGACGTCTACAGATTTAATGTTGACCCAACATTATTCCAGAATTGGTTCAATGTCTGATGTTTGCTGGGAGGTATCAATCACATATCTTTATACTAAGATCATGTCGAGCACACCCAAATATTAACTGTAATTCTAAAGAAAATAATGTTGACAATGAATTTTGACTGAAGCTTCAAGTATCTTAGGCTCACGCGCAGGGTCAACGCTATCAAGAGTGGCGTCCGTCGCAAGGTAACTATTATTGATCGGTGAAGCGAAGCGATTCAACTGATTTTGAGGGTGAAAACTTAGTTTAACATGTTTAAATAGTTGATTGCGTGGGATTAACGTTATTATACGAAACTTGTCAAGTCATGTGTGTACCAGATTTTCTGTCATGGTAGATGGTGTCTGTTATGATATGTCAACAGCTCAACATACCATTATTATCATCAATCATGTCGTGCGAGTACAAGTTAGGATGTAATGGTGATGTAAAAAATTGTGGACAATCAAGAATTATATTCAAAATTAACGAAATAAAAGAAAACGTATCACACTGTTGATGCCATGATCGACCCCGAACATTCAACCAATTTGAGAAAACTGTCCTGTCGCCAAATACAGACCATTGTTTAGCACAATGTGATAGTGTTTGTAATGCGCAATTTTAGTTTAACGTTGGTCCACCGTCTACGACGCTGGACCAACGGTAAACCAACATTTATTCAACTCGACGCTGAACCAACATTAGATCAACATGCAATGTAGGTTGATCATGGCAAAGGATTAGTTTTTGCTCGTATTTGTGGGTTCAGATGTCTGAATACAAGAAATACGAAAAAGTCTGTATTAGATGTTGCTATTGTTGTGCCATGCCTCGTCTCCTATTTGATAGCTATCTAAGACTCAACACAGATAAATAGAGGTAAATAGAGATACTTACTTTGTGTTTACTCTTCAGGTTATTCTTCCTGCACACCTCAACCACAGTCCTGTTGGACGTGTTTGTGTGGGGTTTTATATAGAAACCGTCATTATCCTTGTTCGTTCACCCATTTCAATCCGTCCAATGACAACCTACAATGCATCAGCTGATTTTAACACTCAGCACACAAATGACAAATACTGTCAGAATAAACCATTGTTCACCAGGCACGACGCAATGAGTCACTGCTGGGTTTAAGTTGGCAAACCGTCTGTGAAGTTGGCCCAACATAACTGCTATGTTTTATGTCTCAGCTAACACGAACTAACACGAACTATGTCCTAACATGATGAATGATATATAATTATTTCTAGATAAACATAGATGGAAAAGACATGACAGACATTTAGTTCAAGTCTACTGGTCTAATTTGTGTCGCATTGACTCCTGGTCTAAACAATGGCAGGTTATGTTTAGCGCAGAAAAAACTTGTGACATGGTTCTCTCTTTAAGGCCAAGTTCCGACCCCCCAAATCCTTTAACATTTTCAGGTAGCCACCTGAAGTCCGTCTCCACACACAAACATCTCGGTGTCACTTTCAGCAGCGATTTAAAATGGAATATCCATGTAAATGATATATGTATTCGTGCTGAACAAAGAATATGCAATATGTACTCATTATCCTTTAAATTAAATAGAAAAACCTTAGAGACTTTATACTTCAGTTTCATCAGACCCATCCTGGAATACGCCGATGTACTTTTAACAAATTTAACTGAAAATGATTCTCTTAAAATAGAAAAAGTTCAAAAACGGGCGGGTAAAATTGTTTCTGGTGCTATTAAAGGTACCTCATATGATGTAATAATTAACGAACTAGGGTGGGAACCATTGAATGTTCGACGTAACCGCAGACAATTACTATTCTTTTCCGATATTGTTCATAAGCATACACCATCCTATCTTTGTGACGACTTGCCTTCTTCCGTACAAACCAGGACTGACAATCGCTACCAATTGAGAAATAATGCCAATTTAACCAACTACAGGCCCAGAACAGAAACATTCCGTAATTCATTTTTCCCTTTCACCCTGAATACCTGGAACACTACCGATGAAGCAATCAGATTAATCGACGATCATAATATACTTTTATCTAAAATAAAACATCCAATCCCTAAAAAAAACCCACATTTCTATAAATTCTCAAGAAAAGTCAATATAATAATGTCTAGATTAAGAATGAACTGCAGTGAATTAAAATATCACCTGTATATCAATCATGTATCAGAAACTCCTAATTGTTTATGTGGATGTATAGAAACGCCTCAACATTACTTTTTAGAATGTCCATTATATTTAACTCACAGAGACATTTTACTTGCATATTTTCGAAATACTGAAGCTCCCTTGTCTTTAAAAAATATTCTTTATGGTGACATTCAAGAAAATATGACCAAAACTTTAATTGCTGCAGTTGAACAATATATATGTGATACACAACGGTTTTCTATACTAAGTTTATGTGAGTGACACTGTATAAATGTTTTTCAGTTTTCTGCCTTGCCATGCTGTATTCACACCGATGTAACATAATTAAACATTCTGTTGTGCAACAAATGCACTAACAATATATTTGGTAATGACAATCCATTGTCTTGCTGTGCTTATAATATTTTCTTATTATTTAGACAGCAGCATGTCTGGTATCTCGGTCTGCAGTCCGCTGCAACATGGTGTTGCTGGACATGGTGCAAGCATATTCATTTTCTAGTTGCATTTTAGTACGTTACACTCTTATATTATGTTGTTCATATGACAGCATCATGTCTAGTATCTGGGTCTGCAGCGTGCTGCAATCATCGGGGTGGTGGATATGCAGGCATACATTTGACTATTTTCGAGTTGCTCTTGCATGGATACCGCCTCAGTCTGCAGCCTGCTGCAGCACCGGGACGCTGGCCATGATGCTAGTGTAATTTCATGTCCGAGCTGCTCCCTAAAAGTTATCATATTTTACGCTGCGCTGTGTATATGCCAGCAGCGTGTATTCCAAGTGTTTTTTGATATATACCTTTACCTTATACTTAACATTGTTCATATGACAGCATCTTGTCTACTACCTGCGTATGCAACCTATCGCAATGCTCAGTTAATGGACTCGCTGCTGTCATATTTAAGTTCTAAACGCCACTTTGTCTTCAGCGAACCAGTTATAACTGTTTCATACTATCACAGTACATTTTTTCTTGCCCTGACTTCCACTTAAATGGATCTACATTGACTTCGTGTATATGCCAGCAGCGTGTATTCCAAGTGTTTTTTGATATATACCTTTACCTTATACTTAACATTGTTCATATGACAGCATCTTGTCTACTACCTGCGTATGCAACCTATCGCAATGCTCAGTTAATGGACTCGCTGCTGTCATATTTAAGTTCTAAACGCCACATTGTCTTCAGCGAACCAGTTATAACTGTTTCATACTATCACAGTACATTTTTTCTTGCCCTGACTTCCACTTAAATGGATCTACACTGACTTTAATCACAAGACGGAGCGCTGCGCCCCCTCCACCCCCGCACCAACTACAGCAGCCTGCACGAAACCAGTCATCATGTCACCACTCAGCGAACGAAACCTCGTATTACTATTTTGTATATGTTTCAATTGCTTAATAAAATATGTTTATACAAAAAAAAAAAGTCTACTGGGTCGAAACTTGATTGGCTAACGCTGACGTCAGCCGATCCAATATGGATTCCCCAAGAGTGACTAAGTCCGTTTTTTATCGGTTTAAGGTTATTTACCACATTTCTCGCCATAGCCATTCGTCCAGTGTTGATACCAATTATGTAGGTGATATTTAGGTACCAACGGGGTTTGTTATAAACATATGAGCTTATTATGTATCCGCTCTCACAAAGAGGTGGGTACAGGCTGGTTCACCCTTGTCCACTCCGTCTGTCTTCAGTCTGTGTGTCAGTGTTTCCCATTTTGCATTTGTTGCAGGCGGTCAAACACGAGACGTTGACCCAATGCTGGGCTAATGTTGGCCCAGTATTTGGGTTACCGTGTTGTGTTTGGCCCTATGCTGAATGTGGGACATCGCCACAGACGACGAGCCAACATTAACCCAGCTTTGGTTCAATGCATAGTGCCGCCAGTATAAATACTGACTAGGGCTGAATGGATATGCCAGCACCGGCGACGCTGGCCCAACACTTGACAGACATTGGGTCGGTGTCGGCTAATACTCGCCACCAGCAGTATGCACTGCCGGACCCGCAGACCAGCAAACACGAGCTAGTGCTGGTTTGATGCTGGGCCAGCGTTGATATTGTGAGGTTTTTCTGGAGCGACTATTGGTCGTTTAAGGAATAGGCCCCCTAATCCTTTTATTAATCACAAACTAAATGGCCGTTTTGTCATACTTCAACTTGGAGGTAATGATCTGAATTTTGTTGGTTTGAGAGTTGTCTGTTGGCTAGAGATATTGTTAAATTTGCGAGAAAATAAATTTCTCAGAATGGCGCTATATGTCAGTGACCATTTGTCAGTTAATGTTTAGAAGCCAGTCTAAATCTTCGCGTTTTATTCTTTAGGCTATAACTCTTTAGTGAATGAGGTGAACAAGGAATTAACATTTTTGTGCTCCTTTTTTCCAGTGCTCAGATTTAGTCACATGTGGATCTAACAGACACTAAGTGTATGGATGACAGATGACAGCACTCGCCTTAACTCCAAGGGTATGATCAAGTATTTTCGATCTATGAGGGCCATTATGCATCTGAATAATTTTTTTTGAAGAGTTTTAGGTTCTGAATTGTTTTTGCAATTAAAGCCAAGCTGGCAGTGGTGCTGGAACTGTTAACCAGGATAGTGTTATTATCTATCCAATATGAAATGGGGTGTTGTGTTCACACATGACATACTGTTGTATATGTTAGGTATCATAATTTTGTTTTATCTCGATCAAGTTGCAGAATTTTATATTGGAGTTCCAAGCATAATGATGTGTGTCGTGTTGGAGATCTATTAGGCCTGCGTTTTTTATACACTCTGTCAATTTCAATCAGTGAAGTTTTTGCAATATATTTGCTGGGATGTCAATGTGCATCTGTCACTGAATTTGGATATAATGGATGCTATGGATATTGTCATTGACATTATCTATCTGTGTGTTTGATTTTGGCTCTATGTTAGTCAATATCTACGTAGTGTACTGTATTTTAAAGTACATCTGCCACAGAAGTTATTTCACATACCATTTTATATTTGTCACACTATGTCTCATAATATGCCTGTATCAGTGTTTTTTTTTGGCAATGTATTTGCTGGGATGTCAATGTTCATTTGTCACTGAATGTTAATGGCACTCATATTTTTTGTTGATGGATGCAATAGACATTGTCATTGACATTATCTGTCTGTGTGTTTGATTTTGCCTCTATGTTAGTTAATATCTACTCAGTGTACTGTATTTTAAAGTGCATCTGCCACAGAAGTTATATTGCATACCATTTTATATTGTCACACTATGTCTCATATTATGCAATCTATGTCAATTTCAATCAGTGAATTTTTTGCAATATATTTGCTAGGATGTCAATGTGCATCTGTCACTGAATTCGAATATAATGGATGCAATGGATATTGTCTTTGACATTGTCTGTCTGTGTGTTTGATTTTGGCTCTATGTCAGTCAATAACTACGTAGTGTACTCTATTTTAAAGTGCATCTGCCACACAAGTTATTTTGCATACCATCTTATTTTATCATAGTATGTTGCATATTATACCTGGATCAGTGAGTTTTTATTTGGCAATATATTTGCTGGGATGTCAATGAGCATCTGTCACTGAATTCTACTGACACTCATATTATTTCTTAATGTATGCAATGGACATTGCCATTGACATTGTCTGTCTGTGTGTTTGATTTTGGCTCTATGCAAGTCAGTATCTATTTAGTGTACTGTATTTTAAAGTGCATCTGCCACACAAGTTATATTGCATACCAATTTATAGTGTCATGGTATGTTTTGTCTAATGCCCGGATCAATGATTTTTGTTTGGCAACATATTTGCTGGGTTATCAATGTGCATCTGTCACTGATTTTGAAAGTTTGGGTGAACACCAATCATAATTATAATAGAGGGCCAATAACCATTCACAGTGGTTTCCATGGCAAACAATAGCACCCAAATACATTAAATTCACTGGTACATACATAAAAAGCACAAAAAGCTCCCACCATCCGATAAATTATACCAACATGATTCAAAATGCATCCTAAATGGGATTAGTATTAGTCTTGGACTGATAAAAAAGGACCACATAGACAGTATTGGTAAAGAAAAGGGTCAAGAGGTCATGCAAAACTATAGTACATGGTACCACATTTCAATCGGAAATGGTACATAAATCACTGCCAAACATGCAATTGTACACATAGAAATAGACATTGCTCAGTTGAAATCAGATATAAGAATGACCAAAATTGTTCACAAGGTTGGGGTAAACACCACTCAAATTATTACAGTAGGTTAATAACCCTTCACAATGGTTGCCATGGTAACCAATTGTACCCCAAATACATATAATTCATTGAAATGTACATGGATTCAAAAGAAAAGCTCTCATTCTCCAACAAAATAATACAAACATGATTCTAAAGGCATCCTACATGGGACAAGTATTAGTCTTGGGACCAATAATAAAGCACGACAGTGACAATAAAGGTAATGACAAGGGTCAAAAGGTCATGCAACCTACAGAACTATGTATCACATATTAATCAAAAATGGTACATACAACACTGCCAAACATGCAATTGTGAACATATAAATATACCTTTCTTAGTTAAAATCAGATATAGGGATGACCAAAAAGTAATCCCAAGGTTGGGGTAAACACCATGCAGAGTTATTACAGAGGCCAATTACCCTTCGTAATGGTTGCCATGGCAACCAATATCACCCCAAATACGTGAAATTCACTGAGAAATACATAAACTATACAGGAAATCTCTCAATACCCTATAAAATGACACCAATCAAATTTAAAATGCATTGTACATGGGACTAGTAGGCCTATTAGTCTTGGAATGATAATAAAGCATAACAGAGTCATTAGGGGTAAAAAAGGGTCAAAAGGTTATGCAAATCTTCAGTACTTGGCACTGAATTTTAATCGGGAGTGGTACATACATCACTGTCACACACGGAAATAGACCTTTCTCGGTCAAAATCGGATATAGGAATGACCAAAAAGTTGTCACAAGGTTGGAGTGAACCCCACTCAAAACTACTACCTACAGAGGGCCAGTAATCCTTTACAATGGTTGCCATGGTAACCAATTTCACCCTCCAAGTACATATAAATCACTGAAAAAAACATTAATTATTTTGTTTCGTCAGTGTACTCGGTGTCACAAAAAAGTATATAAATTTCACAGCCCTATGAGGAAGTTCTGGAGGCCATCATTAAGGCCGTTTAGACAGAACAATGTGGGAATATCTAAGAATTGAGATTCTTAGTCATAAGGATGAAAATCTATCAACATAATATTTCTTCTACCATGACCTCCTCGTGGACTTGAAAAAAAAGCTAAAGAGGGGTCGAAGGCTATGCCCAAATTTCTGATTGTTATGTGCATATGCGGTATACTTGCTACTGCAGTAGAATCCCATAAGAACACGATGTGTTACACCGAAACATCGGTTATAACTCGGTTGGCACATGGACCCAGTTTTTTCCAGGTTAAATTTGACCTAATAACCAAAAGTGCCTTTTTTGTCTTGATAACGACGGTTTGCTTTACCACAGCGGTATTTGACCATCTTGTTATACCGCGGTATATGACCATCTTGTTATACCGCGTTATATGAAGATCTTGTCATACCACGGTATATGATGATCTTGTCATACCGCGGTGTATGACGATCTTGTTATACCACGGTATATGATGATCTTGTCATAGCGCGGTATATGACGATATTGTTTTACGACGGTATATGACGATCTTGTTATACTACGGTATATGATGATCTTGTCATACCGCGGTATATGACGATCTTGTCATACCGCGGTATATGACGATCTTGTTATACCACGGTATATGATGATCTTGTCATACCGCGGTATATGACGATTTTGTCATACCGCTATATATGACGATTTTGTTTTACGACGGTATATGATGATCTTGTCATACGCGGTATATGACGATCTTGTTTTACAACGGTATATGACGATCTTGTTATACCAAGGTATATGATGATCGTGTCATACCGCGGTATATGACGTTCTTGTTTCACAACGTTATATGACGATCCTGTTACACTGCCTTATATGATGATTCTGTTATACGCAGTATGTGAGCGGTATGTGATCATCATGTTACCGAGGTAGGCCTATAGAAATATAGGCCATATTATTTTGTATACAGATAAATTGAATTATTCTAGTCTGTTAATCAACGTGTACCACCCTGTAATAATCGTCGGGTATGTGCTCATTTAAACGAACAGGACTATTTAGCGCCAATAGCCTAATTGAGGGATGACTTGTAGATCTTTCGATGATTTTTCTTGTTTTGCAACTCACCTGTGCGATGTTTTGCTTGTGCAAGATCACAACATGGAGGACAATAACATTTTTTACGTGTATGTAGCACATTTAATAAGTACACCTTTTCTTTAATCGCCGCTGACACTTTAACTGTCTGGACGTCTGAGTACATTAACAGTATTGGAGCTTAACAGGTCTCCCATTGTGACGGCGAGCTATGCAACATATACAATCCACTCCACTCTGTAAGCACAATGCGGGGGCAATCTCTCAAATCAAATCAAATAAACTTTATTTCGAGAGGGCACTCTCACGATGTTGATCCAGCATTGAAACAGTGATGTGCTATAGTTATGTGTGTATGTTAAACTGTTTACATCTATTGTGACCTCATGAATCATAGTCTGGGAAGCGCTTTAATTCTAGCAAATCTCGTCGATTCTCAAGGCCTCGTGAATATACAATACAAAGCCCACCTCTCATTATACCTGTCAATCAGTTTAAAGAATACATCTATTTTTTGCACGAAATAGCGCAGCGTATTTGTTATTAAAATGTCTACTCTAATTACGCATTGAGTGATCCCATAGCATGCAAAGGTCCGGTGTAGATCCTTCACGCATTCCATTCCGGCCCAACGTCGCCCTTCAATCTGTTAACTACACATGGAGTGATTTTATGGAGCACAAGATGACATCATACCTCGCGAGTGTTAATACATAGTTATCTATGGATAGATAGATATTTTGTAAGTAATATAATATTATAAACATTGTAATTGGTGACAGAGCAGTATTGTATAATTTGCAGTTCTCAATATGGTATAATGCGAAGTGTATGTGTCTTATTGAATGACCCGAAATGTCTAAAATGTGTATACAATGTGTACTACTTCCCCCATGCTGTAATACAGTACCGGGGAGTTTTAACCACACACTTACCTACGATACCGGGCAGTTATAACCTACTAGGCAGTTTTTACTCCACGGTAGGTTAGACAATATTGCTCTGTCACCTGGTAATATCTAGTATACATACTAGCATATCAAACACCACCGCCTAGTATCTGGATATAGCGTGTCCATATAGGCCCAATGTATTTACCATTAGCGGTAGAACGGTCGTCCGCTATAGCGCGTTCCGCTTATAACGAGGTCCCGTTCCTTACACCCCAACTACCGCGTTAAAATTTATTTCAGGTCCGTATCTTGAAAACTCTAGATGCGCGCTCAAGTAGAAGATCGGTATCTCCGCGTAAAAAATTACAACGCCTTGAGCGAAATGCGTCACTTTTGCGAGCGCGATATCTCGGCCGTATAAGCATCAATCTTGCTGAAAATTTGTGACGTCGTCGCAATAGCATTAATTGTCGAGGAGTTTAATTTTTAGAAAGATCAAATTAGAAGTGAGCGAGAAGCGGCCTGATAAACATAGGCAAAATAAGCGAAAAATCCCCATGCATTGTCAAATCGCAAATGGGCGAATTGTGACGTCACATATTTTTTTAGACTTTCCCAAATCGATAATGCGCTAATAAATCATACAAAATATACAAATAAACCTTGTTTTTCACTAATTGAACCAAACTAGATGATAGAAAACATGTTAAGGTATTTATTGATGTCAGAATCTCAAAATGTTAACATTGTTCCAAAAATGGCAAAGTTAGCCTACTCGTTGGATTCCTCAGCGCATTCCGCCTGATTTCGGGGTGTTGCGTCACATATATATATATATTGATAGAATATATCATACAGAAAAAAATTGTTTGGAAAATTATTGATTAGCAATTTTCTCTTTCAACTTGTAACTTGCTAGACATCCTTAATTTTGATGTATTATATAAATATTTTGCTAATCAATTACACATCTGATTAACAAATGGACAGAATTGCATAGCATTTTTGCTATACGATACTGAACAAATTTGTCCCTGTTATATCAAGCTATGGTGCTTAGGATTATATATTTAACCGTTATTATAGCCACCCATATGGGGCTGTTGTCAGAAAATCTACCGGAAGGAGGACAAAGAAGTGACCGTACCCTCCACGTCACAACTCAAGACAAGGATTTCGCCGGCAACAGTGCTGCAGAGTCTGGAGAACAGTGGGCGACTGCTGCCTGACAAAAACAGTAGGCAACCTAGTACATCATCCCAAAATGAGTTGGACACGTGACTCCACCTTCAGCAATGACAGTGACAGTGATACAATGGTCGAATTGGACATGACACGGGTATGTCATATGTTTATGTGTTATTCACGCTGAGGGCAGAGTTACCTTGAAAATTGAGCAGGAAGTCGGTAAAGTTTGAATAATGATGTCAATATGGCTGGGATGCTATCGCCGAATTTGAAGATATGAAAGGAGGAAATACTTTCAAGCTGGTTTATCAGCAAATTAAAAAAGAGATTGATAGCATTGAGCAGTGGACGTCCACTGTGGTAAAAGCCACTAATCAAGCAAATGTTGCAAGCTTGCCAGCCAATCAATCTCAGAACTACAATTCAATTTATGATCATTGTGACGTTGTTTGATAAAAAGTTACAGAAAGAGCTCAGTTTGAATCGTATTGCTGGTCCATTCGTGAGACCCCCTTTTCAATTTTTTTCGGGGGGGTTATTTAAAAAAGATGTAAAGTTTTTTTTTTCAGAATTATTGATGATTTGTCACATCCCAAAGAAAATACAGTTAATTTACATAAAAATATTAATCTATTGATCATGTTGGAACATCGGTACAGAGGTTTGGTAAAGGTTCTCTTGTGGCGAAAGTGGTTGTGGATGTAGCTTTTAGCATAATGTGTCTTGACGAATATCATTTTGCTTGGTTTATATTTGATGACAAAATATGCTACGATAAGATCCTGGCTATTTGATGTAGTACATCTTGTCAAATATTTAAGAAATTTAGTAAGGCAATTAAATGGCTATTGTTGAATCACTTAAAGGTGTCAGGTTAGACACATATACTTCACGATTTTATTTTTGTTGATTCAGCAGAGTCTTATCTATGTAGATATGGGCTTGATTCATTTGTTGAGTTGGCATTTTTGAGACATAAAACAGTGTTGTCTACCACTTGTGCTCTGGTTCACGGTGTGAAAATCGACACCATCGACCCTGAATTAAGGTTGCCACAAGATAAGTTATGTAATCTTAGAAGTATGTTAACAAAATTGTAAAAAAAAAAAAAAAAAAAAAAACATCGGTTAAATTAAAATAATTTCAACCAATTCTAGGCGTGTGAGACTTTGCATGATCAGTGGTAGTACCAGGACGCGTTTTCCTGAGACAATGAAAAAACATAACCCGCGGTTGGATCGCACAAGTACAACAGTGCCAACGCATCTAGTACCCGATGTTTTCACTTAAGCTGTTGATTCACTTTTTCATAAAGGCTTTTGCAAGCTATGTTTTTAGTTTTCACTGGATTTGTTTGGGTGATTGAGAGTGGCCGATATCACTACTCGTATTAATACTCTTTCAAGCGTGATGGAAATCATTCAATAGTGATGTGTCTTTCAAAATAGAAAGGGTATGTGTTCATTGTTCTAACAATAAGCAATTTCAAGCATAATGCTTTGCACCCGGCCTGTGACATTAGCAGGATTAGAATTGAACAAACAGTCAGGGGGTTTGCCCAATGAAGGTAATTTCAAAGCATTTCATTTCAAGACCTTAAAATGCGGGTCCTCAGGCTCTGTTTGTTTTTCCGGTATGGCAAAGCCATTCCACGTTTCATTTTTCATGGCACATTTAAAAAATCACTCAGTGTAGCAGGCTTCATAAATACATTCGCATATCCACGATTGCTTCATTGTAATCGTCAAAACATCCAAAAAAGTGCACAAATTATACCCTCATAGCATTTTGAATGATATTAGTTTTATTATTAACATTTTTGTATTGGCAATGTACGGTAAATGTGGTAAAACTTGGCAGGTGGCCATTTTCTAGCCATATATCAGTGCGCCAAATAATTTATTTCCTTTCAAAGGGTTGGGAATATGATATGTACAATGCGAGCAAACTTAGCAGGTGGCTATTTTGCTACGCATTTTTTATTGGCAATGGATGGTAAAGGTGATAGAACTTGGCAGGAGGCCACTTTTTCTTTTTTGCTATCATGCAGTAGCTATTTTATCTCTGGTTTTAGTGCGGGAAATTAAAACATACACAACAATGCTGTTTTAAAACTGTATTTTGACTAGTTATGATGCATATCCTCATTGCTCTGAGCTTGTTTTAGTATATAATGTCGTTTGGTTTTAAGTTAACATATCATGCATATTGCAATTTTCATATGATTTTACCAAACTAATTTACCCTGTTGTATAGGCATGTACATATATACTCTATACTGTTCATTTTAATGACGCATAAGTCTGCATAGACTTTCCGTCGTCGATACATATCTATCTATCTGTCAAATGCAAAGGAACTTGGCAGGTGGCTATTTTCCTACGCATTTTAGCTGCCGGTAAATTGTTGTAGTTTTAATTAATATTTGATAACTTTCGTTTTAGCAAGTATGATCAGATAAGAGTGATATTCTCTTTGATTGTTGTTTGGTTTGCATTTATAATGTATTTACGTCTCTATACCATCGCACATGATGAGCAAATGTTTGTAAAATTCAAAAATTGCAACAGGTGGTTGTTTTTTCTTTGAATTTACTTTTCAGGTATATCTGATACTTTACTTGATTAATGCAGACAATATTTATTTCCAGTACTGTTTATAATTCAATTCTATATCCTAATTAGTTCATTGACTGTACTATTGATTTTGCTTAAATTGGATTTCTAATTTGTTTAAGTTGGTTTAAATTGGGTAAAATGTATTATGGTACTCGCCTCTTGGGGGGGGGGGGCGCAATTGCATTGCTCTGTGGCGGTTTTATCCACCCCCCTTTTTCCTGCATAATATTTTTAATAAACAGTCATATTTCAAAGTTGTACAATGTAGGTGTTACACAAGTGTGATAGCTCATCACTCATATTCTGTGCATCATGCTCATGCTGATTTGATATGTTTGTATGTTTTTACTCTCACACATAATTGTTTTTTAACATACTGCTCATGATGCTTTCTGCTTTTTATGTTTATATGTCATTGTCAATAAATGACCTTTTCTGTCACACTTCTGTTATATTCACATTACGGCAACAACGAGCTGCAGGCGAGTTAGATTTTTTTCTATATAAGTAAAATTTTGTTGGTAATCATAAATAATATATTTTAAATTATCACAAGGGAGTCCAAATGGATTGCAGCAATATAAGGCGTTCTCTTTTACAAACAGTCGTTAATCCGTGTCCATTAATTTTGCAGGATGTTGTGTTGTATTTATTTTTTGAAGCCAAGTGAGAGCAGCATAAGCTGATTAGATGGACAGGGTAGTAGGTTACTTTCACTCCATTTACATCTACAATCAAAACTTTTACATCATGGTGCCTATCTGCATGGTAGGCCCTATATACACCTGATCACGCTGTGAATAGTATAGTATCCTATTTGTAACAGTCTCTCAATTGGTCTCTCCAACACTGTTGAGACATAATCCGTCCCTTCTTCGAAACAACCCCAAGTATGGCGTTTTATGGAACAGTAAAAAATACGACTTCAACATGTTCTTCCAGTCTTTACTTTGTTTTTAATTTGAGATAACCCCATCAACTGTTTGTGAAGTGGCATATACACCTTTCATATATACAAAATTCATATATAATTTTTATGAAAAATGGCTAAGATTAAATCCTATTTGTCTGAGAAATTGGCTAATGATGCTTCACCACGGCTGACTATTACAGTAAAATTAAGTATTTCGACACATAAACCTGGAAAAATACATAATATCGGCAAAGGCTACAGTTGACATGTATGGATTACCAATGAAAAGGTTTATAATAAAGCAGCGGCCGATTGATCATTGACTGAGGATAAACAAGAAGCAGGAGAACTGATCATAATACGAAATCGGCGAATAGGCCTATTTCACATATTATCGCTCATGTTTGTTTTAGCGACATATAAGACCATTTGGAGTCCCAACTGGACAACTAATACACATAATGTGAGAATTTTTGTTATTTTCCAATGATATTTGGGAATATTCCTCCGCCAAAATAATTAGAATGGCTACATTTGATAACGGGAACATTATTGTTGATCTTAGCAACCACTGAAAAGTGCGGAAAACTGTTTGCATGTACGAAGCATGCGCTGCCACGACACAAGAAATATCATCAAAATTTACCTCTAAAGGAGGTCACAAACATCCCTCAAAAAGGCCTGAAAAGATAAAAATTTCAATGGTAACCCCCCGCATGTCAAAAAGTATTATATATTCATTAATTATAGGACGGTTACCTGCTTGTAACAAAAAACGCCATCAACATTTTTTTAGAGTGAATTAATCGGTATTGGCCGGCCGTCTAGATAGGAAACGAGAATTTTAAAACTAAATGAAACGTGGTCTATTATTAAAAATTTAATACATGAGAACAAGAAACGCTCTGTGGCAGATACGTTTGTCATCAATGGTAGTTCGTCTGTCACTGACAACATTCTAATACATATTTTGTAAACGTAGCTTTTAAGCTTGCTTCTAAAATTCCCAATACTATCTCGCATCCAACTGGAGATAAAAAAACAAATCTGCTATTGAAGGTTAGTGTATTGGTCACTTTTCAGTCGGATTTAACAAAGAAATTTTCGATTTGGTTATATTCCCACTCATACATTTGCTTAATGTATTGCGGAAGGGTTTTTTCCTAATAAGGTTTTGAAAGTGGTGATTCTGTTGAAATTAGTAATATAGATCTGTCTCTGTATTGCAATTTTCTAGAAAAAGTCTTTGTACGTATCATGTACATGTATGTAATGTTGTTCTCCTTTACAGAAAAATACCGTTTATTATATAAATACCTGCTCGTTTCCTTCCATATTTTCAACACACGTATTGCACTGATGTTTAATTCATAAGATTTCAAATGCTGATGGTAAAAGCTGATTGTAAAATTGTTCTTCAGTAATAAACTACATGTACTTCTGGATATATTGTATAAGTACATTGTCAGAGGCATGGAACATAAATTGAAGGGTTCCATGCATAAACATGCTAACTCGAGTTAGCATACATTTGAGTTTGGTATTCCATGGTGTTTCTTGTATCCATATGCATCTTATGTGAAAAAACTGGAGATCTAGGATGAATGTATCGTCAGTTCCAAATGATGTTATGTGGAGTTGGCATACACATTATATACTCTAGATGATGCAAGTTCATGGGATGTTTGATTGACATTGACATTGCTCTCGGAAAGCCGGTATCGCCAGTATATTTTCGCAAGCAGTATTATGCTAACTGAAGAAAACACTCACTTTTTAAAACATTTTCTTGCAAGATCATGCCAGCTAAAATAAACAATGATCTGACGAATTATAATCTGTATGCTTCATCCACATATCATAATAAAACCATAATTCAACAATGATACAATTCTGGAGTTTATCGTCACTAACACGTTTTAGTGATGAAACATGTGGCTATGTATGCAGAAATCTGGCTGTTTCTGATACTTCATTGCTGTGTTATTTTGTTGTTGTACCTTTGGATATAGCTATGAAGACATACTTCCTTCAAAAAATGTGTAATATTCATATTGGTGGCTTTATTTGTATTTTTAATATTGGAAAAGAGAAATAAAAGCTTGGTTTCCCATCGTAAAGAATCACATGATATGTGACTCACCTGTACAATAACAGTCGCTTCTCGCATTTTTCAGAGAATCAAATACATGTAGGGGCTAATGTAATCTCGTAAAACATAACAATATCATTTAAATATTGTTGTGGTCCTAGCAGCTAGGAATTATTGTTATTTATATCGAAGTTTTGGAATGTTAGCCATTTTAAAATATGTTTTCTTGAAAATATTTCAAACGCCTCAAAATTAAAATTGTCTCCTTATCATGCTTGCGCATCTACATTTGTAAGAAATGGCAAAAATAAAAAAAGAACTGAACAAAAAGATTTTTTTTCCAAAATATGTTTGTTATTCGTAGCCTACATTTAGATATTATCTATACATTTTTCAAATAAATTGACAATTTCGGGGTTATTCTTGGTGTGTTTGCAAAATTTGTGATGTGACTGATTACATGCAGATTTGTCTTATCTTATGTGAATAATTTTCAAAAATCAAAAAAATCAATAGGAATAGACCTATGGGTAAGTAATCCAATATAATATCTAGCCACTTTTTATTTTATAGAGGTCTATTCGTGTCCTACTACTATTATTATAGAACAGTATTGATGAAACTGTTGAGTGGTTTAGAAAGAACAAACTGTCCGTTGATATGAGGAAGAAATCAATCTAGATATTCTCTAAAATACTAATGGGTCGAAAATTTCTCATGTGCGTAGTGATTGATTGATTAATTAGTTTATTATAATTATAATGAAATTGTACATTTTCCCACATTTCACAGTCACATATGTCATATTGCATACCCAGACCATGAGGCTTGTAGGTCAAGTCATAGATTAACCATATATTTGGTTAATCTATGGTAAAGTCAAGATAGAAACAAATGAAATAATAGGGTTGCATAATTCGCTACTCCGATATCATCACGAAATATACAATACGAAATGTACTTTCTCTCCACAATTGCTGAGTAAACCACACTTATCTTAAGACTAGATTTTCGCTTCACAATAAAAATAAATTGATCGATATCTCCTAAATCATAAAATCATAAAAATATAATTTACATATACATTATAAGCCAGTAAATTAAATTCATTACTATAACGTGATAACGTGCATACCTGGAAACAATACAAACAGTACAATTGTTTCGAGTAAGTGTAAAAACGAGCTACTCGCGTTGTAACCCAAAATGGGAATTACATTGTAGCATAATCACGTTGTAAAGCAATCTGATGAATCATTTATATATACCGTATATATTTTCTGCACATATTGTTTATAACTACACTATCCACACGTGCACAATTTCACATCGTGACATATATGATAACAGCAAGACCTTGAAAGGCTAAATGTGTTCCGTAGGCTTTTCGTCGCCTTAAACATGTTAAGTGACAGTAAAGAGCATTCTAATAACAGAACAGGTTCAGGGGCGTCTACAGGGGGAGGGTCAGAGGGATCCTGACCCCCCTTGAGCTACATAAAAAAACAATTCTGGGGATTTCCGGGCTCTAAATTTACCTCTTGACCCCTCTAATGTCGGAAAGTCGAGGTCCCCCTGAGGTTGCAAAGTAGGCTGATCATGATCTTATTCTGCATGTGTGTGGTCATTTGACAAATGGAACAAAAACGTACCTTTCTGTAAATCTCCTGCTAAGAGCAAATATATGGGTCTGAATTGCAAAAGACTGAAGTCACTTGACCTTCTAATTGAAATCAAGGTGATTGGTATTCAGAAGCAATATCAGATACATATGATAGCTATTCACAGACTGAACGTACCACCTGCTGATTTCTTCCAGGCAAACTGTTATTGCTCTCTGTTCGACAGATCAATTCCTGTTAAGGCTATATAGGTTTATCGTCGTTAAGCTTTCTCCTGGGATTCTTCACAAAACCTGAAGGGCGGGACATTAAAAATAAAAGACTCTTGGAACACAGAAGGTTCTTTTGGATTCTCTCCCATATAGCGAAATGTGGAACACTTCTCTATATCACTATATGGGAAAGCACCTTCAAGAACCTTTTGTTCTAAGAGTGAACAGTAATTTTTAAGCTGACGAAGAGCTAATGTGTGTGTGTATGCAAATTATTTTCCTGATGTTGCTGAATGTTGACAGTATCAGGCCTACATAGCAACCTGAGTCGGTATTCTGCAAATGAAGATATCTATATAATGCATACTCTTTCCTCAATGAAGATATTACACTGTATGCCAGATAGAAATAATCGCAAATTCAAGTCACACTGAGAGGAGTTGTAACTCCTAATGAAACTAAGAGATCCGGGAAAATTATCTGTTGTTTTCACTACATCAGATTTGACCGTCTTCTGACCGTCTTGCATGATAACGCCGTTCCCTGTTCAAAAGAAAAGACATGACATGCATGGTTGTTTGGGGGGGGGGGGGGCTCTTCAATCATGAAACCGCTCTTCTGCTCTCCGTGACCATTGCCTTGTTAGTATGATGGCTTAACCACATATGGTCACCGTATACATGCTCAATATCAGTCACAGATAAATAAATGTTGCAAGTACAACATGTGTTGTTTCAGAACGTCATCTAATCATATGTTTGTCTGTCTTTGTCTAGCATAAACTAAGACTGGACCCCGCTTTCAGGAGTTCAGCTATAGCTTCATGGGTGACAAAACATATATACTGGTTCCAGTCATCTTTTCATGCACAAAAACCTGAAAGGCATTAAGATGTTTATATAATTTATACGTCTTTGAGCTACTTTAAGTGATACAATGTATTTTTTCAATGAAGTGTTTGTAAGATTCTGCTTTGTTATGTTTTGAAGTTACATAATCATGTATAATTGCTACATTGCTACTGGTTATTTCAGTGTTTTGTCAACTTAAAATTAAAAAAATATCGATCATCGTCGTGTTAGAATATTTTTTTCTCAATAGTATATAATATCATTATAGTTACTGAAAAAAAGTTTAATTTTTGTCCATGTTTATATCGAGATTCAACATATAAACCCTTACAACGCTGAATTATTTTGCATAAATTATGGAGATCTAATGTTATTTTTTAATTTGGAATAATATTAAATGTCGTAGTTAGCTCATTCTGATTCATTCGAATACCTACGGTCATTATATATATTTTTACTCTTATAATGCGGGGATTGACTTTAGTCGTCAGAATCTGACGTATGTCTATGTCGACGTCAGATTCTGACGACTAAGGTCAATCTCCGCACTGATGTCAATATTTCAGCCTGTCATATTTGACATAAATAGGCAATCAAAACACCCATGTCAAGTCGACTTTTTACTTTGTTATATATTATGAATATTTTTTTCGCATTTGCCCTTGACAAGTCTATTTGCATGACATTTTTTGGTGATATCGGGATGCATCATTACATAGCATCGACAATTTCTTCGATTTTGAAATTGCTAGCTCGATTTGGCATTATTTGGCGTGCAGAAACAAAGAGTCATATGCGTGCACAAATAATTATGTTAAGTCCTTTTATAGGCGCCATTTATTAGCTCCCGTCGTCACCATTTATTCCGCCTCCGTTCTGTTTTTACCTCTTCTTTTGCCTATAACTTTCTAAGAAAATAAGCTAATTTTTTGGTATGTGGGTTACTTCCAGGTGGATAATGAACAGGTTAAAATATTTTTAATCTGAATTCAATACGCAAGGTCGCAGAGGAGAAAATGATGATGCTGCATGTTACGCCGTTGGGCTGCTGGGCCGTTGGGCCGTCCGTGAACAATTCGTTTCCGGAGCATATCTCTGAAAGTACTTGTCCGATTGTCTTCAAATTTTACACACAACACCTCTAGGGGGTCAAGTTGTGCTTTTTAGGGTATAGGAACTTTGACCTACTTTTGGTTCAGAACTATGACCTATTTAGACGTTTTGACGCACACTTTGTTTCCGGAGCAGATCCCGAAAAGTACTGGGCCGATTACAGTTATATTGCACATATATGTTCTGTAATGTCTCTAGTTGTGCCTTTTCAGGTTTTTGGACCTTGACCTTGAAGTTGACCCAGCACTTTGACCTAATTTATAACATCGGTAAATCCGACTGAAGATTTTGCGGAATATCATGAAAACCGCTCAAGATAGCTACACCATTACTATAAAACAAATTGTGAGGTTTCAGGACAGGATGTATCTTGAAATATTTCAAGTTGACAAAATTCAAAATGGCCACCTATCGGCCATTATTCACCTCGACAGGCCTGATATTGCGGAATATCATAAGAACCGCTCAAGATAGCTACACCATTACTATTAAACAAATTGTAAGGTTTCAGGAGAGGATGCATCTTTAAAAATTGCAAGTTGATTAATTCAAAATGGCCGCCTATCGTCCATTATTCACCTCGACAGGCCTGATATTGCGGAATGTTATGAAAACCGCTCAAGATAGCTACACCATTACTTTAAAACAAATTGTAAGGTTTCAGGAGAGGAAGCATTTTGAACAAAATCAACTCGATCAAGTTCTATATGGCCGCCAATCGGCCATTATCCACTTTCACATGGCCGATATTTGGTAAACCGTGCTAGATGGCTAGACCATTACTATAAAACAAAATGTGTGATTTCAGGAGAGGATGTATTTGAAAAAAATTGACTTGATAAAATTCAAAATGGCCGCTTATCGGCCATTATTCACTTTCACATGGCCGATATTTGGTAAACCGTGCTAGATGGCTAGACCATTACTATAAAACAAAATGTGTGATTTCAGAAGAGGATGCATCTTGAAAAAAATTGACTTGATCAAATTCAAAATGGCCGCCTTTTCGGTCATTATTCATTTTCACATGGCCGATATTTGGTAAACCGTGCTAGATGGCTAGACTATTACTATAAAACGAAATGTGAGATTTCAGATGAGGATGCATCTTGAAAAAAATTGACTTGATCAAATTCGAAATGGCCGCCTTTTCGGTCATTATTCATTTTCACATGGCCGATATTTGGTAAACCATGCTAGATGGCTAGACCATTACTATAAAACAAAATGTGTGATTTCAGAAGAGGATGCATCTTGAAAAAAATTGACTTGATCAAATTCAAAATGGCCGCCTTTTCGGTCATTATTCATTTTCACATGGCCGATATTTGGTAAACCGTGCTAGATGGCTAGACTATTACTATAAAACGAAATGTGAGATTTCAGATGAGGATGCATCTTGAAAAAAATTGACTTGATCAAATTCGAAATGGCCGCCTTTTCGGTCATTATTCATTTTCATATGGCCAATATTTGTTTTCTGGGGAGGATGTACCCTGAAAATTTTTAACTTACGAATTCAAAATGGCCTATGGTCTCACCACCCCAAATGCCAGTCCCATTGAAACACATGTAAACTGCCTCAATTCCGCAGGCCGATTTCACCATTTTTCACCCTATTAGATATTTAGTGTGACATATCAGGATAAAGCTTGAGATGTCCTTGTTCGAAAACAGGCCCGCTATGGGTATGGTTACCAGACAGATTTTGAGCTACGCCCCCTAGAGTGTAAAAAAGTCAATACTGTTAATATTGGGCTATAATCCGTGCTCTCTTTCACAGAACAGACACACATCATTTTAACCCACTGTATCCCTGCGAGGTTATCATGAAACAGTTATTTCTGATATCCTTGACAAAGAAGATAACGTGGGCTTATTAAATATTCACAAAATTATTACTTCTTTGTATTTTATTTTGTTTCAATAGAGGTTGGAACAGCCGCATTAAAAATATTTTGTGTGATGATTCCATCATTAGTAGACACCTCCCTGGATTTCGGCTTATTTAGGGTGGTGAGACCATATGTGGAGATATAATTTCCTTTGATTATTTTATTTCGGCCTGGTATGATGCTTGAAGGTGTTCTGAACAATATAGTTTTTGAATTAGGCAAATATATTAAAAACTGTTGCCCTCGGAGCCCTTTGAATAATTATTGATATCATGAAAATCGGCCTGGTTTCCTTGAAAGTCGCATTGAATAAAACAGTTAAATGAAGTGGCTATTCCCGCCTCTATTTCGTCACACAAAGTCGTCATGGTTACCTTGTATTTCGAAAATTGTTGTTGAAATATGCCACACATATTAGAATGGACTGCTATTAGTAGCATCCATACTTAAATTCACCATTTTTTCTTTTTATTTGGGCCCATATGACAATCAAACTACCAACCAGGCATTTCATCTATGACTTATATCACCAAAACACGGCCTCTTCTGGTCTTTTTTAGACATGGTTATCACATTTATTCACCAATTATATACTTTCTAATCAAAACTATTACACTTAGATTGTTACAGCGATGGTAAAACTCAATAAAATATAGATATCAAGCTGCAGATTTTTTATCAAGCAGCTCGAATATGTCAAGAAAGGACCAGAACACGCAAACCCCTTGTGTCTACTGATGGTCTCACCACCCCAAATGCCAGTCCCATTGAAACACATGTAAACTGCCTCAATTCCGCAGGCCGATTTCACCATTTTTCACCCTATTAGATATTTAGTGTGACATATCAGGATAAAGCTTGAGATGTCCTTGTTCGAAAACAGGCCCGCTATGGGTATGGTTACCAGACAGATTTTGAGCTACGCCCCCTAGAGTGTAAAAAAGTCAATACTGTTAATATTGGGCTATAATCCGTGCTCTCTTTCACAGAACAGACACACATCATTTTAACCCACTGTATCCCTGCGAGGTTATCATGAAACAGTTATTTCTGATATCCTTGACAAAGAAGATAACGTGGGCTTATTAAATATTCACAAAATTATTACTTCTTTGTATTTTATTTTGTTTCAATAGAGGTTGGAACAGCCGCATTAAAAATATTTTGTGTGATGATTCCATCATTAGTAGACACCTCCCTGGATTTCGGCTTATTTAGGGTGGTGAGACCCTATAATCAGAATTATTTACCTCGATATGCCTGATATCAGGTAAACCGTGCTAGATAGCTAGACCATTACTATAAAACAAAATGTGACGTTTCGGGAGAGGATGCCTTTTGAAAACTTTTGACTAAATCGAATTCAAAATGGCCGCCTATTTACTTTCACATTGCTGATATTTGGTAAACCGTGTTAGATGGCTGGACTATTACTATAAAACAAAATGTGAGATTTCAGGAGAGGATGCATCTTGAAAAATTTCGACTTGATCAAATTGAAAATGGCCGCCTTTAGGTCATTAATCACTTTCAAATGGCCGTTATTTGGTAAACCGTACTAGATGGCTAGACCATTACTATAAAACAAAATGTGAGATTTCAGGAGAGGATGCATCTTGAAAAATTCCGACTCGAACAAATTCAAAATGGCCCCCTATCGGCCATTATTTACTTTCACATGCCCAATATTTTGCAAACTGTGTTAGATGCTAGTCCATTACTGTAAAGCAAGATGTGAGGTTTCGGGGGAGGATGCACCCTTAAATTTTTTAAGTAGTCTCTATCTAATTAAAAATGACCGTAAATCAGCTATTATTTACCTCGATTGGCCTGATATCGGGTGAGCCGTGCCAGATAGGTAGACCATTACTGGGATACTAATTAGGATCATTAATTTCAATGGAAGTTTGCAATCTCTGACAGACTGTCAAGTTCTTATCTTACTCTTAGACTGATCCTCTTAGACCTAGTTGTCTTGCGTCTTGATTTTTGACCTAGCCTAGGACTACATTAATAACCGTACACAAAATTGCGGGAGCTCCTGGACTTATATAGTCTTGTTTTAAAGGCTTGCGACAAAATTAATCATTGTATAGCTGAATCAGAGAGTAATTCAAAAGAGGAAGATAATGACATTAATTTAGATGTACTATGATGAAAGGTAAAACAGTTATGAGGATTTTACCATGCTCAAAATACAAAATCTCAAAATGCCAAAAACAGAGTTAGCATGTTTACATGTATGCATTGAACCCTTGAATTGGCTTACAAATTATTTATATGACAGAAACCAATATGTATTATTTAATCAGCATGATTATTCTTTTGAGAACTCTGTAATGATCTATTTGAGGTCCTTTGCTATTTCTGATGTATATAAATCATCTAACTAATGTCTCATCACTTCTGTTTTCTCTGACGATACAACTACTTGTGTTAGAGGTGAAAATATAGGAAATTTGATTAGTTTAATGAGTTGGCTAAATGCCAATCTCTTAATGTAATAACTCATATTATTATATTGATTTCTTCTAATAAGCGAATATGAAATGCAAATAATATAATAATAGATGGTCAATGGGAATTATCGAGTCCCATATGTTAAATTTGGGTGTTAACGTTATTGTTGATGAATAATTAAGCTGGTCTGAGACTGTGAACAATGTAAACGGAAAACTTTCCAACGGGTCTGAAACGTTCAGAATTTGGTTCGCATTGAAAACCCTCTATTCTTAGTCTATTTACCAGTACTAAACATTTCATTAGTATGTCCATTGTCTACACCAATGGTCTGGTGTGGTACGAACGAGAGAAATATTGGATCAAGTTAATGCATGTAGGCCTATAATACAGGTATTGCAGTTTGCATTTAGACAAATATATCCCTTTTGCTTACTCAAATATAATAAATAGATTCCCACCACCTTGACCACATTGTAGTACAAACGACGAACCAATTGGTGCTAAATAGGCCAAGATAATAAGTTATACCGTATCACCGCGCATAAAGTGAAAATCGACTGTTTCAGACATGGCGCCAAAAATATTCTTGCTCGTTTATAAGTGTATGCACTTATATTCGAATACTACGTGCATGCACTTATATGCGAAAATTACTATGAGCACCACTGTGTAACTCAAGACATATACTGTAGCTGAGAATAATAACGATCTGTATTGACTTATAGAAACCATAACTAGTATATGTCTATAATAATAATAAAAAATATTATGTTGATCGTAAACACAAACTACATCATTATTTGTATTTATTAATGAGCAGATATCAGGAGAGAACTGCTCCATATTATAGATATGTGCCGACTTTTCAACCTGTCAAAGCGATAGGGTATTGTGTGATAGCTGAAAGCGTGAACAAATTAGGTGTGATATGACAGTTCAGGTAGTGTCAGCACCTATAGCCTGGAGTCACTCTCGCAAGTGAACTTCAAAGTAACATTCAGCGTTGGCCTAGTTTACTTCAGATTGGAATAAATCAAATAATTACGATTTTACCATATTTGATTTTTTTATGTTTGAATATAAGTGCATGCACTTATTTTCAAAAACTAAGTGCATCTTTAAATATAAGTACATGCACGTTAATACGCGGGGATACGGTAAGCCCCGCAATAATGTCGCCAAATCTGATATAACTGTCACGTAATTTTCAGACGATCATTTTTTTATTTTAGTAAATATATTTCGGGATTATAATGGATTAAAATGGGAATAAAATGGATGTCAACGATTGTCAAATATTTCTGATTGATGTGAAGTTTAATTGAAAAAAAGATGTTCGAAAACTGACATTTGACGTGCTAAGAAAATATATAAAAAAAAACGAATATAATCGGTACCGATGGTTTTTCTATCAAACTGCATTTATTTGACTGAAAAGCACCTAACACAAACTTTTTCATCAATATCAGTATTGTTTTATTTGATTGGAAATTAATTCAATAATGAAGCTCAATTTAAAGCTTACAGTGCGGAGATCGACTTTAGTCGTCAAAATCTGACGTCTGTACACGTCAGATTCTGACGTCTAAAGTCGATCCCCACACAGTAAGAATAAACTATTTACAATTACGGTAGACCCATAACATGGGTATTCATATGAATCGGGAAAAGCTGAATAAGACATTTGTGATGATTTTAAATTGAAAAAAACCCTTTGGTTTCCTTGGTTTAAACGCAATTATTTCAGCGCTTTAACCCTCATGCGCGGGGATCGACTTTAGTCGTCAAAATTTGACGTCTGTAGACGTCAGATTCTGATTCTGTATAAATTATACATATGATTTTTGTCATCTGTATAATTATGACATGTAATGCCTACCAGTCCATATCAGCAAATCTTAAAGGGAGTAGGCCTACCATGACCATGTTTTCGTGAAACTTATTTTTTGATCTGTATTCACAAGATCAGATAAAATAATGTTATTGTGGTCCAGTTCAATACTGCGTATTAGCCAGATAATCCTATAATAGCACCATTGATATAGTTTATTATTATTATTAATATGAGTTAAACGGTTTATTATGTTTTTGAGTGGTATGGTCAAGATTGTGATTCGAATTATTGTTAACTTACCAACATTTGTATATATTGTGTGTCTGATTTTTTGCAGTTTAACCCTTTAACCGCCTAATTATTCAATATGAATTTTCACCCACTTGAAGTTGTGTCTCGCTGACGCAATCCACAACTTCAAATGAGTGAAAATTATTTATATTAAAAAAAATGAAGGTCTACCATTTACAAATCATGCTGATTGATATCACGTTTCATTTTCAACATGTTTAATAAACAATTTAAACAACGAATAACATCGATACCGGTGGTTTAAGGGTTAAGGGTGACGCACGGGTAACTCCGAGCTCGTGATCACTGCTTAAATTTAAAGTAATATGTTACGGCTGTTTGCCTTTACACGACATAAACGTCGTATGGTTACTGAAGATTTAGTTATAGGCCTAGGTGCAAAATGGAAGTTGTTTGTGAAAAGCTGCTTAGTCGTTAGGATGATCGTATTACAAGGTGGAGTAGACTAATGTCACGAATGTCTGAGTGTTGCCCAGAAAGATGGGTGTAATCAAGCAAACATAACAAATGTTACCTATGCTGGCCTAATGCTGAATCAACGTCGCAGACGGTAAGCCTATGTCTACCATTAGTTGATTAATGATAGACCAACATCGCAGAGGGTGGACCAACTCGTGATTACTCGTGTTTTTCTCGGACCTTCCGCCGTATCGGCCCTTAACTTGTTGAGGGCCGGTCCTATACATGTAGTAGTCACTAGGGGATATCTAAGTCAGCCGTTACAACGAGAATTGACCATTTTACGGTCTCATTACACACAAATACAATTTTTCACTTAACATAAAATATATTTCTATAAAGAGCAATAACAATCGACTTTTTTTAATTTAAAAATTATATTTGAAAACGTATGTAATTCGTTATGTTTAGTAACATGCATATTTTATCAATTCCACCGTGATTCTACATACATATTATGTACATACTGAAATTCTGAAAAGTGTGTGGATATATATAGAAAAGTTGCGCTATATTGGAGGGAGGGAGGGGTGGGTGTTGAGTGCCTATGATTTGACCTTTAAATCTTCCATGGGGGTTCCGAGTAACATGGCTATAGGGTTCAATTTATGCATAAGCCATGGAGGCCGGCCCCGATGGCTCATTCGTATCGACTGCACAGGGCTTGTAACCTGGAGGTACCAGGCTCGAATCCCTGTCGGGCCGGATATTTGTCATCGTGGTTGTGCATATACAGTGCTCCAAACTGTTCAAAGGCATGGAGTGTATGCAGTGCTGCTTATGCTACTGTGTACTATAAAGAACCCTTGAAGTCATTCGAAATAAGAGTAGGGCATAGTTCAAATCAAGTTTTTTTCGACAGCAGGTATCCCGGATCATCTTGCATTCATATCAAAAATTGACTGTTGTAAGACGAAATGGAACAAAGAAAAAATATCGTTTCGAAAAATAAACAAAGTTTATTATGAATCGTTTCATTCAGATATTCTCAATTCGGATCTAATAAAGAAACCAGATAAAGATCTCTCGGCACTATTTCAACAGTATGATTCTGTTCTCAGCTCTATTTTAGACAAACACGCTCTTGTAAGTACAAAGACTCTGCCCAGAATACACCAACTCCATGGATGACTCCGGAAATTATGAAGGCTAAAACCCTTCGCCACAATCTCGAACGAACATGGAGCAGATCTCGCACACATCTAGATCGTTCTCGTTACAAACTTCAATGCCACCTGTGTAATAGAATGATGACAAAAGCTGAATAAAAATATTCAGCTGATGTTATTTCAGAAAATTCGGACAATCCCCGTCGCCTATGGAACTCAATAAAAAACATTCTGCATAGAATTTCACCTCCTGCTCTGCCAGAATTCACATCAGTAAAATCACTTTGTGATCATTTCTCTAGGTATTTTGTGGATAAAATTGAAAATATCCGTTCCAAATTTCCAGATAAACAACAGAATATTCCACAAGTGCAAAAACCAGAAATTAGATCCAAATTGAACGTTTTTGAACGTGCGTCAGAAGATAAATTAAAAAGCTTATTTTGAGCTCATCGTCAAAAGAATGTGATATGGACCCTATTCCTACAAGCTTGTTGAAACAATTGTCTTGACATATTAATAACTCCCATCACTGACATAAATTACATTTCAATGGAAACTAGTACATTTCCTCAAAATTTCAAAGAAGCTCATGTAAGACCACTACTTTAAAAAAACATCTCTTCCTAAAAAATGAGCTGAAATATTACAGGCATGTATCCAACTTAAGTTTCAATTCCCAAATCTTAGAAAAGATGATAGCTAATCGGCTGCAAGCTCATAACCATTTATCTAATCCATTACAATCAGCCTACAGAAAACATCATTCTACAGAATCGGCTCTACTGAAAGTGCATAACGATATCAAAATTAGAATGGACAAGGGTGAAGTTACGGATCTCTCTTGACTTGTCGGCCGCTTTCGATACCATTGACCACGCTACATTAACAGATTGGTTGGTATGGAATATCTGGCCAGGCACAAATTTGGCTTTCTTCCTTTTTGCAAAATAGGCACTAATCCGTAAAAATTAAAGACACTCTGTTAGATAAAGTCACACTCTCATATGAATTTCCACGGGGCTCTGTGCTATGACCAGTGCTTTTTACTTTATACACTACACCACTCAGCGGCGCTATAATCTCTAGTTTTGACATAAACCACCATATCTATGCCGATGATACTCAAATTTACATGTCTCTATCAGTTTCGAACGCTAAGGAGTCTCTTGCAAAGTTGCAACATTGTTTAATGGGTGTGTCGGCCTGGATGACAGGGTCTAAGCTGAAGCTTAATCCTAGCAAGACAGAATTTCGTCTTATAAACTTATAAACTTATAAACTTCAACGAGAAAAATTCTTGAATTATTCCCCATGCTTAATTCTAGGTCAAGACACAAATCCATCTACATCAGCTAAAAATCTTGGTGTAGTATTCGACAGTAGCCTGAATTTCCGAAAAACACATATCCTAAACATGTATGGCATGCTTCATATCCGTGACCTGTGTCGAATTCGAAAAAGACTATCCCTAGATCTTGCCACTCGTCAGTAGTAAGTTAGATTATTGTAACTCACTTTTTCACAATTTGCCAGAAAAGGATATCGCTAAATAACAACGTGTTCAGAACTGCCTTGCAAGAGTGGTAACCAAGGCCCCCCACGATTTAGTCGTTCCGTTCCAATTCGAAAACGTTCACATTGGCTCCTGTCAACTTTCACATTCAGTTTAAAATATGCGCAATAATTTTCCGAACCCTAAAAGACAACCAACCTGTATATCTGGCTGACTTACTTGTTCGGCCAAAATGCTCAAAATATCTATGCTCCACAAATTCAAATAGATTTGTTGTTTCTCGTATAAAGACTAAGACTGGGTTAAGCGCTTTCTCTATATCTGGTCCAGCCTCATGAACCAATACGTAATGCCAAAACAATCTTAACATTCTGAAAATTACTTAAATCTCACCTATTTGACCTGGCTTTCCCACCCTAGCCCCTCAGCAGCCCGGCTCCCTGTTGACGAGCCTGCTTTGGCCTCGATTATGACACATGATCACGCTAAGGATGTATGCGCCTCTGAGCTCGGTCCGCTGAGGATATAGGCGCTATGGAAGTTTGATTGATTGATTAAATAATTGATTGATTGATTGATTGATTGATTGATTGATTGATTGATTGATTGATTGATTGATTGATTGATTGATTGATTGATTGATTGATTGTTTGATTGATTGATTGATTGATTGATTGATTGATTGATTGATTGATTGATTGATTGATTGATTGATTGATTGATTGATTGATTGATTGATTGATTGATTGATTGATTGATTGATTGATTGATTGATTGATTGATTGATTGATTGATTGATTGATTGATTGATTGATTGTTTGATTGTTTGATTGTTTGATTGATTGATTGATTGATTGATTGATTGATTGATTGATTGATTGATTGATTGATTGATTGATTGATTGATTGATTGATTGATTGATTGATTGATCGATCGATCGATCGATCGATCGATCGATCGATTGATTGATTGATTGATTGATTGATTGATTGATTGATTGATTGATTGATTGATTGATTGATTGATTGATTGATTGATTGATTGATTGATTGATTGATTGATTGCACAAAAACAATTCCCCAGTGGTATGTGATGGCTATGTGAAGTATGAGGAAGCAGAAGTTGATAGATTAGTAGCTATCTTGAAAACAAATAACTGCGGCGGCGGCGGCGGACCATGTGGAATACAGTAATCAGCCCGCGTCGGCGATGGCTGCTTAATTATATATAATTACTATTTCATGTAAAATTATGTCAAGTGGTAAATAAATTATTATTACAGTGGAATTGAATCGGAAATGATTACATTGCAAAATACGGCTGAAGGGGCAAGGGAAATTGAATAGTCAATAACAGCTATTTTCATGCTAAAATAAAAGACGAAAAAACTAAAATAATGAGATATAATTGCAAAGGCTCTCAGTTCATGTAAAATAGTAAGCAAAATTAAAATTACCAGAGGAACCGATGAAATTAGAAATAAAAGGTAAACATGGTAAAGGGGCATGTTAACTCTTAGGTGTCATTAAAATACCTTTTATTAAAAGCAAACTTATGGAAATGTTGCATTTAATTTTAACCTGATCAACAAAATATATATTTTTAAATTATTATGAACTGAGTATTAATTGTATGACAAAATACAGCTCAAAGGGCAAGGGATTTTAACATTTTCAATAACAGCTATTTAAACAAAATAGAATAAAACGAAAGTAATTAGATATAAATACGGCTGAAGGGGCAAGTGAATGTAAAATCACTATAATAAAAGCGATTTGCATGTTAAGAACATATGCCTTAATTAGATATAATTGCAAAAGCCTTTAGTTTACGTAAATTTACCTGTTTATGTTAAATAGGAAATACTGTTTCAAAATTACATAGAAAATGAAACGGGTATTGATTGCAAAGGCAATTATTGCTGATGGGGAAAGGGAATTTAAATCTTAAATAAAAGCCATTTTCGGACTAAAACCAGCAAGTAATTAGACATAATTGCGTAGTTCACGTAAAATTTTGTAAGACATTAAATAAATGTTACCAGAGGAACTGAACGAATCAGAAAGAAACGGCTGAAGGGGCAAGATAGTTATCGGGCATCATTAAAATATAGCTTTAGTTTAAAAAAAATAATAATAATGAAAACCTGTGTAATTATTACACTTAATTTTAAGAGACATATCACATGTAAGGTATCAATAAAATACAGACATTAAATTATTATGGAGTGGGATTATATTGCATGACAAAATACGGCTTAAGGGGCAAGGGAAATTAAAAGTGCGAATAAAAGCTGTTTTCATGCTAGAATAACACGGAGGTAATTAGGTATAATTGCAAATGCCCTTATTTCATATAAAATTATATAAAAATAGGAAATATATTATACAGATTACAGAGGTACAGAAATGGGTATAAATTGCACGAGGCAATATATTGGAGGGACAAGGAAATATCAAGGCGTCAACAGAAGGGATTTGCATTCTCAAAACTGCAAAATATGAATCTTAATCATTAATAAAAAATGAGAGAGACACTGAAATTGGCATAAATTGCCTCAGCAAATACGGCTGAAGGGGCAAGGTAATGTAAAATCGCCAAAAAAGGCGATTTGCAAGTTGAGAACATATCCCTAATTAGGTATAATTGCAAAAGCCGTTAGTTCACGTAAATTTACGTTAAATAGGAAATAACGTTACATAGAAACTGAAACGGGTATTGACTGCATTGGAAAAAATGGCTGATGGGGAAAGGGAAAATAAATCTTAAATAAAAGCCATTTTCGGACTAAAAACAGCAAGTAATTATATACAATAGTGAAGTTCACGTCAAATTGTGTAAGACACTAAATAAAAGTTTCCAGAGGAACTGAACGAATGAGAAAGAAATGAGAAAGAAACGGGTGAAGGGGCAAGACCTTGAGTCATAAAAATAGTAGAAGAAATGGATTTCCCAGTCAAAATCACATGAAAATAAAGTATTACACTTGTTCCTGGCTTCATTTGTTGAAAAATCATATTTGACCTTGAAATATCTGACGGCCATTTTGTCTTTGACCTTTGAAATGACCTCTTGACCTTGAAGATTACCTTGGATCAACAAAATATAACAATAAATGGATTTTTCAGACAAAATCCCATGAAAAAGAGATATTACACATGTTCCTAGCTTTATTTGTTAAAATTTGTATTTTGCTTATTTGACCTTGAAGATGACCTTGAGACATAAAAACAATACAATAAATAGATTGCCTAGTCAAAATCACATGAAAATGACGTATTACACTTGTCCCTGGCGCTTCATTTGTTAAAAAATCATATTTGACTTTGAAATATAGGGCCTATGGTGGCCATTTTGTTTTTGCCCTCAAAAAATTCCGCCCAAGGATGCCAAAGTGGCACCCGGCTGATTTTTTATGGGGACATCCCATGCTATTAAAATCAATCATAAAACATCGTCCATACCGCGAAACACGCTTTTGTCAAAGGCCTAAACTAGAATTGTTTTTTAAATTTTCGTTCGCTGTGGTAGGCTATTGTATATAGGCCTATAAAAAAATAGTCTAGCACCTGTGTCGAAAACCCTATTTATTTTGGGTCATTTTCTTATTTTGGACATGCATGTCTAAAAATAAAATTGACCTTATTTTTCGTTTAGCTGGTAGACGCATAATACAAGATTTTAACAAGAGGACTAAAATCCTATATCATCCCCCGCCATAAATTAGGTTAGACTTTTTGCGGTCACAAATATTTAAAAAGTTGATTTGTGGCGGCCATTTTAAATTTCAGTAAAATCACATGCACATTTCCAGATGGTGGGTAATGTAATTGTACAATGTGAATTATTACTGATTTTAATTTTTTAGCTTTTGCGCCCACAAGAAAATATGAAGTTTATCCATGGCGGCCATTTTGAATTTCAGTAAAACCTTAAAAACATCACTTGCACATCTCCATATCGTGGAAAATGTGATAGTAAAATTTGAATAATATCTTTCTAAAAGTTTTGTAGTTTTTGCGCCCACAAAAAAATTTGGGGTTGACCTCCGGCGGCCATTTTGAATTTTAGTAGCATCTTTAAAAAATCACTTGCACATCCCCATGTTGCTAGGAGTGTGATGTTAAAATAAAAAATAAAAATACTAAACCAATTTGCGCCCCCAAAAAATTAAAGTTGATCTGTGGCGGCCATTTTGAATTTCAGTAAAACTTTGAAAAAGTCACCTGCACATCTCCATATCATGGGGAATGTGATAGTAAAATTTGAATAATTTCTGACTTTTAAAATTAGGCTTTAGAATTTTTGCACCCACAAAAAATTTTAGTGTTGCCCTCTGGCGGCCATTGTGATTTTTGGTAGCATATCTAAAAAATCACTTGCACATCCCCATGTTGCTACGAATGACCAGTAGTTTTTGAGTTTTTGCGCCCACAAGAAAACGTGACGCCGGACGCCGGACGCCGGACAGAATCCTGGCGGGACTAAAATCCCCCTTCCCCTACGGGCGGGGGATAAAAAAACTGATGCAATTCTAGTCGATTTATGCACATGTTGACATATATTGTCATATCAAGGAACAAAAAAATAATGATAATTTTGGCTTCATTCTGTCGCTTTAATATAATTATTTCAATAAACAGATAATTTTAAATCATAGTCCGGTAGCCACTAGGGTTGACCTTGCAATATGGTCTATAGTTTTTTTCTTGGTGGATTATGCTGGTAGAGATGACAAAGATTGAATATTCGGTTGCTGACTCTGCATAAGTCTTGAGCATTTTTTATAATTAGCATAAACAAAATGGCCGCCGAAATATCAGATTTTTTTCAGAAAAAGGATCATGTCACCTCCTACTTCAATATGTATCGACTAATTCTACTCTATTTCTAGTGTACTTGGTGTAAATACGAAAGTAAATTTTAAAATTTAATGTTTTTTCATATCAAATTTGCACAAACTTGAATAAATTCAAGATGGCCGCCAGAAAAATACTAAATTTATATAGTATAATACATACATCTCTTTGAACTGTCGTCACGATATTTTATTTTTGTGAAGCTCAATACACAAATACTCAATATATATATATGTTTTTTCTTGGAAATAATTAAATAAATAACATAATTTCAATTAGAAGTTCTGTAGCACGTTGTATTACTACAACTACAGCTATTTATGTAGCCTACTTTATCCCAGTGCATCTACCATTAAGATTTTAGTGTGTATGATGTGTATTGCCAGTGTTCTACTCTTCAATATCTACATATGTTAAAATTGATTTACTTTGCTCGTCGCAACATTCTACTAATGCACGACAAGCCCAGAATAATAGGCATGCTAGTTTACGATTGATGCATTCACCTGTTCACACCTCCACAATTTGCATGGCATTTTGCTAGTGCATGTGCAGCGTATCAATTTCAAAATGTAATTTGCGAATTGAACATTTGCGGGCACTGTTGTTGGTAGCATTGATTTTTTTCTCAGGCATTTTTTCCCACATATATTGTGTGCAATCGGGATTTGGAGGATCTTAGTCTAGTGCACTCTTCCAAATACATATCTGCAGGTGACTATGGTTTACATTCTCTACAGTGTAGTTGGTGGCAGAGAGAAAAGCTTTGAAGTAGTTTTCTATCCACTTCTTCCTATTCGTGTGGCCAATGCACGATTCCTGGCCTCGGACATCAATGCAGCTTAGGCTGTACATAGCATGCAGCAGGTTCGAAACCCGCTCTGACATTCAAGTTGCAAAATTGTTTCTTCTCTGCTCACTCGTAAAGACCCAATATTGTGGGGAGCCTCAGTGAATGAGAGGTAGCGAGCTCAGCCTCAGACCGCCAGCGTTCGAATTTCGAATCTTGTGTCTGAAGGGCAGTGTCATCTCATTCATTTCATCATCCTCTGGAGGTTCTCCTGGCCCAGTATTGCCTATATGTGCACAAATGTGACCTAAACCCCCCTTTATTCATTCCTACATATAAAATGCAGTAATGAACTTTGTAGCCTGTTCCAGAACATCTGACCACACAGCATTGACAGCGCCTAATGCATTTAGTGCTGATCCACTTCTCAAGACCTTCAGCATTGGTCATTTCCCAATTCCAAACTTGAAAAATGTACATACTGTGTCGCACCCAGTCAGACTGTGATCTTCTAACATTACAGGGATGATATCTTGGTGTTGCTTGATTGTGGCTGTGAGGTCAGTAACAGTTTTCTCTCTAAAAGGATATTACACCAACATGGGTGTTTCCAAACTCTGTTAAGGTACATATCAGTTTAATCCGCAAGAACATTTACAGTGACAGACGGCTCGGCTCAACTCGAATGGCCTGTTGCACAATAACATTGTCAGCTTCTTCAGGAGTAGTAGCTATATCATTTAAATGTAGGCCTATTATAATAAGACCTTCAGCACTTATCTCGACAGGTGTTTTGTCTTGTCCGGTTATCACAAGCTTGTGATCTACAGTACACATCTGTTGAAAATAAACATCTCCTTGATAATAATCTGTATCAGTTGTCTCTTGATATAGGTAACAGTTAGTGTTAACATCTGAAGTGACAATGGTGACGTTGAACCCAGTTGAAATATTCTACAACCTCCTCAACCTCTGGAATTCCTGGTGGAATACCGTATACTAAAATCTCGATATCTGCCTGAAAAAGGCAGATACACGTTAGCATATGAGAGGTTATGGTGCCATTTTACTTATCAACATAGTCATTTACTGTGGGTTGATGGATGCACTAGACGGCGGCCGGTGGGGGATCCACAGAAGAGCACAAAAAATCAATTACTATGCATGATGATTTTGACACAATTTGTCTCGCTGATACATCAACTTTTGACTTATTCTTCAGCAAATAGAATATGTCATTGAATACGGTAGTGAAAACAGGTGACAGCAAATAACATAATCTATGTTCCTTTGTGACAGCTACCATCGCAAAATTTCATCAATGCTCACATTCCTTGACCCGGCCTGTAGTCCTGTGACCCTGGAGAAAATCAAGCTGGTATCGTAAACATTTTGTTCTCAAACTTTAAAGGATTTTTTTCATGACTGACATAGTTTCTGTTTTGTCATTGTGTCATAGAATCCATGTGGCAATTTACTTACGAATTGTTCCAATTTTCTTTTGCCAATTTCAAGTAGGCCTACTTTGTCAGCATTCACCGATGGGGAGCCATCCTTCCAGTCACTATGTTGATCATACTATAGTATATCGATGATTATCTGAGGCCCGCGGATTAACACAAATAGCTCATTTTCTTTGAAGCCCTTGCCTGTCACACGTATCTGCAGACATGCGTGTTTTGATCTCCTCGTTGTGAGTAGTTTGGGTGAATGACGACTTTGCAGACTCTCTCATAATGGATACATCCTTCACTAAATGCTCGCAGACGTGTAGAATGAGCGCCCATGGTCTTAGCGTTTCAGGCTTCAATGTGATGCCAATCACTCCTGATTTCTCCTGACATGTTCACATTGGCCAAAAGTCATTTCGATGAACATATCACTCCACATTCAATTTCACAGACCTTTTGTGGGCCTCATAACATGTGAACCTTCCATGAAATGTTGGGAGTACATTTGCATGTAAGGCTTCTATTCTTCTCAAATTATAGAAACCTTAACTCGCATAGTTGGTGTGGCCTGATGAACAGAAATATGGCAGACTGTACGTGAAGAGGCCAATCACCTTCTCCTACAGCCCTCACATAAAGCATCATTTAGAAATACTGGTTTTATGAAGGCATCAACCCACAGGTTGGTAGTGCGATTTTAGCTCACCATGACATGTCAGCTGATGTTTCTAAATAAGAACTCGTACCTCATCAGCATTGACTCTTATATTCATCGGAAACTTATTTTCTGTTAGCATTTCGGCAACGCCTGCAGAAACAGTTCCAATAATCTTTGCCAGGCCAGTCTCTGCCATTAATATCCCCACAAAATGTTAATTACCGACTGGGGATTTATCAGCGATCAACTACGATTTGGGATCATTATTTAGTAGCTCGTCTGGTAAGCATGAAAAGTCCGTTTATGAATGTAATTCATGATTGGTTGGAATGTAGAGGTAGAGTCTGAATGTTTCTTCACATAAATATATCCTTTATTAGTTCATGATATATACTTGAGTGTCAACGTTATCACAACTACAACTACTAATGTTAAACTCTACTGCTTTCTGATCCGAACGTCTTAGGCTTCAAATAAATATATCTACACTCTCTCTCTTCTAGCAGTGTCTGGTCCTTAAATACTCGCGCACCACTGCTCACTGATAACATCCTACCATTGGCTTAGCTATGCCTGACCTCAGGTCAAGCCTTAGGCCTTACCTTACTAGGTGATGTGATATCATGTGTGATATAAATATATCTTACTTCGCTGGTCTCCGGCACACATCGGGTACTTTCGTAGCCGACCTGATCTGACCTCCTGGCAACCCAACAATTGTACCAACGTTCTGTATATCTTTGCCTATTTCTGGGAAGCGTGGTCAATGAGTCATTTACCAGATGGCTTATAGCATTCATCTCATCTTATTAATAAGCGGTAAATAGGTTATTAATAAAAAGTCATTAGCATATACATGCCACCTATAGGAATTGGTTGTGGGAATGGATGATGGTACGCACATTGGACCTCTACCACGATTTAATGTTTATCGGCAGTGAACAGCGTAACACCTTGCCCAGTATCTTCAGTCAACTTCTGTGCTTTGATCATGACGGTTATGATAGTATCAGGATTTGCTGAGGGGAGGGGGGGGGGGAGGTAGGGGGGGTATCTATCAGTGGCCGATATACTGTTTTAGTTTTTGGTTGAAATGACTGCCCTTGTTCGCAGCACAAACGAGTATTTTAACCACTGAATTCTGGGGCCATCAGCTAAAAAGGTCCGCCTTTGTGACCACAATATGCACAAGGAACCTAAGTAGATTGGCGAGTTGTTTTTCTTGAACAGAAATGGCATCCCCGGCTTCTTGGGGCCATTGTATCTGACTATATCAAGCTGATGCGTAGGCTATACTAGATAGCTATTGTTGATGTATTGGACAGCAGTACATTACTCTAATTACTAAAATAACAGCCTTGTATCAACCGAAAAGAAGAATTTATCACTGTTCAATCTCTGTTACAATATGTCACAGTATACACTGCATCGGGCGAGTGGTAAGATCATAACACTATTTAACCTTCTGTACCCAGATGTGTACATGGAAATTTGCATGGCGGCCATTTTGAATAATTAAAAAGGCATAGACATAGAGGTTGCAATTATTGGCTGGTATGTGAAGTCCGACAAAACTGTTCTGAACATATCATATATCATAGCTGTCAAAATGTGCGCGAAGTCTTTCTAATACGGTACTCTCAGAAGTACTTCAAATGGCTCACAGAAGGGTGCAGAAGGTGTTAACGAATTATATTATGTTCCCAAATATTCATTAGGCCCTATATGTATAGACCATCATTCTAGCCGCGAAGTTGAGTAGAAATATGATGACAAAGAGATTGCAGAGCCTAACATTAACAAGTAAAATCATTTTTACAAAAAAATCTGCATTTTGGCGGCCATTTGGTTTTGAGCTATTTATCTCAAATTGCTCAACACTGGCCAAGGGTCAGCAATCTGATTCATTCAAGGGGTTCTCTGGACTTTTCAAATCTGCAGTAAAAAAAATATAGACCACAAAACAAGGCTACATGAAATAGCTGTTGTTGGCTACCGGACTATCATGGCTTACCATGAAAACAATGACAGGAGCCTAGCCTACAATAGCAAGAAGAGTTTAAAAAAAATCTTTTTAGAACTTCTTAACGTTATGATCTAGACTACAGCTGAAGTAGAGTCTTGGATCTAATGCTTCAGTACTTTTTTTGTAAATGTAAACATGTCGAGGAACATATGATATGTTCAACTAGGCTATAGGATTAGCCTACATATATTTAGTTTAGGCTGGACTACTTCATTATTATTAATATTAACTTGTTGTTATAGTCTGTCCGACGGTGGAGGATGGTCCAAAATGAAAGTTAGCTTTTTGGTATCCAGTCAGTCATTCTTAAGCGATTGTCACGAAATTTTGCAACCATTATTATCTGATCATTTGGCAACAACCCTAAAAATTTCGCGAAATTCCATCTAGTATTTCAAAAGTTAGACCATTTGCGGTAGGTTTAATTGCATGAATAACCTTGAATAACCATGAATAACGCGAAATAACACGAAATAACTGGCAATACTATATGAAAATGTTCGTACAATCATGTAGGTAATATAACATACATTTATATTTATGATAGTAGTATATGGCTTAGGTCGTAATAATAACTTGTAATTAGGGTGTAACGTTTTCAAAATTATTTCGCATTGTGGGACTTCAACATCGCCCGTAGTTTATATTTCCCACACCTGGTATCACCCACGTGTGTCGCGGACTTTCCGCCGTATCGGCCCTTAACATGTTGAGGGCCGGTCCTATACACAGACGTATGTGGGATAAATTTATCAGATGCATAAAAACGAATGAATATAAAGTGCAAATAAAAAAAGGTCCGTCGGCCACGGAAATAAGCCTCATCCTCCAATTATCGTTTAAAAATGGAAATTATTAAAAAAAATGACCGAAATTAAATTTAATTTAGTTGAATTTTTTCAGGGCATTACCCTCTCATAAACCACACATTTTGTTCAACAATAATGGTCTAGCTATCTTGCTCAGTTTTCCAAATATTACGCATAATATTATTATAGTCAATAACGTAATTTTATGGAGTTTTCAGCGTTTGTCCCACCCTCTAACCGCATATTTTGTTTTATAGTAAAGGTCCAGCTATGAGGCACGGCTTTCCAGATATTACCCATAATATTACAAGTCCTAATGGCTCAAAGTAAGCCATTTTTTATATTAATTGTGTTTAAATTTTTCAGGGGTTATCTCTCCTAGAAACCGCACATTTTGTTCAATAGTAATTGTTCAGCTATCTGGTACGGTTTTCCAGATATTACACATTATAATTACAGTCCGAGTCAATAATGGCCGCAAGACGGTCATTTAAAATTCTATGGAGAAGAGAGTTTGAAATATGTCTCTTTCTGAAACCGCACATTTTGTTTTATAAGAATGGTCTAGCCATCTGGCATGGTTTACAAGATATTTCGCAAACTAAAGTCAACAATGACCACAAGTCGGCCATATTAAATTTTTCAGGGCATATCTCCCGCCTGAAACCGCACATTTTGTTCTATAATGATGGCTTAGCTACGACCCGATTTTCAAGATATTACTCAAAATGAAGTCAGAAATGGCCGCAAATCGGCCAATTTTAATTTTATCGAGTAGAATTTTAGTGGCACCATAGATCCCCCCCTCCCCCCAGGAAACGCACATTTTGTTCTATGGTAAAGTTCTAGCTATCTGGCACGGTTTTTCAGATATTACACATTTTGATGTCAATAATTACCCCATGTTACCCCATTATTTTAGTTTTTCGTCTTTTTCTAGCATGAAAATAGCTGTTGTTGACTATTTATTTTCCTTGCCCCTTCAGCCGTATTTTGCAATGTAATCATTTCCGATCCAATTCCACTGTAATTTTAATTTATTTACTATTTGACATGATGTTACATGAAATAGGGGTCACTGTAATTATATATAATTACTTTTCTGTTTCGGTATAAAAAAAACTGTTACTTACAGTTTTAAATTCCCTTGCCCCTTCAGCCGTATTTTGTCATGTAATCTTTACCCATTTCGTAATAATTACAAATTCTATTGATTTTTTACATTAGATTAAAATTAAATGGAATAATTAGATACGTTTTGCTGGCTGTTTTTTTGTTTTATTGAAGCCTAATAATAAACTTGCTCCTTCAGCTGTTTCTTTCTCATTCGGTAATGGTTATTTTATTTACTATTTTCATGTTTTTACATCAACTAAGATGCTCTGATTAAGCTAGTTTTTTTTCTCTATTTTTAGCAGTTATAGACAATTTGATATTCCCTTACTCCGTACTAATTTTTCTCATATTTTACACAAATTCACATGGTATATATTATATCTAATTACTTTTTTTAGATAGAATTTTTTTTTTAACCATTTAAATATTGTTGCCCCTTCAACCATGTTTTCCAGTACAATCTGTCCCCATCTCATAATAATTGAAAATTCTACATTTTATTGGGGTTTTTTCATGAGATATATATCTTAAATTTAAATGTAATAATACGTTTTGTTTTAATGACTTTAAAAATTAACTGGCCCCTTCAGTTGTTTTATATGCGTTTGGTCAGTTCATTGGTCATTATTTTCCTTATATTTTACTTGAAATAAGTTTCTTTAAAATTACATGTAATTACCTCCATTTTTAGGAATCACAATGCCAAAATTGGCTTCCCCCTTTTTTTGAAAAACTATTTCAAAAGTCCCCTATTTTGGCCAAAATATGCCTTAACCCCGGCACACCCCTTTCTTCAGATCCTGAATCCGTACATGACTTATGCGTGACTGAGTGGAGAATATTGCTACAAGTCGCTTTCTGCACAATCATAGCAATAGCGAGACAGAAGGAAGCTCGATGCCGGGACTATGCCCTACTCTTAATTCGAATGACTTCAAGGCTTCTTCATAGTACACAGTAGCATAAGCAGCACCATACACTCCAGGCCGTTGAACAGTTTGGAGCACTGTATATGCACAACCACGACAAATATCCGGCCCGACCGGGATTCGAACCTGGTACCTCCAGGTTACAAGCCTCATGCTGTTGAGACGAATGAGCCATCGGGGCCGGTGTAGCCGTTTCAGCGTACCCCCTTCCAGCATACCGGGGGGTACGTTGAAACTAGTTTCAGCTTACCGGGAGTACGTTGAAACTAGTTTCAATATACCCCCGGTAAGTTGAAACTAGAAAAAGGCCAGTTTCAAGTTACCCACCCCATAGTTTCAGATTACCCACGGGGGTACGTTGAAACTATAGTTTCAGCGTACCGGGGCGTATGTTGAAACTAGGTTCAGCGTACCGGGGGGTACGTTGAAACTATTTTCAAAGTACCCCCCCTCTCCCTAGTATTTTGAAACTAGAAAAATCCATTTTTATCCCCTCCCCATTTCTAGGGCCTAAGCACCAAATATAATTATTACTGACTTTTTAAGTACCGTTAGTCCTAGATTAAAGTAGATGATTCGCTGAATACACATGTTGGGCCCAACCACATGCGCAACATGGTCAACGTTCACAAGAGTGGGGCGCCGCCATGTATATATTATGGTTAAGTCAAAGGGCCAAACTGCTGTAAATTAAAATTAGTTCATTCAAATTTATCTGTTTAAAAACGCAATCAAAATACAGCAGACTGCAGCATATTTATCATTTACTATAGTCAAGGCATATAAATAATGCTATGAATATTGTATAAACTTGTCCGATTATGGGACTAGCTCGGGGTCTAGCGCTACCGTTAGATTTTTTTATGCGCCGGAAATGTGGTTGTGATGACTGGCATCGCGTATTTTGTAACCATACGGGCAAGATAGGCCCCTATGCATATATCATCTGTATTAACCCCTTAAGCTCCCCTATTTCATACATTAACCTATTACTATCCCTGGTCATCTGCATTAACCCATAAACACTCTCGTTATCTGCATTAACCCCTTAAGCTTAATTTATTGTTATTTTATCACTAGAAATAATTATAGTCCTACGAAATAAACGGTGGCATCAGTCTTTTAAACAGGCGGAAAAATGACTAACGTTACATATGCAATCTAGATAACTCGATAGATAACAACGACAGCGCGACACTATTTTATTTCGTCAGTTGACCCTAGGGATCATAAGGTCATACGGAGATTAAAATGTTTCCAGACATCGTGCTAATAACATTTGTTTTCGCTAGTTGCCATAGAAATCAAATTGTTACATGGAGATTCAAGTGTTTCAAAACCTCGCTTAAACAGTTGTTAACGTTAGTTTCAGTAGGGGTCGAAGGTTTATATGAAGACTAAAGTGTTTCGAGATCTCACGCTAACAATTTTTCTGTTAGTTGTCATTGAGATTAAAGCGTTATATGAAGATTAATGTGATTTTAAACCTTTTGTCAACATATTTTTTCCGTTGGTTGCCCTAGAGATCAAAAGGTTATACTTATGGAGATCAAAGTGTCTCTAAGAAATGTCTCAATGCCATGTAATCAAAAAATAAAATATAATTTATTGTTATCATTGAAAACTGAGAGGGTAATTTGAAACTAGAGGGGGGGACTTGAAACTAGTTTCAGATTACCCCTGGGGGTAACCTGAACAGGAGGGTAATCTGAAACTGTTACACCGGCCCCCATGGCAAATGCATAAATTAAACCATATGGCCATTTTACTCGGAACTCCCCACGGAAGATTTAAAGGTCAAATCATAGGCACTCCACACCCACCCCTCCCTCCCTACAATATAGCGCAAATGTTCTATATATATCCACACACTTACAATAATTTTTTGTTAACTATCAATGGGCACTGTCAGAATTTCAGTATGTACATAATTTGTATGTAGAATTGATAAAATTTGCATGTTACTAAATATAACCAATTACATACCTTTTAAATTTAAAAAAGTCGATTGTTATTGCTCTTCATATAAATATTTTTATTATTAAATGAAAAATTGTATTTTTGTGTAATGAGACCGTAAAATGGTAAATTCTCGTTATAATTTTTCTTAAAAAATGTCGCATAAATAAGACTGAGTCTGAGTCTGGAGAATAAAAGTAACTGTTAGGTTGAGCACCGAGGACTAGTTCCCAGAGTCAATCCAGAGGATGTGGGTGACCTCTGAAACAAAGGTACTACTTCTACTGGACCTACTACACTCCATGCTAACCCACCATAACCGTGCATGTTACCCCGTATGTTAGCTGTTAGTTTGGCATATAATTTTCGTTAAAAATGCCACAATACCTACAAATAATCTTTTATAAGGCTTTGAAGTAGTACATTCAGCTTTAGTACAGGAGGAATGGACCCATTTTTGGAGTCGAGTTGACACTCAAATTCCTAGAGATAAAAAATATATCAAGGGAAAGGTTTAAGTCTCTAGTTTATGAAGTCATTTTATGAACCAAATTGGCCAGATAAACTACGAAACAGGGGTCTTGTTCAAGCCACTGCTCGGTATTAGTATGATGCGGTGCCGATTCTTAATGTTTTAGCACATACTACGCATACCTGGCAATAGCTATATATATTCATTATGTCATAAATTCACATTTATTGACCATAAAATTACATAAGTCTTTGATACATTGTTTTAGAAAAATAATGCACGCGAAATATTGTTGAGAATAAAGTTGTGTGTTATATCTTTATAATTCTGATTACGGAGACCCTTGTAATACATCATTGGAAATGTATTAATCTCTACATTTGCGTGAGCTAGCGGTAGTAACGTCAAAATAATCATATGGTGAATACAGCGCTCTTTTATGACGTCATTGTTTTTCGTATTTAACAACCTTACCTTTGATTTATCCACTATTTATCACTGGGTGGATTTTCACGACTCGCTCAGCATACCCCAGTATACACAACACGTTGACCCAATGGTTCCCTTATGTTGGACCAGCGACAAAGACGGTGGGTCAACGTTAATGCAACATTGGCTGAACGTCTCCTGTTTGCTGGGTCTGTCACCCATGCCCTCTGTTCAGTGTCCCCAATATACCAAAAAAGGCCACATTTGGGTCAAAATATGCTCTAGAATGCATCATGTGAGGTCTTAATTAAATTTAACAATTTCTCGAAGAGCATGCCTCAGACCCCTCTAGACTGTAAATGAAGGAGGCTGACTGAGTCTGAAATATGATAAGCGCCTCCTGTCAGTCAAATCTTGGATCCGTCAATTAGTGTAAGATAGTGTTATGTATAACACGATTTGAAGGCAACAAAAACATCAATTTATTTTCAATTGGCTTTCATACAATAAATTATCTCATTACTTGTGTATATATAAGTAATAGATAGAACGGCTGCTATACTCACACTTTTTTCACTGTTGTGGGGGAAAATATGTGCTGAATCGTGTTATTTGAAATTTGCTGACAAAGATCTTGTTGACAAAATGAAACCAATGGATTCTGTGATAGAAAAAAAACAAAAAAATAAACTTAAAAAAATAAATGGTTAATTTACGTAACCGAGGATACTAAAAGCTGTTTTTTCAGGAATTATACCGGGGCATCCACCCATACGAATGTCTAAAAATCCTTAAAACCTACCTTGTGTTTGTTTTAAATTCAATATGGTCGCCATCACGGTAACGCCATTTTAGGTACACCCCATGCACTTCATCACTTTTATAATTTGAAAATAATTCATTGTGTGTTTATCCAGGATTTGAGGTACGAGAAGGAATAATATCAGTTTTTTCCTTAATACTTATCCAAGATTATCGCCATATTGTTTGAGTGATATGAATAATATGCCGTTACTATCTCGTTCTTGAACCTAAAATGTCTTTTTGGGACTATTTTCAAGCCTATGAAGTATGTATGTTATTATATTGTATTTATCAACATAAATATAAATATTTACAAAATCGTCGCCATTGTAGTTAATTCTACCATTGTGGGTGACGCTTTGGATCGTTTTTAACTGATTTTTCACTAGAAATATTGATTGAGATTTATGAAATGTAAATAAATTTATCTCTAGTAAACCATTTATTTATAAACTATAACACGTCTAATTTAAAAAGTAGGCATATTTTGCATTGATTTGAAGCGGGAATTGGGTCGGCAAAGCCTGCCTAAAATAAATAAACACGCAGCGATTAATGCCAACATAATTATGACCGCATATATATATCGATTTTTATATCACTTGAGTGAAATGGGTAAAATCATAAACAGATTTAGCTACATTTTCAATATTTGCACAGAGGAAGTAGCAAAAAGATGCTATTATTGTAACATACTAAAAATGACCTGTACTGTATAAATTAAAATAGATTTATTATAGCAGGTGCAATACAAATGTCGTCGATTTATGTCATTCACCTGGAATTACAGCCAATTGGACAAGAGTGCACAAAGGGTTAAAGTATAATTGCAATTTTGTATAGATTAGATTGATGCTGAAGATATCGATACGCGGGGATCAACCACACGCTCTAACAAAGTTATTCTGTCACGTGTGATGTCTCTGAAAACAAAACCACATGGGTGGTAGGGCTGGAAACCATGTGTTGCTTGTTATGTGGTCACCATTCTAGGTCATTTTTTTCACATTATCAGTTTGAGCGGATTCGCTCACAAATACCATTAAATTCAGAAACCGTACAGTATTTCCAATAGTATTAATGTCCAAGCATTCCCTTAGAACATGATATTAGTATGGTTATACGTTTGAAATAGGCCTTAAAGGGGATGCATTAACATGAGATGGGGTAAATTAACATATTGTATTTATCCTACCGATTTATTTGACACAGTAGAGGTCCCTAACCAGAATATTGTTATTTATTAGTAAAAATGAGTTATCATCCATATTATACACTGTTTGCACGATTTTGCGCATAAGCAGGACTCCCAACTAAATAGTTCAGTTTTTAGTCACTGTGTGGCGTGTTGTTATTGGGAAAGGTGTATTGTGACACACATTAAAGGTCGCTAAGCATCAACATTCCAATTGCAGTGTTTTACGAATTTAAACATTTGTTAGCATAGCCTGACTCCTCACATTTTAAAGTGATGAGTCACATAATACCATGTCCTAACGATATACCGCCATATTCTGACAATAAAATGCCATATTCTTACATTATACTGCCGCATCCCGACATTGTAATACACATCCTGGTCTCAACATAGTCATAGTGCCATGCACAGTGATATAATAATGACGGTAAACTGTTATGTCTTGACTTTATGGTGCATATTCTGACTAGTGCATATTGTGTCATATCCAGATATATAAATGACATTTAATGATGCCGAACATGCCTATCTTTACATTATAATGCAAAATCATGACATTATGATGTCATATCATTAATACAAATTACTTTACTTAAAAAAATCGTCCCCTGACCATACACTGCACCACATCCTGACATAAAAATGTCATTTCTTGACAACAAATGCCACATGATGACGCCATACTGCCATGTCCTTATAATTATTACAATGCTATATTGGCACATTAACATGCCAGATCGTGATATTATAATGCCACATCCTTCTATTATAAGGCCATATTGTGCAATTAAGCTACCATAGCTACTGATATTAAAATGCTATATACTGATCTACCACATTATGAAAATACAATGTCATAGCTTGGTAATAAAATGATATAAAAAATGGTATGACCTAATGATATAAGGCTATATTATAAAATTAAAGTGGTATATCCTGATATTATAATGTCATATCTGACTATATAGTGCCATCTCCTGCAATATTATTGCCATATCGAGACGTTAAAAGGCCATATAACCTGACATTATAATTCCACATACTTGACTTTATAATATCATAGACATTGTCTATCAAACAGTCAAATGTGATATCGTGACATTAAAATTGCATATATTTACATTCAAATGATGTCCCCTGACCATAAACTGTCATATAATGTCATATGATGACGATATAATGCCACATCCTGATATAAAAATGTCATTTCTTGACAAAAAACGCCACAGAGTGATGTTATACTGCCATATCCTGATCTAACAATGCTATATTCTCACATTAATATGCCAAATCGTGATATTATAACATCCTTTTATTATGAGGCCATATTGTGCATAAAGCTACCATGTACCATGCTACTGATATTATAATGCTATATACTGACATTATAATACCACATTATGACAATAATTATTATAATGTCATAGCTTGGTATAAAACTGATATAAAAAGTGTATAATCTAATGATATAAGGCTATATTATGATATAAAGTGGCATATCCTAATAGTATAATGCCATATCCTGACTATATAGTGCAATCTCATGAGATATTATCGCCATATCGAGCCGTTAAAGGGCCATAACCTGACATTATAATTCCACATATTGACTTTATAATATCATATCCTGACAGTCAAATGTGTCATATCTTGACATTAAAATGTCATATCCTGACATTAAAATTTCATATCCTAGCATTTCATTGTAATATCATACCATTTTAGTACAATATCTTGACCATAAAAGGACATATCGTGACATGTTAAAGTGACACAAGCAAGCCAAAAATCATCCAAAAGCCAACATTTTATTTTCGCTTTAATGTTCATAATAATATGTGAACATTTATTAGAATTGTGGAGATCTTTTAATTTTTTGGTTTGCTGTGGCAACCGAACAAGTGTGCCGAAAGCCACAGTTATCACTTATTTTCGTATTTCTTATTTTGGACATGCAAGTCCGAAATTAAATTTCGTCCTTATTTCTCGAGCAATACAAAATGAAAAAGACTTACGCAATTCTAGTCTATGGACATGTTGACATATCATGGACATATCAAGAAGCCAAAATAAAAATGATGATTTTGTCCTGATTGTGTTGCTTTAAAGTCATAATGTAACGTAGTCCGCGTTTGACGCAAGGTTCGCATGGGTTAGTTTCAGAGCTGGAGAGCCTAGCAAAAGCTTATGTATGCTGGTAGCCAGCGTACGCACTGAGATCAACAATTTCATGAAAAATGCCAGGGTAACCCTGTTCAAATGATAAATTCAGTGATAAAGACTGGCGTCTAAATACCCACGTAAAGGCATTATTCGAATCAGATGTAAATATGTCATTGTAAAATAAAAATCATTGATCAAACAATGACGCCTGAATTCATTGCGCAATCGATCGTTCGCGCACCGGATTTTTGGGGCTCAACTTTACGAATGGCAATGATTACAGACTCTGTTTCGCACACGGCATCTGTTATTACGGACTAAATGTGAAGTTAAACTGTTATGAAATGACATTTTGTGAGTCAACATTGAATTCCATATAACATTTGCACTCTCAGAAACAATATCGTGGATTTTAATATTATGCTTCAGGCAGGCGAGCTCTGATTTCTCCTGATTATATTAGGCCTATCGTAGTATTAAAAATATCAATATGGAACTCACATAACTTAGGTATCCTGCTTGTAACAAGACGCTTTGTTAATAGTTTAATGCATTCTGAAACTATGTTTTGGTCACTGATCACGTTTTGACATCGTCTGCAAGTGTTACATTTTGACAAACATCACTTTTCCATATCTCGGGATACTATAGGCCTAAACTAAGTAACTACAAAAGAAAGAGATTTGATAACTAGTATCTTGCCGGGTATTTATTGTGAAAAATGTGTGGCACCCTGACATTAATCCCTCAAAAAGGCAACTTGTTTGTGTTTCAGGTGATATTTTTCGATGAAAAACGGGGTGAATATGAATGCATTGCTGTGGCGCACCACCAAGATACTGCGCCACTACAAACCGGTCCGTTGAAACAATGCATAACAAATCGGCGCAGTTACATTTTAAAGCCTTGTTAGCAGCTTCCATTCTTTCTGCTGTTCGTTTCTAGTCACCCCATCGTTCCTATTCATCCTTTTCTATTTTATTATGAAGATTCCATATTTTTGTGGGAATTGTTCAGTTGTTTGTTTTAAATATACTTGTTTGTTTCTGTTCACCCCATGTTTGGGTTATGTCCATAAGGGACTGCGGTAGACAAAATGTTAATGTTCCTATTCACCCCGTTTTGGGGATGACTCGGAACATCGCAGTCGTTTTTTTCTAAAATACCACCATAAGACACCCCATGTGTATGGGCATAAATCTCCCGTAAAATATTTCGAGGAAGATAGTTAAACTCTTTTTTGTTCAAATTCCCCACAAAGACATACCCTTGGAACATGAGTTTATTTAACAAAAATCGTAATGTAATATTTCAAGTAGACCCTCATAAGCAACCATTAGAAGCGGCTTTATAAAACTTGGCACATAGTTGTATAACCCTCAGAGTTGTAATGTGGCATAGATGTAAGTTACACCAAGGTCATTTCAATGTCATTTCAAGTCAAATAAACTTATTTTTTAATGCATTGAGAACATGGCCGGCTAAATCCTCATATCTGAATTTTGCTTAAAACAAACGTTCCTATAGTGTAGGCTCATAATTATGTCACATATAAGACTTTCGTGCAATTTGTCTGTTAAAATTGATTTTTCACTTGATTCTGACTCAAAATATCATGAAAAGCAAGAAAAAAAGGGATTGCATTTTTTTATAGGTTGAAAAAAGGTCTCAAATGGCGAAATCAAAGATGGCCGCCAAAGTATATAAAATTAAACATATTTACGAATAATTTTGCAACTACATACTCTAGAGACATAAATAATATGTCTATTCTTATGTTTTCAGGTATGATAAAGCCAATTCTTTCATTAGTTTTTAGAAAAACATATTGTAAAGGCTATATTTATGCAAATATGAACAAAAACAAGCGGATATCGCAGTGAAACTGCGGCTAACGCTGTTTTGGCTGATAGTTTTTGTTCTGTTTTGATTATGCTTGGCTGGTTCCCCTATGGAGATATATGGGCGGATGTGGAGCTCTTATCCTTGTGGATGATTTTTTGTAAAACATGAAATTCAAAATTATCAGGAACTACAATAAAACAAATCCTACCATCATTCGACATCATTATATTGCCTAAAATGCTACGCTAAGCTTTATTATATATATTCCCAAATAAATTACATACCGGCACATCTATTCTTTATATGCGTGTAGTAAGCCTACACATCACCCATAAACATAACTAACTGCATGATAGGTTAGAATATGAACCAAGCGTAATTGTTCAGATACTATGATGGTCCATTACTCGATGGGTGCTTTATAATGTCATTTCAATTCTTAATCAAAAGAAATCTTAAGAAATTAATTCCAATCTGGTATATTCTGCCCATAAAGGCGCAATTAACACTTCTGGAGGCCAAAAATGCTAAATGATGTCATGTGTTACATACTAAATTAGAAAAGTAGAAGAATAACTGATCTGAACTATTTGTCATATTTAGATATTTACACAGGTCAACATATGCCCATAGGTATTATTAACTCGGTGTTATATATATAATTTTAGCAAAAGGTCAAGAACAAGGTCATATCATACTGTTTCCACACCCGTCCTCAAGCACTTGCACAATTTGACGTAAAAATGTAATGTTTTACACATTAATGGAAAGGGGTATGCTAAAGAAAATAAAGATTTATATCGGTTCGGGTTGCAGGTTTGGCCTTTACAGTAACAAACAAATATCATACCAAGGACAACCTAAGGTCATTGCAAAGTCCAATAATAGTTCTTCGTACATAAAACAAATATTACGCAATCCTGGCATTTAGTTGTCATGGAATCTAAATTATCCTCCGCAAAAGATATTTTATTCATTTGTAGCATCAATTCATTATTGCAGCTAGGCCTAAATTTTTTTCCAATTTGGGAGAGTTGAAACTAACATTGGTCATAATATTATGGTGATTGCAAAAAGCGACAGTACCATCTGGATCTTGCCTTGCTGTTGTTAAATTCCTGGAATGTAAGTTAAGAGCAGGCCTAATGTATCCTTGTGGCACGTATGTCTGAAAAATTTACTCAACATTTAGTGTGTTTGAAGTTAAGATGACCTTAACCGTGTATGGACTGGCCTTGAGTTACTTAGCGTTAGAGTTACTACCCTACTACGATAAATCATATTAATTTATTGCAGAATAATTTTCATAATAAATAAATGTACGGTACATTATACAATTTGGATGAGAATTAAATGAGCTAATCTGAAATGAAAGAAAATTTAGCTGAAATGAAAGAAAATTATTATCTAAAGAGCTATTATAGCTATCATGATTGTGTGAAGTCGTTATCCATCAATTTATTTTTGTCATATAATTATGTGATATACGTTATGAAATATGAAAACTGTTATCGGTACATTTAATTCATTGATACCTCAATATTACACTAACAAATAATACAAGATATATATAGAGATGCAGTTATTTATGTAATGGCAAAACGTGTGTGAAACGTGAATCCAAAGTTGAAGCCTTTTTAAGAGTTGGGCCAGAGAACCACTCTCCGAAACACTCTACACTTTGTTTTTAATTGACTTCTTTCTCGATATATATTTAGAGAAATGATAGTTCCAAAAATATAAGCAGCAATATATTAATAATTCTGACTGGTATTGGTATATCAGATAAATAAATGCAATGCACATGTATATAATGATGCTAGTAACATAAAATAAATCAAGAGACATGTTTTAGAAGAGGTGAGCATAACAGTTTAATAAGTTTTGTCATATTACATTATTTGACTGCTAAAATTAAAACCAAAATTGTAACCTTTACGTGTTTTTTTGTGGCATTCCTAATAATATGATTATATAACTTCATGTTCGACATGTTTGAGGTCCCGACTCGAGCGGAGGTTCAAAAAAGTGATTTTGACGTTTAAATCACAGATTTTTTTAAACTTCCACACTATCGTTATATATTGTCATCAAAAAACACATTTATTTTGCATGGTATTTCCTTGCATTGAAGAGAATGTTTATGTAATATTAAAAAAATGGTAATTACTTAATAATATTTCAGACATTCGTTGATAATATATATCATCAGGGGGAGGGGGGGAATAAATGGGCGAATAAGAGAACGAATGACTGGGGTATTCGGACATTTTTTTGCACATATAAATTATGACTAAACTGGACCAGGATAACTTTACGTGTACATGGTGTGTATCAGTGCGGTACAGATTTCTGTATTTTCAAGAGGTGACAATTGTTGCATATCTAAGGGTATGAAAATCACACGTACTGCATATTCAAGGGTCAATAAAATTACCCAGCTGTATTATGTGTTCATTCAAAGGCTGCTTTGTGTGTCGAACATTGGGCCTAGATTAGTGTGCTGTGCAAAAAGAAAGTTTTCGTGTTTTTTCACAGTGACAGATAGTTTGTTAAAACTTTTTGGCTATCTCGAGCATTGTGTCTATTCAGAAAGGATGTGTTATTATCCAAATCTGTATGGCCCTATTAAATGGTATGTTTACGCCAGAAACTGTATGTGGCCTAGTTATTTTCGGCAAAATGAAATCACGCGACGGATAAAATATTATTTATTGGCTTACATCCAGGAATAATCTGTTGTCTCAGAATAATTATTTATTTCTACATCAAAATGTACAAATTATTATACAAAGGATATACTTTTATATACAGTAGGCCTATATATAGTAGAACAGTAGGCTTTCACTAAGACAGAATAGTCGCTGGCGTTGATTTTGGTAGGGAAATTGCATATTGACGAAACCACGGAAACATATAAACTTGCAACATAGGCCTACTACTGCTATTTGGAAATCCTAATAAATATGTTGAATCGGTACCGTACAAATTCCTAAAGATAAATCGTAGGCCTACTGTGTGGACTCGGCTTTAGTTGCCTGTGAGTGTCTGATGATGAATCAACATTTCATGCTCTACAGACACGGTTCGTCTTGATACTATAAGTGTTGTGCCACGCCTCAAATTCTGACGTCTGAAGTCTATCCCGGTATCGAGCCAAATTTAATGATCAGCTAAATCTAATTACACCAATATGGCGGCGGGGTGGGGGCAGGCAGGGGGTGTACTGGGCATGCGCTGGAGCGATGACTACGCGTGGAGGGGTGATTAGAGGAAGTGTAAGGTGTCTCAGCCTTTATGAATGATTGGAGATGTTTTTTGCATACGGATAATTACAAAAGATTGCAGTTTAAGTGTAAAAGAAAATATATACATGATGCATGTTTCCAGTACCAAATGGCGCAAGTACATCTATATGGGACTTTCGTACAAGTACACTGACAATGATACAGGCTTTTTTCAAATATACTGTTGTACATTACAAGTACATTTGACATGTACTTTGATACAATTACCAAGTACCAAGTACATTTTCGTAATTATCGATATGTAATAAATATATGCACAACAAAATAAATGGAACTAATTCAACTGAGTTCAATAGTATTGTTTTTGTCACATTATATCTGGTTTATTTTTGTTCACTGATTAATCTAATAAAACAACTCATTATATTCTGGTATGCTTCTTTTGATTTTCATCTTCATGTGGATGATCAGCGCTCAGAACTATGTTTGTGATAGTAACATGATTAGCTTTTGAAAGTTAACCAGTATGTTGCTGAATTGTTTATGAGTATTTTTCATTCGTTTCAAGCTGGAATTGCTAGCGCAATTTCCAGCTTCAAATGAATGAAAAAAATAAAATTATTTATGAAAAATAGACCCCAATTTTAATTATTTCATTAACTCAGCATCCACCACAAGATATGCTACACATTTTAGTGGTATTTTATTTATTTGCTTGAAAATGTATATAAACGGTCACAAAGGTTAATAGCTCAATGATCAACCGTTCTTTGTTCTAATAGTAAGTTAAACACTAAATACGACATACTAGGGATTTTTTGTAGTTTGTATCCACATTATCCAGACGTAAAAAACGCACATTGAGCGTTGAAATATTATTTCGTATTATCAAACTGGAATTCAACTTTCCGCATATAAATGCTAGACAATTGTTATCACCCAAATTAAATTCCTTATTTTTAGCCGTTTATTTATCAATTCAAAAGAAAATTTAATTCCCGTTGACGCTTCTATAATGGAGAATATATCAGCTCTTGTCACTGAAAGGGTTAATAAGAGTGACCAGACAGACAGATATTTGTCGACTGCCAACAAAAGATAGCATCAGAACCATCCATATTATCGAGTGTTGGAGACTTAGTGATGTAATAAGAATAAAAATTACGGATAATAATTATGCGTACCATTCACGCAGGACATGGCACTCACACAATAGCAATAAAGTTTGTTTAATTAACTAGTGATTTTTTATTTATATGGCCCTAGCACAAAAACATTACAGCTTATTTTAATTCACTATATTGTTTAGTTCATACCATTTCACTCACGACCTAGTTAGTACCACATACTTGGAGTTACAATCGAAGAAAAACATTCCCGACCTCAGAGAAAATCAGTTGACTTAACAACTCTGAAATCCTCCATAAGGCCCCACCTCGTCTGATAACAAAGGCGACGGAAACGTCCCTAACCCGCCCCAAAAAGCCAAATAATAAGATCCGAGAGCAACAGCCGTCCTGATATGTGGTAATACCCAAGTCAGATCATGAAGGCATGATTTTTTTTTTTTTTTTTTTTTTTATTGATTAAAATGTACAATACAAATACAAATTATGTATTATCAGTAAATAAATTGTTCATTTAAAGAGCATTTCTGCGCAGCAGAAAATATTTTATGGCACTAAATTTGTCAAATGTTGTTTTACCATAATTGTTCAGATCTACTGGTGTAAATTATAAGCAGGCATACTCAAGCAGCTTCTGGTTCATTCACCAGGGGGCGTTTGTGGAGGTTCAAGTTATAGTTCTGGTTTATTCGCCAGGGGGCGTTTGAGTACGATTGTGACGTCACTGACTAATTAATTATTCAGTGACCCAGTTTTTCAGCGTCGTCAGCAGAAGTGCCGACTCAATTTCTTTGACAAACTTTGTTTGTTTTGTATATTATTGGTATTTGATTTTGGATTGACTTTGATTGATTAATCAAGAAAACGATTGTGTTCTTTCTGAGAATGGAAAGACGCCAAAAGAAAACTTTGTTGGCGAAGTCTCCCAGAAAAGTAGGGAGGACAAAACCTGCCGCCGCTGGGTCAGTGAGGGCTGCCGCCATGCATGCCACGGGCATGGCTAGCCAGTCTCCGAGCAGCATGCCGGAACAGCTGGATGAGGGACACAGCCGCCATGTTGACGCGGGACCTTCAACAACACCAAGTCAAAGAGACAGCCAAACCTAAGAGAAGTGGGAAGTCTGCAGAGGTGATGGACGATGATGCAAACAACGCTAACGTTAATGGGAACAAGCGAAGGTTGGTGTATGTTCTCGGTCACAGTTTTATACGCAGACTGCATCGCTACGTTCTCTCTGAATCCGGCCATAGATCCTTCAGATTAAATGATTTTGACATAATTATGAAGGGGTTTTCCGGTGCAAATATTTCAAGATTAAGACAATATACAGCCACTGGGACGCAGATTGGATTGACGGGGTCGTCTGTTATTTTGCAAATTGGAGGAAATGACTTGAACTCGCCCTATGTGCAACCTGTTGCATTAGCGAGGGAGATTATCACTTTTGCTCGCGAGCTCGTGAATGAAAGGGGTGTAGCTTTAATCACAATTTGTCAACTATTACACAGACGTCAATCACTGTTGTCTCGTCATATTTTGAGATTGAACTATAACATGTTGGTCGATGAAGTCAACAGAGAGTTGTCCTTTCTCTGTACTTATTTCCCTAAAATGACATTTCTAGAACATAAAAGAATGAAGGACAATTGAGAAGATTTACTAGATGCCGATGGTACCCATCTTAATAGAGATGGTATCAAGAAATATTTTCGGTCAATCAGAGGTGCAATTATGCATGTCAAATAAAACATTTATGTATTTTCTCCAAGGTTGATCAGACCTATGAACTTTCAATTGTGTTGTGAATATACAATTTCCATGATTTTATTGCCTTGTATTATTTAAGGTTGTGTATGTGCAACTTTAATGCAACGAGCTGTGCATGGGCAGCTTTTTTGGGCTTTAATTATCACAAGTTGTATATGTCCAGGTGATGATATCATATGGTCATCATGTCAATTTTATGTTGTGTATGTGCAGCATTTTATCTGATTTTTCAGTTGTGTATGTGCAACTTTTTAGTTATTGCCCTTGGATTCTGTAATGTTGTGTATGTGCATCATTTATGAATCGAGTTGTGTATGTGCAACTTTTTTGGGCTTTAACTTACCACAGTTGTGTATGTGCAACCAATGTTGTTTCTCAGATTATATGTGGTGTATGTGCCACATAAATCTGTGTGAAGTGGTGCTTTGTTCAATTGTTTTGGGCTTTACCTCACCACGGTTGTGTATGTGCAGCCAATGTTGTGTTCTCAGATTATATGTGGTGTATGTGCCACTTAAATCTGTGTAGTTGTGCATGTGCAACTTTTGATTTATTTATTTTTTCTTTTTACTACTTATTTTCCGGTTTTGTATTGCAAATTTTGGTATGTTCATTTCAGATTTATAACATATTTATATACCATTTATTGCATTACTTTTTTGAGAAATCATGGCTATGTGCCATAATGTGCATTTTCCCTATTTTACTATCAGTGATCGGATAATAGTAGTTTAACCTAAAAATAAATCATTCTGCTTTAAATTAAAAAAATGCAGTTTAAATTGTGTATGAGCAATTTTTCTTCGTGAACTAAGTTAATGCACTCGATGTAAAAAATATGCTAACTTGGTATCATATCAATACAATTGTGCTGCAAGACTTAGTGAATGCCACAGAACATTGTGGATAGACAATTTAATATAATATAATGGTATTTTAAAAATAGAGATCCTTATGGCCCACTTTGTGGGTTTTGTTTTTCTTATAGTGCTCCATCTGGGAGACGCACTACGAATAAACAGAGACAAGACATCTCCTCTACGATGCCAGAGACTGTAGAGATGGCAGAGCAGGTGGCAGCCATTGTAATGGAAGGTTTGGAGAAGTCCGGTAGACTGTTGCCTGTGCACAATACTCAGGACGCAGGTGCTTCTGAGTCGGACGAATCTAACACAGGCGACAGTCATCTGGATGCAGGTGCCTCCAGAGCAACTCCACTATATTCGCAAAAAACTCGGGACGCAGGTGCTCCCAAGTTAGTGAATATAGACTTTTCAGACTCTGAAGAATCATCAGACGACGATACAGTCCACAATAGGGGTGAGGGTTCAGTAAATTATGATTGTGTGTCAAGTCCCTTAGGGGCGGATTTACCCAAGAAAATATAAAGAAAAATTATTAATCATGAATATGTGAATTTGGCTGAAATGCTGTCTCCAAGTGAAAATGTGGAGTCAGCATTTGAGTTCAAAGATGTGAAAGGTGGTAACACCTTTAAAATCATGTCTCAACCCTCAATGAGGGAAATATGCAATATTGACCAGTGGACAGATTCATTTACTGTTTATGCATCTGTACTCTGTGAAAATGAACCAAAGCAATCACCGGGTTTGTGGAAATATTGCAAATTTATACGTGCAACATCAAAACGTTTTGGCGGAAAAATCTGGAAAAATTACGACGAAAAATTCAGACGGCAAATGAACCAACATAAACTACCCTGGGGACAAGTCCACTGGGATTTATATTTTTCTTTGGCTACTCCTGGTCAGTCTGATAATGGACAGAAACAGTCCTTTCGTGCCAAAACATCAAAAGACAACCACTTCACAAAGGGTCAATGTTTCACATTTGAAAACCCCGGTGCTTGCTCCAAAAATGCTTGCAAATTTAAGCATGCATGCCTCCATTGCAATAGAAAACACCAAAGCAACAAATGTAACCAGCAAGCCAACCAATCAGAAGCTGCTCCCAACACCATTTCGCGTACATAGGTTGGCTAGCTGGTTACATGTCGCTCAGTACGATAGCCGAAAATCAAAAGAATTGAAGGTTTTTCAGAAGGTTTTCCTTTGCACTATGAAGGACCATGTGAATATATTTTTGCAAAAAATCATGTGTCTGTTTCAAATCTTGAATCAGAGGTTGACAAAAAGGTTAAAATTGAATTATTGAAGGGCCGTATTGAAGGCCCTTTCAGTAGCTCACGTTTAAATAATTTGATAATCTCACCATTAGCAATAATTCCTAAAAGACAACAAAACTCGTTTAGACTCATTCATGATCTATCTTTCCCGCGGGGAAATTCTGTAAATTCTCATATTCCAACGGAATTTTCAAAGGTGACATATGAAACTTTAGACCATATTGTGGCTTTGGTACAAAAATTTGGAAAAGATTCTCCTATATCTAAAGTGGATATTGAAGATGCTTTTCGGATTATGCCAATTCATTCAAAAGATTATAACCTACTTGGTTTTATGTTTCGTGAAAAAATTTATTACGACAAATGTCTCCCCATGGGCTGCAGTACTTCTTGTCAGACTTTCGAAAAATTCAGCCAAGCTATACAGTGGCTTTTGCAAAATCATTTTAAAATTGCAGGAATCTCTCATATTTTAGATGATTTTATTTTTGTTGGTCCAGCAAATTCAAGTTTGTGTCAATATGGCCTGGACACCTTTTTAACATTAGCAAAAGATATCAATATACCGGTCAAAGCAGAAAAAACTGTTTTGCCAACTACTTGCTGTATTGTCCATGGTGTGATTATTGATACTAATTCATTAGAGTTAAGATTACCTTTGGACAAACTGGAAAGACTGAGATGTGCTCTAGCTTTGATAAAAAATAAGAGAACGGTAAAATTGAAAGATCTTCAATCTGTATTAGGTCTGTTAGCTTTTGCTTGTACTGTTGTAGTGCCAGGTAGAACCTTTTTAAGGAGATTATATAACCTGACTTGTGGTGTTCATTTTGCTCACCATCATGTAAATATGACCAGCGAAGCCAGAGCTGATTTGTAAGCATGGCAGATTTTTTTAGATGAATTTAATGGTAGAAGATTTTTTGTGTGTGATGTTTGGACTTCATCTAATGTCTTGAAATTATACACTGATGCATCTAGCTCCTTAGGCTATGCTGCTGTCTTCGGTCCAAAATGGATCGCGGGAAAGTGGCATAAAACCTTTTCTTCAGCAGACATATGTGTATTGGAGTTATTCCCAATAATGTTAGCAGTAGAAACTTGGGGAGATGAGTTATCAAATTCTTGTGTATTATTCATAACAGACAATGAAGCTTTGGTAGCGATTTTAAATAAGCAAACTTCAAAATGTTCCAAGATAATGAAACTGCTGCGACAGTTTATTGTTTGCTGTATGGTTTATAATATTTTCTTCAAAGCGCAGCATATTGCTGGAAAACACAATACAATTGCTGATAAACTCTCTCGGTGTGAATTTCAGGAGGCAAAAATGTTAAATCCTGTTTTAGAAGAAACACCTACCAAAATAAACCCACACCTAGCTTCGGAACTCTGGATAAAATGAAGAAGTCACTACTCAAATCTTCTCTTGCCTCATCTACCAGAAAATCTTATAAGAAACATTTGAATAGATTCAGTGTTTTTATGAAAGTCTATTTTAAAAGACATGTTTGTCCAAAAGGCCCAGTGGATTCTAATGTTATCACACAGTTCATTGCGTATTTAGGTTCTTTAAAGTATTCGGCAAGTACCATTATTTCTAATATTTCTGCAGTATATTTTATACATAAGCTGAACGATTGGGTTGACCCAGGTGATTATTTTGTGGTCAAAAAGATGTTAACTGGTGCAAAAAAACATACAAGGTTCTTTGGATGTACGATTACCAATTTCCTTAAAGATTTTGGAAAAGCTTATTTTGTTTGTAAATTCTCTTGTCGATTCACATTATGTTCAAGCTGCTATGCAATCTATGTTTTCATTAGCCTTTTATGCACTTCTCAGGCTCTTCTGAGATTTGCACAAAAGGTAGCAGCAGATCTAAGAGTGAAACAATATTTCAGTTGTCAGACATATGTTTTCACAAAACAGATAATAGCACCGTATTATTGGTCACTATAAGGCATTTTAAACACAATAAATCTTTGCGACCTGTGACTCTGGAACTGAAAAAGCAATCAAGTTTATCTTGTCCGGTCAAACTTATGAAGGTTTTTTTAAAACTTCGAGACAAAAATCAAGGAGTACTTTTTATTTTTCGTGATGGTAATCCAATCACAACTTCTCTCTTTATGAAAACTTTTAAAAAAAGCTTTAAAGCTAGCAGGTCTGTCAGAAAAATTTTATAAAGGACATTCTTTCAGAATTGGTGGAGCCACCACTGCAGCTGCAAAGGGTTATTCTGATGCTCAAATTCAAACTATGGGGCGTTGGAAATCCGGCGCTTTCAAAAAATATATTAGAATTCCAACTATATATATTACATAGATCAAAATGACTATTGTTTATTTTTCTTTATTATCATATTTGATATTTTTTGACTTTTAAGCTTTACTGGTAGCGGATCTTTACTTCGTTTTCGCAGGTGCCAAGAAAGAGTAATGGTCTTATTTATAATTATTATTGTATTGGAGGAATAGAATGAGTGCTTTTCAAGACATTAGTGTCAAGATTTTACATTTAGTACATTTTCAATGATTGAAATCTTTTTGCAAAATACACATTTTTCATGCAAACTCCCTCGATTTTGGGGGGGGGGGTAGCATTTACGCTGAATTGCGTAATGCTATGTGGCGGTTTGTCCACCCCCCCCTTTTCCTGTGGAGGTAAATAATTGATATTGTTTTGATATGTTTGATAATCATATATTTTGCATTGATTACGGCTTTGATATGTTTGATAATCATATATTGTTTCATGGATTACGTCATAATAAAATGACCTTTTATCAAATCATATCATTGTCTAAATGTGTTTATTATACACAGTGTGTCTTGTGTTTATTAATTTAGATGGTTTAACAGGAAAACGAGCGGCAGTCGAGTTGTTAAAAATTGCTTTCTTGTGTTACTTGGAACAACATTTAGGTGAACATAAAGAGCATTTCTGCGCAGCAGAAAATTTTTTATGGCACTAAATTTGTCAAATGTTGTTTTACCATAATTGTTCAGATCTACTGGTGTAAATTATAACGTCTCACCACACATAATACCCGTCCCATAGACTTACATGTATTATGACCAATACACTCAGACCTCCCAGCACTCTTTAAGTAGAAAAATGTAAATAAACCTATGTATTTTTTTAACCATCAGACTGTCCTCTTTCAATATCAAAAATAAAAAAGGGGTGTGAAAGGGATATATATATTTTTTTTTAGCCCATAATAACCTCTTACCCCACTCTCCCCTGAGCGACCTCCAAAAAAATTGACCTTGTTTTTTAGAAGAGCCTTGTTACAGTCAGCGCAAGGACTTCCTGTTGGATCTATCTTCCATCATTTTGATGCTTTTGCTACACCAAATCATCACAGAATCGATTCAAATTGGTAGCAAAATGATATATCTGTAATATTTACCACCGAGGCTGCTGCAAAGAGCCACATTTTAAAAAAAGAGACTAACTTTCTTACTCTTAAACTTTATAATGATATGCGCGATTGAATTTGTGTGGTGAGACCTTAAGGGAAAAAAACATTTTTATGGCACATTTTTTTTCGAGTGATCTATAAAATACATTCTATTCTGAACTCAAAAAAGAAAACCTTGTCCAATTCCCATGAATAGAAGGCAGACAAACACAAATTGAAAATCCGCTGTTTTTTACTAGATCTGGAGAAATGACACGTTTTCTGTAGTACGCCATCATTTTTCATTTTCATGAAGCATCTGTATGGGATTGTCGTTTTTTACAGAGATTCATCTTGAATTTAGGCCATAAATGAGTTTAGTTGTTCAGAATAATGATGTTCGGACATAAAACACCCAAGAAAAATAGTTATAAATACCAAAGGACAAGAAAGTCAATGCGGGGACGTAGCTGAACCAAGTTGAACTTACAACTGTTTCAGTGCTATATGGAGGAATGCTTGATATATGTGCCCATAATTGAACATTCTCAAGTCAGTTTCGTTAATTTCACTAGAAAACATGTTCATGTAATATTTTTTCGCTGAAATGGCTGCCTGGTGATAATAAATGAGCAAAATGAATGGTCTAGTAGCAAAAACACATCCCATAGGCTCGAAAATGTGCTTTCTGGAACTACGGCCTTAACGTCTCACCACACATAATACCCGTCCCATAGACTTACATGTATTATGACCAATACACTCAGACCTCCCAGCACTCTTTAAGTAGAAAAATGTAAATAAACCTATGTATTATTTTAACCATCAGACTGTCCTCTTTTAATATCAAAAATAAAAAAGGGGTGTGAAAGGGATATATTGTTTTTTATTTGAGCCCATAATAACCTCTTACCCCACTCTCCCCTGAGCGACCTCAAAAAAATTGACCTTGTTTTTTAGAAGAGCCTTGTTACAGTCAGCGCAAGGACTTCTTGTTGGATCTATCTTCCATCATTTTGATGCTTTTGCTACACCAAATCATCACAGAATCGATTCAAATTGGTAGCAAAATGATATATCTGTAATATTTACCACCGAGGCTGCTGCAAAGAGCCACATTTTAAAAAAAGAGATTAACTTTCTTATTCTTAAACTTTCTAATGATATGCGCGATTTAATTTGTGTGGTGAGACCATAAGCAGGCATACTCAAGCAGCTTCTGGTTCATTCACCAGGGGGCGTTTGTGGACGTTCAAGTTATAGTTCTGGTTTATTCGCCAGGGGGCGTTTGAGTACGATTGTGACGTCACTGACTAATTAATTATTCAGTGACCTAGTTTTTCAGCGTCGTCAGCAGAAGTGCCGACTCAATTTCTTTGACAAACTTTGTTTGTTTTGTATATTATTGGTATTTAATTTTCCCGCCTCCCTCCCCTTACTCCTTCTTGTAAATATGTTAAAGGTGGAAGGCGGTTTGTCAACCCCCCTTTTCCTGTGGAGGTAAATAATTGATATTGTTTTGATATGTTTGATAATCATATATTTTGCATTGATAACGGCATTGATATGTTTGATAATCATATATTGTTTCATGGATTACGTCATAATAAAATGACCTTTTATCAAATCATTTCATTGTCTAAATGTGTTTATTATATACAGTGTGTCTTGTGTTTATTAATTTAGATGGTTTAACAGGAAAACGAGCGGCAGTCGAGTTGTTAAAAATTGCTTTCTTGTGTTACTTGGAACAAAATTTAGGTGAACATAAAAGCACATTCATTGAAGCCGTTGCCGACTCATTGTAAAAGAACAAAGAATCGACATCGGCCCAATGCGAGTTACTGACACAGTCATGTTCACAGAAAAAAAAAACTAGTACTCAGTGAACGCGAGACACTGTCACAATACCAGATCAATGTCGGGCCATAAACGCTGGCCCGGCACTGAACTAACACCATGCCAGCGTCTCCCGTTTTCTGGCTATGTGGTATGGTATCACAGTTGACAATACATGACCCACCAGACACAAGGCGTTGAAAGCAACGCCGGTTCAACGCCGGTCCACTATCGACGACACCGAACCAACGCCAAAGCGATTCAACACCCTGCGCCTGCTGGGGAAAGAAGATAATTTTGCTGTTGGTTCAGCGTTGGTCGACAATCGACGACGCTGAACCAACGCTAAAGTAACACCTATTCAACACCCTGCGCCTGCTGTTGGTATAATATCTGGCCACTGCCGGAAAGATGTCCAGCCACCAAATCAGGACATGGTCAACCGTCGTGCGTTTTGCCCAGCATACACAACACGCCAAAAAAGGAGGCGGGGTCAGTGCTGGGCCAGCGTTTGCAGCGCTGGCCAAACACCGACCCAACAAATGGCTCAAGTCTTGTGTATGCCGTGCCACCAGTATATTATTTATTATTGTAACGCTGAATATTATGCTTGTAAAATATTGTTATTACATAATTCAAATATAATAGGGTTCAGTTGTGTATGCCTCTCTGGTCTCGAGAGCCAAGATCAAGCGTTCTAGATCTTGACCCTCGAGGCATGATAATATGGATAATATAGCGACAGGTGACTTGTGATTGTTCTACATAAAAATGTAACGTTAAAACGATAATAATGACACATAATCATAATCATGATGATAATAATTAATCATGCTAGTCACGCACGGCACAACACACATACAAAATATTTCAGCTTGAATATGAATTTACATTTATCATACTCAATATTTTTAACCCCTAATTTGTTTAAAACAACCATAGATACATTTTGCTAGCGACTTCACCACTGGTATGTCTCTAGATGACATAATTCGTAGAAAAGTATCATTTGTTGGTTGCATATTGATAATTCCGGCTAAAGAATTAAGCAAGATTTCGCATTCATTGTTCATGGCATTACAGTGGAGAAGAGGGTGTATTTCGTCGTCAATTTCGTTTGATTCACACCTTGTGCATATTCGTTGGTTTATTGGAAATTAAATGAAATGAATCGGGCTTTAGGCCACCTTTGTGCACATATAGGCTAAACTGGGCCAGGAGAACCTCCTGAGGATGGTGAGATGATTGAGATGACACTGTCCTCCAGACACAGGATTCGAAATTCGAGCCCTGGCGGTTTGAGGCCGAGCACGCTACCTCTCGGTCACGGAGGCTCCCCACAATACTAACTTTCACACGTGGATGGGGAAGAAACAATTTTGTTTCTTTCAAACCGCCGAGGCCGGGAACCGAACCCCGGACTCTGGCGTGAAAGGCAGCGGTGCTAACCACTACCCTAGGGCCCCCGCCCGTTTATTGGAGTTATTGGATTATTGAATCGTCCTCTCTCTATTTTTAAATCATGTGAGCTCATTCTATATCTCGCCATTGCTGTTATGAGGTGGTTCCCCTTTATGTTTAAGATGTATGGTTCCACACACAAAGATTTTTTCACTAATGAATATGTGCGCAGCTTACTTGAACTCTCGATATCTTGTCTCCACCGCTGTGTAAATATTCTAACAATTGAATTTTTACAGGAAAGCATGAATTTATTTGTATTGCCAATGTGATGCGTCTCCCAAGCTTGGTCTAGCCCGGTTAGTTCAAAGACAGGCCGAATACGCGAGCACCAGTTTGTGAATCCAGTGCCATCTAGCTCTAGTAGCATATTGTAGGTATTTCTGACAGGGTGGTTCTGAGATAGGTCTAGAATTCTACACCAATATTTAACAGCTTTAATATGTTGCCTGATAATCAATGGAAACCGCCCTCTGTCACCATAAATTGCAGGAGTGGGTGTTTGCTTTCTAACACCCAGCGTTGATTTAATAATATTTAGATGTATTTTTTCCAAATCATTAACACTATCACCGGTATACCATATATCACTTGCATACTCTAATATGGGCAGTATTTGACTATCAAAAACCTTGAATGCAATAACAGGTGACAATTTACCGACTATGGGACGAGATTGCTTATGTAGAGAAAAAACTGCTTTACCTTGAAGCGAGATGAAGGTACGTTTCTTTCAATACATTTTTAGGATATTTAGTGCTATATACAACCCCAAGGTATTATATGCCACAGAGAAGCATACTTATACAGGGCATTTAATTGCTTTTGCAATCCATTTGCAGAATCTGAAAAAAGGACAAGGCAAATAACAAGTATACAATTAATAAAGTGTCTACGGGGATACCCTCACCTTGATCAAATGATTTGGCTATATCCTGCAGAAATTCTGTAAATAATTTGGGGCTGAGCATACCACCTTGCAGGACACCAAATTCGCTTTTTAATATCTCGCTGATGCATGAATCCCATTTTTTTTTTTTTTTGAAGATATGATACCTAGCTGAAAATGAACGAGAAAATATTGCTTTTCCAAAATACCAGTTATTAAGGGAGTTTATAAAACATTCTTTTTCACTGAGTATCAAGTCATTATGTTATTCCTCCCCAGGGGAATCTGTAGTAAAAGGCAAAATACGTTGTACATGGTTTGAACATACACCAGAGAGAAGTTGACCATCAACAACACAGGACTGTTCAGAGCACAGCATCTAAATTATGGTTCAAATGTAAGCCAATATTTAAATAAAGTCTGGGATATCTCAGTCAATTCTCAACCGTTTTTCATGTAATTTTGCAAACTTCATTCGCAGGTACTACAGCAACTGTCCTGAAAGTTTGGTAAAGTTTAATTAATTATTTCAAAAGTTATAAATTTAGAACTCAATTAAAACGTCAATTCTTAACCGTTTGTCATGTAAGTTCTCAGAATACATCTGCAGCTATATTTGAGACTGCACTGAAAATTTGGTAAAGTTTGGTCGATTATTCTAAAAGTTACTGGGCAGTTCAGACTGACTAGATAGGTCACCAGGAGTAAGATAGTAGTTTTCAACACTACAACGACATCAGCCCATTACAGCTTTTTTTTTCAAGATATGATACCTAGCTGAAAATGAACGAGAAAATATTGCTTTTCCAAAATACCAGTTATTAAGGGAGTTTATAAAACACTCTTTTTCACTGAGTATAAAGTCATTATATTATTCCTCCCCAGGGGAATCTGTAGTAAAAGGCAAAACACGTTGTACATGGTTTGAATATACACCAGAGAGAAGTTGACCATCAACAACACAGGACTGTTCAGAGCACAGCATCTAAATTATGGTTCAAATGTAAGCCAATTTTTAATTAAAGTCTGGGATATCTCAGTCAATTCTCAACCGTTATCTCAAAAGTTATCAATTTAGAAGTCAATTAAAACGTAAATTCTTAACCGTCTGTCATGAAAGTTTTCAGGCTACATCTGCAGCTATATTTGAGACTGCCCTGAAAATTTGGTAAAGTTTGGTCGATTATTCTGAAAGTTACTGGGCAGTTCAGACTGACTAGATAGGTCACCAGGAGTAAGATAGTAGTTTTCAACACCACAGAAACATCAGCCCATTACAGCTTTTTTTTTTAAGATATGATACCTAGCTGAAAATGAACGAGAAAATATTGCTTTTCCAAAATACCAGTTATTAAGGGAGTTTATAAAACACTCTTTTTTCACTGCGTATAAAGTCATTATGTTGTTCCTCCCCAGGGGAATCTGTAGTAAAAGGCAAAACACGTTGTACATGGTTTGAATATACACCAGAGAGAAGTTGACCATCAACACCACAGAACTGTTCAGAGCACAGCATCTAAATTATGGTTCAAATGTAAGCCAATATTTAATTAAAGTCTGGGATATCTCAGTCAATTCTCAACCGTTTTTCATGTAATTTTGCAAACTTTATTCGCAGGTACTACAGCAACTGTCCTGAAAGTTTGGTAAAGTTTAATTAATTATTTCAAAAGTTATCAATTTAGAAGTCAATTAAAACGTCAATTCTTAACCGTTTGTCATGAAAGTTTTCAGGCTACATCTGCAGCTATCTTTGAGACTGACCTGATAATTTGGTAAAGTTTGGTCGATTATTCTAAAAGTTACTGGGCAGTTCAGACTGACTACATAGGTCACCAGGAGTAAGATAGTAGTTTTCAACACTACAGCGACATCAGCCCATTACAGCTCTTTTTTTTAAGATATGAACCTAGCTGAAAATGAACGAGAAAATATTGCTTTTCCAAAATACCAGTTATTAAGGGATTTTATAAAACACTCTTTTTCACTGAGTATCAAGTCATTATGTTATTCCTCCCCAGGGGAATCTGTAGTAAAAGGCAAAAAACGTTGTACATGGTTTGAACATACACCAGAGAGAAGTTGACCATCAACAACACAGGACTGTTCAGAGCACAGCATCTAAATTATGGTTCAAATGTAAGCCAATATTTAAATAAAGTCTGGGATATCTCAGTCAATTCTCAACCGTTTTTCATGTAATTTTGCAAACTTCATTCGCAGGTACTACAGCAACTGGCCTGAAAGTTTGGTAAAGTTTAATTAATTATTTCAAAAGTTATAAATTTAGAACTCAATTAAAACGTCAATTCTTAACCGTTTGTCATGTAAGTTCTCAGAATACATCTGCAGCTATATTTGAGACTGCACTGAAAATTTGGTAAAGTTTGGTCGATTATTCTAAAAGTTACTGGGCAGTTCAGACTGACTAGATAGGTCACCAGGAGTAAGATAGTAGTTTTCAACACTACAACGACATCAGCCCAATACAGCTTTTTTTTTTTCAAGATATGATACCTAGCTGAAAATGAACGAGAAAATATTGCTTTTCCAAAATACCAGTTATTAAGGGAGTTTATAAAACACTCTTTTTCACTGAGTATAAAGTCATTATATTATTCCTCCCCAGGGGAATCTGTAGTAAAAGGCAAAACACGTTGTACATGGTTTGAATATACACCAGAGAGAAGTTGACCATCAACAACACAGGACTGTTCAGAGCACAGCATCTAAATTATGGTTCAAATGTAAGCCAATTTTTAATTAAAGTCTGGGATATCTCAGTCAATTCTCAACCGTTATCTCAAAAGTTATCAATTTAGAAATCAATTAAAACGTAAATTCTTAACCGTCTGTCATGAAAGTTTTCAGGCTACATCTGCAGCTATCTTTGAGACTGCCCTGATAATTTGGTAAAGTTTGGTCGATTATTCTAGAAGTTAGTGGGCAGTTCAGACTGACTACATAGATCACCAGGAGTAAGATGGTAGTTTTCAACACTACAGCGACATCAGCCTATTACAGCTTTTTTTTTTAAAGATATGATACCTAGCTGAAAATGAACGAGAAAATATTGCTTTTCCAAAATACCAGTTATTAAGGGATATTATAAAACACTCTTTTTCACTGAGTATAAAGTCATTATGTTATTCTTCCCCAGGGGAATCTGTAGTAAAAGGCAAAACACGTTGTACATGGTTTGAATATACATCAGAGAGAAGTTGACCATCAACAACACATGACTGTTCAGAGCACAGCATCTAAATTATGGTTCGAATGTAAGCCAATATTTAAAAAAAGTCTGGGATATTTCAGTCAATTCTCAACCGTTGTTCAGGTAAGTTTGCAAACTTCATTCGCAGGTACTACAGCAACTGTCCTGAAAGTTTGGTAAAGTTTAATTATTTATTTTAAAAGTTATTAATTTAGAACTCAATTAAAACGTCAATTCTTAACTGTTTGTCATGTAAGTTTTCTGAATACATCTGCAGCTATATTTGAGACTGCCCTGAAAATTTGGTAAAGTTTGGTCGATTATTCTGAAAGTTACTGGGCAGTTCAGACTGACTAGATAGGTCACCAGGAGTAAGATAGTAGTTTTCAACACTACAGCGACATCAGCCCATTACAGCTCTTTTTTTTTAAGATATGAACCTAGCTGAAAATGAACGAGAAAATATTGCTTTTCCAAAATACCAGTTATTAAGGGATTTTATAAAACACTCTTTTTCACTGAGTATAAACTCATTATGTTATTCCTCCCCAGGGGAATCTGTAGTAAAAGGCAAAAAACGTTGTACATGGTTTGAACATACACCAGAGAGAAGTTGACCATCAACAACACAGGACTGTTCAGAGCACAGCATCTAAATTATGGTTCAAATGTAAGCCAATATTTAAATAAAGTCTGGGATATCTCAGTCAATTCTCAACCGTTTTTCATGTAATTTTGCAAACTTCATTCGCAGGTACTACAGCAACTGTCCTGAAAGTTTGGTAAAGTTTAATTAATTATTTCAAAAGTTATAAATTTAGAACTCAATTAAAACGTCAATTCTTAACCGTTTGTCATGTAAGTTCTCAGAATACATCTGCAGCTATATTTGAGACTGCACTGAAAATTTGGTAAAGTTTGGTCGATTATTCTAAAAGTTACTGGGCAGTTCAGACTGACTAGATAGGTCACCAGGAGTAAGATAGTAGTTTTCAACACTACAACGACATCAGCCCATTACAGCTTTTTTTTTTTCAAGATATGATACCTAGCTGAAAATGAACGAGAAAATATTGCTTTTCCAAAATACCAGTTATTAAGGGATATTATAAAACACTCTTTTTCACTGAGTATAAAGTCATTATGTTATTCTTCCCCAGGGGAATCTGTAGTAAAAGGCAAAACACGTTGTACATGGTTTGAATATACATCAGAGAGAAGTTGACCATCAACAACACATGACTGTTCAGAGCACAGCATCTAAATTATGGTTCGAATGTAAGCCAATATTTAAAAAAAGTCTGGGATATTTCAGTCAATTCTCAACCGTTGTTCAGGTAAGTTTGCAAACTTCATTCGCAGGTACTACAGCAACTGTCCTGAAAGTTTGGTAAAGTTTAATTAATTATTTTGAAAGTTATTAATTTAGAACTCAATTAAAACGTCAATTCTTAACCGTTTGTCATGTAAGTTTTCTGAATACATCTGCAGCTATATTTGAGACTGCCCTGAAAATTTGGTAAAGTTTGGTCGATTATTCTGAAAGTTACTGGGCAGTTCAGACTGACTAGATAGGTCACCAGGAGTAAGATAGTAGTTTTCAACACTACAGCGACATCAGCCCATTACAGCTCTTTTTTTTAAAGATATGAACCTAGCTGAAAATGAACGAGAAAATATTGCTTTTCCAAAATACCAGTTATTAAGGGATTTTATAAAACACTCTTTTTCACTGAGTATAAACTCATTATGTTATTCCTCCCCAGGGGAATCTGTAGTAAAAAGCAAAACACGTTGTACATGGTTTGAATATACACCAGAGAGAAGTTGACCATCAACACCACAGAACTGTTCAGAGCACAGCATCTAAATTATGGTTCAAATGTAAGCCAATATTTAATTAAAGTCTGGGATATCGCAGTCAATTCTCAACCGTTTTTCATGTAATTTTGCAAACTTCATTCGCAAGTACTACAGCAGCTGTCCTGAAAGTTTGGTAAAGTTTAATTAATTATTTCAAAAGTTATCAATTTAGAAGTCAATTAAAACGTTAATTCTTAACCATTTGTCATGAAAGTTTTCAGGCTACATCTGCAGCTATATTTGAGACTGCCCTGATAAATTGGTAAACTTTGGTCGATTATTCTAAAAGTTACTGGGCAGTTCAGACTGACTACATAGGTCACCAGGAGTAAGATAGTAGTTTTCAACACTACAGCGACATCAGCCCATTAGAGCTTTTTTTATTTTTTTTTAAGATATGATACCTAGCTGAAAATGAACGAGAAAATATTGCTTTTCAAAAATACCAATTATTAATGGAGTTTATAAAACACTCTTTTTCACTAAGATTAAAATCATTATGTTATTCCTCCCCAGGGGAATCTGTAGTAAAAGGCAAAACACGTTTGTACATGGTTTGAATATACACCAGAGAAAATTTGACCATCAACAACACAGGACTGTTCAGAGCACAGCATCTAAATTATGGTTCAAATGTAAACCAATATTTAATTAAAGTCTGGGATATCTCAGTCAATTCTCAACCGTTTTTCATGTAATTTTGCAAACTTCATTCGCAGGTAATACAGCAGCTGTCCTGAAAGTTTGGTGAAGTTTAATTGATTATTTCAAAAGTTATTAATTTATAACTCAATTATAACGTCAATTTCTAACCATTTGTCATGTAAGTTTTCAGAATACATCTGCAGATATATTTGAGACTGCCCTGACAAATTGGTAAAGTTTGGTCGATTATTCTAAAAGTAACTGGGCAGTTCAGACTGACTAGATAGGTCACCAGGAGTAAGATAGCAGTTTTCAACACTACAGCGACATCAGCCCATTACAGCTTTTTTTTCAAGATATGATACCTAGCTGAAAATGAACGAGAAAATATTGCTTTTCAAAAATACCAATTATTAATGGAGTTTATAAAACACTCTTTTTCACTGAGATTAAAATCATTATGTTATTCCTCCCCAGGGGAATCTGTAGTAAAAGGCAAAACACGTTTGTACATGGTTTGAATATACACCAGAGAAAATTTGACCATCAACAACACAGGACTGTTCAGAGCACAGCATCTAAATTATGGTTCAAATGTAATCCAATATTTAATTAAAGTCTGGGATATCTCAGTCAATTCTCAACTGTTTTTCATGTAATTTTGCAAACTTCATTCGCAGGTACTACAGCAACTGTCCTGAAAGTTTGGTAAAGTTTAATTAATTATTTCAAAATTTATCAATTTAGAAGTCAATTAAAACGTAAATTCTTAACCGTTTGTCATGAAAGTTTTCACGCTACACCTGCAGCTATATTTCAGACTGCCCTGATAAATTGGTAAAGTTTGGTCGATTATTCTAAAAGTTACTGGGCAGTTCAGACTGACTACATAGGTCACCAGGAGTAAGATAGCAGTTTTCAACACTACAGCGACATCAGCCCTTTACAGTTTTTTTTTATGATATGATACCTAGCTGAAAATGAACGAGAAAATATTGCTTTTCCAAAATACCAGTTATTAAGGGATTTTATAAAACACTATTTTCACTGAGTATAAAATCATTATGTTATTCCTCCCCAGGGGAATCTGTAGTAAAAGGCAAAACACGTTGTACATGGTTTGAATATACACCAGAGAGAAGATGACCATCAACAACACAGGACTGTTCAGAGCACATAAAATGTAAGCCAATATTTAATTAAAGTCTGGGATATCTCAGTCAATTCTCAACCGTTTTTCATCTAATTTTGCAAACTACATTCGCAGGTACTGCAGCAACTGTCCTGAAAGTTTGGTAAAGTTTAATTAATTATTTCAAAAGTTATAAATTTAGAACTCAATTAAAACGTCAATTCTTAACCGTTTGTCATGTAAGTTTTCAGAATACATCTGCAGCTATATTTGAGACTGCCTTGACAATTTGGTAAAGTTTGGTCGATTATTCTAAAAGTTACTGGGCAGTTCAGACTGACTGCATAGGTCACCAGGAGTAAGATAGTAGTTTTCAACACTACAGCGACATCAGACCATTACAGCTTTTTTTTTCAAGATATGATACCTAGCTGAAAATGAACGAGAAAATATTGCTTTTCCAAAATATCAGTTATTAAGGGAATTAATAAAACACTCTTTTTCACTGAGTATAAAGTCATTATGTTATTCCTCCCCAGGGGAATCTGTAGTAAAAGGCAAAACACGTTGTACATGGTTTGAATTTACACAAGAGCGAAGTTGACTATCAACAACACAGGACTGTTCAGAGCACAGCATCTAAATTATGGTTCAAATGTAAGCCAATATTTAATTAAAGTCTGGGATATCTCAGTCAATTCTCAACCGTTTTTCATGTAATTTTGCAAACTTCATTCGCAGGTACTACAGCAACTGTCCTGAAAGTTTGGTAAATTTTAATTAATTATTTCAAAAGTTATCAATTTCGAAGTCAATTAAAACGTCAATTTTCAACCGTTTGTCATGAAAGTTTTCAGGCTACATCTGCAGCTATATTTGAGACTGCCCTGATAAATTGGTAAACTTTGGTCGATTATTCTAAAAGTTACTGGGCAGTTCAGACTGACTACATAGGTCACCAGGAGTAAGATAGTAGTTTTCAACACTACAGCGACATCAGCCCATTAGAGCTTTTTTTATTTTTTTTAAGATATGATACCTAGCTGAAAATGAACGAGAAAATATTGCTTTTCAAAAATACCAATTATTAATGGAGTTTATAAAACACTCTTTTTCACTGAGATTAAAATCATTATGTTATTCCTCCCCAGGGGAATCTGTAGTAAAAGGCAAAACACGTTTGTACATGGTTTGAATATAGAACCCGAGAAAATTTGACCATCAACAACACAGGACTGTTCAGAGCACAGCATCTAAATTATGGTTCAAATGTAAACCAATATTTAATTAAAGTCTGGGATATCTCAGTCAATTCTCAACCGTTTTTCATGTAATTTTGCAAACTTCATTCGCAGGTAATACAGCAGCTGTCCTGAAAGTTTGGTGAAGTTTAATTGATTATTTCAAAAGTTATTAATTTAGAACTCAATTATAACGTCAATTTCTAACCATTTGTCATGTAAGTTTTCAGAATACATCTGCAGCTATATTTGAGACTGCCCTGACAATTTGGTAAAGTTTGGTCGATTATTCTAAAAGTTACTGGGCAGTTCAGACTGACTAGATAGGTCACCAGGAGTAAGATAGCAGTTTTCAACACTACAGCGACATCAGCCCATTACAGCTTTTTTTTTCAAGATATGATACCTAGCTGAAAATGAACAAGAAAATATTGCTTTTCCAAAATACCAGTTATTAAGGGAGTTTATAAAACACTCTTTTTCACTGAGTATAAAGTCATTATGTTATTCCTCCCCAGGGGAATCTGTAGTAAAAGGCAAAACACGTTGTACATGGTTTGAATATACACCAGAGCGAAGTTGACTATCAACAACACAAGACTGTTCAGAGCACAGCATCTAAATTATGGTTCAAATGTAATCCAATATTTAATTAAAGTCTGGGATATCTCAGTCAATTCTCAACCGTTTTTCATGTAATTTTGCAAACTTCATTCGCAGGTACTACAGCAACTGTCCTTAAAGTTTGGTAAATTTTAATTAATTATTTCAAAAGTTATCAATTTAGAAGTAAATTAAAACGTCAATTTTTAACTGTTTGTCATGAAATTTTTCAGGCTACATCTGCAGCTGTATTTGAAACTGCCCTGATAATTTGGTAAAGTTTGGTCAATTATTTTAAAAGCTACTGGGCAGTTCAGACTGACTACATAGGTCACCAGGAGTAAGATAGTAGTTTTCAACACTACAGCTACATCAGCCCATTACAGCTTTTTTTCTTTTTTTTTAAGATATGATACCTAGCTGAAAATGAACGAGAAAATATTGCTTTTCAAAAATACCAGTTATTAATGGAGTTTATAAAACACTCTTTTTCACTGAGATTAAAATCATTATGCTATCCCTCCCCAGGGGAATCTGTAGTAAAAGGCAAAATACGTTTGTACATGGTTTGAATATACACCAGAGAGAAGTTGACCATCAACAACACAGGACTGTTCAGAGCACAGCATCTAAATTATGGTTCAAATGTAAGCCAATATTTAATTAAAGGCTGGGATATCTCAGTCAATTCTCAACCGTTTTTCATGTAATTTTGCAAACTTCATTCGCAGGTACTACATCAGCTGTCCTGAAAGTTTGGTAAAGTTTAATTAATTATTTCAAAAGTTATCAATTTAGAAGTCAATTAAAACGTCAATTCTTAACCGTTTGTCATGAAAGTTTTCAGGCTACATCTGCAGCTATATTTGAGACTGCCCTGATAAATTGGTAAACTTTGGTCGATTATTCTAAAAGTTACTGGGCAGTTCAGACTGACTACACAGGTCACCAGGAGTAAGATAGTAGTTTTCAACACTACAGCGACATCAGCCCATTAGAGCTTTTTTTCTTTTTTTTTAAGATATGATGCCAGTTATTGATGGAGTTTATAAAACACTCTTTTTCACTGCGATTAAAATCATTATGTTATCCCTCCCCAGGGGAATCTGTAGTAAAAGGCAAAATACGTTAGTACATGGTTTGAATATACACCAGAGACAAGTTTACCATCAACAACACAGGACTGTTCAGAGCACAGCATCTAAATTATGGTTCAAATGTAAGCCAATATTTAATTAAAGTCTGGGATATCTCAGTCAATTCTCAACCGTTTTTCATGTAATTTTGCAAACTTCATTCGCAGGTACTACAGCAGCTGTCCTGAAAGTTTGGTAAAGTTTAATTAATTATTTCAAAAGTTATCAATTTAGAAGTCAATTAAAACGTCAATTCTTAACCGTTTGTCATGAAAGTTTTCAGGCTACATCTGCAGCTTTATTTGAGACTGCCCTGATAAATTGATAAACTTTGGTCGATTATTCTAAAAGTTACTGGGCAGTTCAGACTGACTACATAGGTCACCAGGAGTAAGATAGTAGTTTTCAACACTACAGCGACATCAGCCCATTAGAGCTTTTTTTATTTTTTTTTAAGATATGATACCTAGCTGAAAATGAACGAGAAAATATTGCTTTTCAAAAATACCAATTATTAATGGAGTTTATAAAACACTCTTTTTCACTGAGCTTAAAATCATTATGTTATTCCTCCCCAGGGGAATCTGTAGTAAAAGGCAAAACACGTTTGTACATGGTTTGAATATACACCAGAGAAAATTTGACCATCAACAACACAGGACTGTTCAGAGCACAGCATCTAAATTATGGTTCAAATGTAAGCCAATATTTAATTAAAGGCTGGGATATCTCAGTCAATTCTCAACCGTTTTTCATGTAATTTTGCAAACTTCATTCGCAGGTACTACAGCAGCTGTCCTGAAAGTTTGGTAAAGTTTAATTAATTATTTCAAAAGTTATCAATTTAGAAGTCAATTAAAACGTCAATTCTTAACCGTTTGTCATGAAAGTTTTCAGGCTACATCTGCAGCTATATTTGAGACTGCCCTGATAAATTGGTAAACTTTGGTCGATTATTCTAAAAGTTACTGGGCAGTTCAGACTGACTACACAGGTCACCAGGAGTAAGATAGTAGTTTTCAACACTACAGCGACATCAGCCCATTAGAGCTTTTTTTCTTTTTTTTTAAGATATGATGCCAGTTATTAATGGAGTTTATAAAACACTCTTTTTCACTGCGATTAAAATCATTATGTTATCCCTCCCCAGGGGAATCTGTAGTAAAAGGCAAAATACGTTAGTACATGGTTTGAATATACACCAGAGACAAGTTTACCATCAACAACACAGGACTGTTCAGAGCACAGCATCTAAATTATGGTTCAAATGTAAGCCAATATTTAATTAAAGTCTGGGATATCTCAGTCAATTCTCAACCGTTTTTCATGTAATTTTGCAAACTTCATTCGCAGGTACTACAGCAGCTGACCTGAAAGTTTGGTAAAGTTTAATTAATTATTTCAAAAGTTATCAATTTAGAAGTCAATTAAAACGTCAATTCTTAACCGTTTGTCATGAAAGTTTTCAGGCTACATCTGCAGCTATATTTGAGACTGCCCTGATAAATTGATAAACTTTGGTCGATTATTCTAAAAGTTACTGGGCAGTTCAGACTGACTACATAGGTCACCAGGAGTAAGATAGTAGTTTTCAACACTACAGCGACATCAGCCCATTAGAGCTTTTTTTATTTTTTTTTAAGATATGATACCTAGCTGAAAATGAACGAGAAAATATTGCTTTTCAAAAATACCAATTATTAATGGAGTTTATAAAACACTCTTTTTCACTGAGCTTAAAATCATTATGTTATTCCTCCCCAGGGGAATCTGTAGTAAAAGGCAAAACACGTTTGTACATGGTTTGAATATACACCAGAGAAAATTTGACCATCAACAACACAGGACTGTTCAGAGCACAGCATCTAAATTATGGTTCAAATGTAAACCAATATTTAATTAAAGTCTGGGATATCTCAGTCAATTCTCAACCGTTTTTCATGTAATTTTGCAAACTTCATTCGCAGGTAATACAGCAGCTGTCCTGAAAGTTTGGTGAAGTTTAATTGATTATTTCAAAAGTTATTAATTTTGAACTCAATTATAACGTCAATTTCTAACCATTTGTCATGTAAGTTTTCAGAATACATCTGCAGCTATATTTGAGACTGCCCTGACAATTTGGTAAAGTTTGGTCGATTATTCTAAAAGTTACTGGGCAGTTCAGACTGACTAGATAGGTCACCAGGAGTAAGATAGCAGTTTTCAACACTACAGCGATATCAGCCCATTACAGCTTTTTTTTAAAGATATGATACCTAGCTGAAAATGAACGAGAAAATATTGCTTTTCCAAAATACCAGTTATTAAGGGAGTTTATAAAACACTCTTTTTCACTGAGTATAAAGTCATTATGTTATTCCTCCCCAGGGGAATCTGTAGTAAAAGGCAAAACACGTTGTACATGGTTTGAATATACACCAGAGCGAAGTTGACTATCAACAACACAAGACTGTTCAGAGCACAGCATCTAAATTATGGTTCAAATGTAATCCAATATTTAATTAAAGTCTGGGATATCTCAGTCAATTCTCAACCGTTTTTCATGTAATTTTGCAAACTTCATTCGCAGGTACTACAGCAACTGTCCTGAAAGTTTGGTACAGTTTAATTAATTATTTCAAAATTTATCAATTTAGAAGTCAATTAAAACGTAAATTCTTAACCGTTTGTCATGAAAGTTTTCACGCTACACCTGCAGCTATATTTCAGACTGCCCTGATAAATTGGTAAAGTTTGGTCGATTATTCTAAAAGTTACTGGGCAGTTCAGACTGACTACATAGGTCACCAGGAGTAAGATAGCAGTTTTCAACACTACAGCGACATCAGCCCATTACAGTTTTTTTTTATGATATGATACCTAGCTGAAAATGAACGAGAAAATATTGCTTTTCCAAAATACCAGTTATTAAGGGATTTTATAAAACACTATTTTCACTGAGTATAAAATCATTATGTTATTCCTCCCCAGGGGAATCTGTAGTAAAAGGCAAAACACGTTGTACATGGTTTGAATATACACCAGAGAGAAGATGACCATCAACAACACAGGACTGTTCAGAGCACATCAAATGTAAGCCAATATTTAATTAAAGTCTGGGATATCTCAGTCAATTCTCAACCGTTTTTCATCTAATTTTGCAAACTACATTCGCAGATACTGCAGCAACTGTCCTGAAAGTTTGGTAAAGTTTAATTAATTATTTCAAAAGCTATAAATTTAGAACTCAATTAAAACGTCAATTCTTAACCGTTTGTCATGTAAGTTTTCAGAATACATCTGCAGCTATATTTGAGACTGCCTTGACAATTTGGTAAAGTTTGGTCGATTATTCTAAAAGTTACTGGGCAGTTCAGACTGACTGCATAGGTCACCAGGAGTAAGATAGTAGTTTTCAACACTACAGCGACATCAGACCATTACAGCTTTTTTTTTCAAGATATGATACCTAGCTGAAAATGAACGAGAAAATATTGCTTTTCCAAAATATCAGTTATTAAGGGAGTTAATAAAACACTCTTTTTCACTGAGTATAAAGTCATTATGTTATTCCTCCCCAGGGGAATCTGTAGTAAAAGGCAAAACACGTTGTACATGGTTTGAATTTACGCAAGAGCGAAGTTGACTATCAACAACACAGGACTGTTCAGAGCACAGCATCTAAATTATGGTTCAAATGTAAGCCAATATTTAATTAAAGTCTGGGATATCTCAGTCAATTCTCAACCGTTTTTCATGTAATTTTGAAAACTTCATTCGCAGGTACTACAGCAACTGTCCTGAAAGTTTGGTAAATTTTAATTAATTATTTCAAAAGTTATCAATTTCGAAGTCAATTAAAACGTCAATTTTCAACCGTTTGTCATGAAAGTTTTCAGGCTACATCTGCAGCTGTATTTGAGACTGCCCTGATGATTTGGTAAAGTTTGGTCGATTATTCTAAAAGTTACTGGGCAGTTCAGACTGACTAGATAGGTCACCAGGAGTAAGATAGCAGTTTTCAACACTACAGCGACATCAGCCCATTACAGCTTTTTTTTTTTCAAGATATGATACCTAGCTGAAAATGAACGAGAAAATATTGCTTTTCCAAAATATCAGTTATTAAGGGAGCTTATAAAAAACTCTTTTTCACTGAGTTTAAAGTCATTATGTTATTCCTCCCCAGGGGAATCTGTAGTAAAAAGCAAAACACGTTGTACATGGTTTGAATTTACACCAAAGCGAAGTTGACCATCAACAACACAGGACTGTTCAGAGAACAGCATCTAAATTATGGTTCAAATGTAATCCAATATTTAATTAAAGTCTGGGATATCTCAGTCCATTCTCAACCGTTTTTCATGTAATTCTGCAAACTTCATTCGCAGGTACTACAGCAACTGTCCTGAAAGTTTGGTAAATTTTAATTAATTATTTCAAAAGTTATCAATTTAGAAGTCAATTAAAACGTCAATTTTTAACCGTTTGTCATGCAAGTTGTCAGGCTACATCTGCAGCTGTATTTGAGACTGCCCTGATGATTTGGTAAAGTTTGGTCAATGATTCTAAAAGCTACTGGGCAGTTCAGACTGACTACATAGGTCACCAGGAGTAAGATAATAGTTTTCAACACTACAGCGACATCAGCCCATTACAGCTCTTTTTTTTTTTTAAGATATGATACCTAGCTGAAAATGAACTAGAAAATATTGCTTTTCCAAAATACCAGTTATTAAGGGATTTTATAAAACACTCTTTTTCACTGAGTATAAAGTCATTATGTTATTCCTCCCCAGGGGAATCTGTAGTAAAAGGCAAAACACGTTGTACATGGTTTGAATATACACCAGAGAGAAGTTGACCATCATCAACACAGGACTGTTCAGAGCACAGCATCTAAATTATGGTTCAAATGTAAGCCAATATTTAATTAAAGTCTGGGATATCTCAGTTAATTCTCAACCGTTTTTCATGTAATTTTGCAAACTTCATTCGCAGGTACTACAGCAGCTGTCCTGAAAGTTTGGTAAATTTTAATTAATTATTTCAAAAGTTATCAATTTAGAAGTCAATTAAAACGTCAATTTTCAACTGTTTGTCATGAAAGTTTTCAGGCTACATCTGCAGCTGTATTTGAGACTGCCCTGATAATTTGGTAAAGTTTGGTCAATTATTCTAAAGGCTACTGGGCAGTTCAGACTGACTACATAGATCACCAGGAGTAAGATAATAGTTTTCAACACTACAGCGACATCAGCCCATTACAGCTTTCTTTTTTTTTTAAGATATGATACCTAGCTGAAAATAAACTAGAAAATATTGCTTTTCCAAAATTCCAGTTATTAAGGGATTTTATAAAACACTATTTTCACTGAGTATAAAGTCATTATGTTATTCCTCCCCAGGGAAATCTGTAGTAAAACGCAAAACACGTTGTACATGGTTTGAATATACACCAGAGAGAAGTTGACCATCAACAACACATGCATGACTGTTCAGAGCACATCAAATGTAAGCCAATATTTACTTAAAGTCTGGGATATCTCAGTCAATTCTCAACCGTTTTTCATCTAATTTTGCAAACTACATTCGCAGGTACTGCAGCAATTGTCCTGAAAGTTTGGTAAAGTTTAATTAATTATTTCAAAAGTTATCAATCTAGAAGTCAATTAAAACGTCAATTCTTAACCGTTTGTCATGAAAGTTTTCAGGCTACATCTGCAGCTATATTTGAGACTGCCCTGATAAATTGGTAAACTTTGGTCGATTATTCTAAAAGTTACTGGGCAGTTCAGACTGACTACATAGGTCACCAGGAGTAAGATAGTAGTTTTCAACACTACAGCGACATCAGCCCATTAGAGCTTTTTTTATTTTTTTTTAAGATATGATACCTAGCTGAAAATGAACGAGAAAATATTGCTTTTCAAAAATACCAATTATTAATGGAGTTTATAAAACACTCTTTTTCACTGAGCTTAAAATCATTATGTTATTCCTCCCCAGGGGAATCTGTAGTAAAAGGCAAAACACGTTTGTACATGGTTTGAATATACACCAGAGAAAATTTGACCATCAACAACACAGGACTGTTCAGAGCACAGCATCTAAATTATGGTTCAAATGTAAACCAATATTTAATTAAAGTCTGGGATATCTCAGTCAATTCTCAACCGTTTTTCATGTAATTTTGCAAACTTCATTCGCAGGTAATACAGCAGCTGTCCTCAAAGTTTGGTGAAGTTTAATTGATTATTTCAAAAGTTATTAATTTTGAACTCAATTATAACGTCAATTTCTAACCATTTGTCATGTAAGTTTTCAGAATACATCTGCAGCTATATTTGAGACTGCCCTGACAATTTGGTAAAGTTTGGTCGATTATTCTAAAAGTTACTGGGCAGTTCAGACTGACTAGATAGGTCACCAGGAGTAAGATAGCAGTTTTCAACACTACAGCGACATCAGCCCATTACAGCTTTTTTTTTAAAGATATGATACCTAGCTGAAAATGAACGAGAAAATATTGCTTTTCCAAAATACCAGTTATTAAGGGAGTTTATAAAACACTCTTTTTCACTGAGTATAAAGTCATTATGTTATTCCTCCCCAGGGGAATCTGTAGTAAAAGGCAAAACACGTTGTACATGGTTTGAATATACACCAGAGCGAAGTTGACTATCAACAACACAAGACTGTTCAGAGCACAGCATCTAAATTATGGTTCAAATGTAATCCAATATTTAATTAAAGTCTGGGATATCTCAGTCAATTCTCAACCGTTTTTCATCTAATTTTGCAAACTTCATTCGCAGGTACTACAGCAACTGTCCTGAAAGTTTGGTACAGTTTAATTAATTATTTCAAAATTAATCAATTTAGAAGTCAATTAAAACGTAAATTCTTAACCGTTTGTCATGAAAGTTTTCACGCTACACCTGCAGCTATATTTCAGACTGCCCTGATAAATTGGTAAAGTTTGGTCGATTATTCTAAAAGTTACTGGGCAGTTCAGACTGACTACATAGGTCACCAGGAGTAAGATAGCAGTTTTCAACACTACAGCGACATCAGCCCATTACAGTTTTTTTTTATGATATGATACCTAGCTGAAAATGAACGAGAAAATATTGCTTTTCCAAAATACCAGTTATTAAGGGATTTTATAAAACACTATTTTCACTGAGTATAAAATCATTATGTTATTCCTCCCCAGGGGAATCTGTAGTAAAAGGCAAAACACGTTGTACATGGTTTGAATATACACCAGAGAGAAGATGACCATCAACAACACAGGACTGTTCAGAGCACATCAAATGTAAGCCAATATTTAATTAAAGTCTGGGATATCTCAGTCAATTCTCAACCGTTTTTCATCTAATTTTGCAAACTACATTCGCAGATACTGCAGCAACTGTCCTGAAAGTTTGGTAAAGTTTAATTAATTATTTCAAAAGCTATAAATTTAGAACTCAATTAAAACGTCAATTCTTAACCGTTTGTCATGTAAGTTTTCAGAATACATCTGCAGCTATATTTGAGACTGCCTTGACAATTTGGTAAAGTTTGGTCGATTATTCTAAAAGTTACTGGGCAGTTCAGACTGACTGCATAGGTCACCAGGAGTAAGATAGTAGTTTTCAACACTACAGCGACATCAGACCATTACAGCTTTTTTTTTCAAGATATGATACCTAGCTGAAAATGAACGAGAAAATATTGCTTTTCCAAAATATCAGTTATTAAGGGAGTTAATAAAACACTCTTTTTCACTGAGTATAAAGTCATTATGTTATTCCTCCCCAGGGGAATCTGTAGTAAAAGGCAAAACACGTTGTACATGGTTTGAATTTACACAAGAGCGAAGTTGACTATCAACAACACAGGACTGTTCAGAGCACAGCATCTAAATTATGGTTCAAATGTAAGCCAATATTTAATTAAAGTCTGGGATATCTCAGTCAATTCTCAACCGTTTTTCATGTAATTTTGCAAACTTCATTCGCAGGTACTACAGCAACTGTCCTGAAAGTTTGGTAAATTTTAATTAATTATTTCAAAAGTTATCAATTTCGAAGTCAATTAAAACGTCAATTTTCAACCGTTTGTCATGAAAGTTTTCAGGCTACATCTGCAGCTGTATTTGAGACTGCCCTGATGATTTGGTAAAGTTTGGTCGATTATTCTAAAAGTTACTGGGCAGTTCAGACTGACTAGATAGGTCACCAGGAGTAAGATAGCAGTTTTCAACACTACAGCGACATCAGCCCATTACAGCTTTTTTTTTTTTTCAAGATATGATACCTAGCTGAAAATGAACGAGAAAATATTGCTTTTCCAAAATATCAGTTATTAAGGGAGTTTATAAAAAACTCTTTTTCACTGAGTATAAAGTCATTATGTTATTCCTCCCCAGGGGAATCTGTAGTAAAAAGCAAAACACGTTGTACATGGTTTGAATTTACACCAAAGCGAAGTTGACCATCAACAACACAGGACTGTTCAGAGAACAGCATCTAAATTATGGTTCAAATGTAATCCAATATTTAATTAAAGTCTGGGATATCTCAGTCCATTCTCAACCGTTTTTCATGTAATTCTGCAAACTTCATTCGCAGGTACTACAGCAACTGTCCTGAAAGTTTGGTAAATTTTAATTAATTATTTCAAAAGTTATCAATTTAGAAGTCAATTAAAACGTCAATTTTTAACCGTTTGTCATGCAAGTTGTCAGGCTACATCTGCAGCTGTATTTGAGACTGCCCTGATGATTTGGTAAAGTTTGGTCAATGATTCTAAAAGCTACTGGGCAGTTCAGACTGACTACATAGGTCACCAGGAGTAAGATAATAGTTTTCAACACTACAGCGACATCAGCCCATTACAGCTTTTTTTTTTTTTTAAGATATGATACCTAGCTGAAAATGAACTAGAAAATATTGCTTTTCCAAAATACCAGTTATTAAGGGATTTTATAAAACACTCTTTTTCACTGAGTATAAAGTCATTATGTTATTCCTCCCCAGGGGAATCTGTAGTAAAAGGCAAAACACGTTGTACATGGTTTGAATATACACCAGAGAGAAGTTGACCATCATCAACACAGGACTGTTCAGAGCACAGCATCTAAATTATGGTTCAAATGTAAGCCAATACTTAATTAAAGTCTGGGATATCTCAGTTAATTCTCAACCGTTTTTCATGTAATTTTGCAAACTTCATTCGCAGGTACTACAGCAGCTGTCCTGAAAGTTTGGTAAATTTTAATTAATTATTTCAAAAGTTATCAATTTAGAAGTCAATTAAAACGTCAATTTTCAACTGTCTGTCATGAAAGTTTTCAGGCTACATCTGCAGCTGTATTTGAGACTGCCCTGATAATTTGGTAAAGTTTGGTCAATTATTCTAAAGGCTACTGGGCTGTTCAGACTGACTACATAGATCACCAGGAGTAAGATAATAGTTTTCAACACTACAGCGACATCAGCCCATTACAGCTTTTTTTTTTTTTAAGATATGATACCTAGCTGAAAATAAACTAGAAAATATTGCTTTTCCAAAATACCAGTTATTAAGGGATTTTATAAAACACTCTTTTTCACTGAGTATAAAGTCATTATGTTATTCCTCCCCAGGGGAATCTGTAGTAAAAGGCAAAACACGTTGTACATGGTTTGAATATACACCAGAGAGAAGTTGACCATCATCAACACAGGACTGTTCAGAGCACAGCATCTAAATTATGGTTCAAATGTAAGCCAATATTTAATTAAAGTCTGGGATATCTCAGTCAATTCTCAACCGTTTTTCATGTAATTTTGCAAACTTCATTCGCAGGTACTACAGCAGCTGTCCTGAAAGTTTGGTAAAGTTTAATTAATTATTTCAAAAGTTATCAATTTAGAAGTCAATTAAAACGTCAATTCTTAACCGTTTGTCATGAAAGTTTTCAGGCTACATCTGCAGCTATATTTGAGACTGCCCTGATAAATTGATAAACTTTGGTCGATTATTCTAAAAGTTACTGGGCAGTTCAGACTGACTACATAGGTCACCAGGAGTAAGATAGTAGTTTTCAACACTACAGCGACATCAGCCCATTAGAGCTTTTTTTATTTTTTTTTAAGATATGATACCTAGCTGAAAATGAACGAGAAAATGATGCTTTTCAAAAATACCAATTATTAATGGAGTTTATAAAACACTCTTTTTCACTGAGCTTAAAATCATTATGTTATTCCTCCCCAGGGGAATCTGTAGTAAAAGGCAAAACACGTTTGTACATGGTTTGAATATACACCAGAGAAAATTTGACCATCAACAACACAGGACTGTTCAGAGCACAGCATCTAAATTATGGTTCAAATGTAAACCAATATTTAATTAAAGTCTGGGATATCTCAGTCAATTCTCAACCGTTTTTCATGTAATTTTGCAAACTTCATTCGCAGGTAATACAGCAGCTGTCCTGAAAGTTTGGTGAAGTTTAATTGATTATTTCAAAAGTTATTAATTTTGAACTCAATTATAACGTCAATTTCTAACCATTTGTCATGTAAGTTTTCAGAATACATCTGCAGCTATATTTGAGACTGCCCTGACAATTTGGTAAAGTTTGGTCGATTATTCTAAAAGTTACTGGGCAGTTCAGACTGACTAGATAGGTCACCAGGAGTAAGATAGCAGTTTTCAACACTACAGCGACATCAGCCCATTACAGCTTTTTTTTTAAAGATATGATACCTAGCTGAAAATGAACGAGAAAATATTGCTTTTCCAAAATACCAGTTATTAAGGGAGTTTATAAAACACTCTTTTTCACTGAGTATAAAGTCATTATGTTATTCCTCCCCAGGGGAATCTGTAGTAAAAGGCAAAACACGTTGTACATGGTTTGAATATACACCAGAGCGAAGTTGACTATCAACAACACAAGACTGTTCAGAGCACAGCATCTAAATTATGGTTCAAATGTAATCCAATATTTAATTAAAGTCTGGGATATCTCAGTCAATTCTCAACCGTTTTTCATGTAATTTTGCAAACTTCATTCGCAGGTACTACAGCAACTGTCCTGAAAGTTTGGTACAGTTTAATTAATTATTTCAAAATTTATCAATTTAGAAGTCAATTAAAACGTAAATTCTTAACCGTTTGTCATGAAAGTTTTCACGCTACACCTGCAGCTATATTTCAGACTGCCCTGATAAATTGGTAAAGTTTGGTCGATTATTCTAAAAGTTACTGGGCAGTTCAGACTGACTACATAGGTCACCAGGAGTAAGATAGCAGTTTTCAACACTACAGCGACATCAGCCCATTACAGTTTTTTTTTATGATATGATACCTAGCTGAAAATGAACGAGAAAATATTGCTTTTCCAAAATACCAGTTATTAAGGGATTTTATAAAACACTATTTTCACTGAGTATAAAATCATTATGTTATTCCTCCCCAGGGGAATCTGTAGTAAAAGGCAAAACACGTTGTACATGGTTTGAATATACACCAGAGAGAAGATGACCATCAACAACACAGGACTGTTCAGAGCACATCAAATGTAAGCCAATATTTAATTAAAGTCTGGGATATCTCAGTCAATTCTCAACCGTTTTTCATCTAATTTTGCAAACTACATTCGCAGATACTGCAGCAACTGTCCTGAAAGTTTGGTAAAGTTTAATTAATTATTTCAAAAGCTATAAATTTAGAACTCAATTAAAACGTCAATTCTTAACCGTTTGTCATGTAAGTTTTCAGAATACATCTGCAGCTATATTTGAGACTGCCTTGACAATTTGGTAAAGTTTGGTCGATTATTCTAAAAGTTACTGGGCAGTTCAGACTGACTGCATAGGTCACCAGGAGTAAGATAGTAGTTTTCAACACTACAGCGACATCAGACCATTACAGCTTTTTTTTTCAAGATATGATACCTAGCTGAAAATGAACGAGAAAATATTGCTTTTCCAAAATATCAGTTATTAAGGGAGTTAATAAAACACTCTTTTTCACTGAGTATAAAGTCATTATGTTATTCCTCCCCAGGGGAATCTGTAGTAAAAGGCAAAACACGTTGTACATGGTTTGAATTTACGCAAGAGCGAAGTTGACTATCAACAACACAGGACTGTTCAGAGCACAGCATCTAAATTATGGTTCAAATGTAAGCCAATATTTAATTAAAGTCTGGGATATCTCAGTCAATTCTCAACCGTTTTTCATGTAATTTTGAAAACTTCATTCGCAGGTACTACAGCAACTGTCCTGAAAGTTTGGTAAATTTTAATTAATTATTTCAAAAGTTATCAATTTAGAAGTCAATTAAAACGTCAATTTTCAACCGTTTGTCATGAAAGTTTTCAGGCTACATCTGCAGCTGTATTTGAGACTGCCCTGATGATTTGGTAAAGTTTGGTCGATTATTCTAAAAGTTACTGGGCAGTTCAGACTGACTAGATAGGTCACCAGGAGTAAGATAGCAGTTTTCAACACTACAGCGACATCAGCCCATTACAGCTTTTTTTTTCAAGATATGATACCTAGCTGAAAATGAACGAGAAAATATTGCTTTTCCAAAATATCAGTTATTAAGGGAGCTTATAAAAAACTCTTTTTCACTGAGTATAAAGTCATTATGTTATTCCTCCCCAGGGGAATCTGTAGTAAAAAGCAAAACACGTTGTACATGGTTTGAATTTACACCAAAGCGAAGTTGACCATCAACAACACAGGACTGTTCAGAGAACAGCATCTAAATTATGGTTCAAATGTAATCCAATATTTAATTAAAGTCTGGGATATCTCAGTCCATTCTCAACCGTTTTTCATGTAATTCTGCAAACTTCATTCGCAGGTACTACAGCAACTGTCCTGAAAGTTTGGTAAATTTTAATTAATTATTTCAAAAGTTATCAATTTAGAAGTCAATTAAAACGTCAATTTTTAACCGTTTGTCATGCAAGTTGTCAGGCTACATCTGCAGCTGTATTTGAGACTGCCCTGATGATTTGGTAAAGTTTGGTCAATGATTCTAAAAGCTACTGGGCAGTTCAGACTGACTACATAGGTCACCAGGAGTAAGATAATAGATTTCAACACTACAGCGACATCAGCCCATTACAGCTTTTTTTTTTTTTTTAAGATATGATACCTAGCTGAAAATGAACTAGAAAATATTGCTTTTCCAAAATACCAGTTATTAAGGGATTTTATAAAACACTCTTTTTCACTGAGTATAAAGTCATTATGTTATTCCTCCCCAGGGGAATCTGTAGTAAAAGGCAAAACACGTTGTACATGGTTTGAATATACACCAGAGAGAAGTTGACCATCATCAACACAGGACTGTTCAGAGCACAGCATCTAAATTATGGTTCAAATGTAAGCCAATATTTAATTAAAGTCTGGGATATCTCAGTTAATTCTCAACCGTTTTTCATGTAATTTTGCAAACTTCATTCGCAGGTACTACAGCAGCTGTCCTGAAAGTTTGGTAAATTTTAATTAATTATTTCAAAAGTTATCAATTTAGAAGTCAATTAAAACGTCAATTTTCAACTGTTTGTCATGAAAGTTTTCAGGCTACATCTGCAGCTGTATTTGAGACTGCCCTGATAATTTGGTAAAGTTTGGTCAATTATTCTAAAGGCTACTGGGCAGTTCAGACTGACTACATAGATCACCAGGAGTAAGATAATAGTTTTCAACACTACAGCGACATCAGCCCATTACAGCTTTCTTTTTTTTTTAAGATATGATACCTAGCTGAAAATAAACTAGAAAATATTGCTTTTCCAAAATACCAGTTATTAAGGGATTTTATAAAACACTATTTTCACTGAGTATAAAGTCATTATGTTATTCCTCCCCAGGGAAATCTGTAGTAAAACGCAAAACACGTTGTACATGGTTTGAATATACACCAGAGAGAAGTTGACCATCAACAACACATGCATGACTGTTCAGAGCACATCAAATGTAAGCCAATATTTACTTAAAGTCTGGGATATCTCAGTCAATTCTCAACCGTTTTTCATGTAATTTTGCAAACTTCATTCGCAGGTACTACAGCAACTGTCCTGAAAGTTTGGTAAAGTTTAATTAATTATTTCAAAATTAATCAATTTAGAAGTCAATTAAAACGTAAATTCTTAACCGTTTGTCATGAAAGTTTTCAGGCTACATCTGCAGCTATATTTGAGACTGCCCTGATAAATTGGTAAACTTTGGTCGATTATTCTAAAAGTTACTGGGCAGTTCAGACTGACTACATAGGTCACCAGGAGTAAGATAGTAGTTTTCAACACTACAGCGACATCAGCCCATTAGAGCTTTTTTTATTTTTTTTTAAGATATGATACCTAGCTGAAAATGAACGAGAAAATATTGCTTTTCAAAAATACCAATTATTAATGGAGTTTATAAAACACTCTTTTTCACTGAGCTTAAAATCATTATGTTATTCCTCCCCAGGGGAATCTGTAGTAAAAGGCAAAACACGTTTGTACATGGTTTGAATATACACCAGAGAAAATTTGACCATCAACAACACAGGACTGTTCAGAGCACAGCATCTAAATTATGGTTCAAATGTAAACCAATATTTAATTAAAGTCTGGGATATCTCAGTCAATTCTCAACCGTTTTTCATGTAATTTTGCAAACTTCATTCGCAGGTACTACAGCAACTGTCCTGAAAGTTTGGTAAATTTTAATTAATTATTTCAAAAGTTATCAATTTCGAAGTCAATTAAAACGTCAATTTTCAACCGTTTGTCATGAAAGTTTTCAGGCTACATCTGCAGCTGTATTTGAGACTGCCCTGATGATTTGGTAAAGTTTGGTCGATTATTCTAAAAGTTACTGGGCAGTTCAGACTGACTAGATAGGTCACCAGGAGTAAGATAGCAGTTTTCAACACTACAGCGACATCAGCCCATTACAGCTTTTTTTTTTTTTCAAGATATGATACCTAGCTGAAAATGAACGAGAAAATATTGCTTTTCCAAAATATCAGTTATTAAGGGAGTTTATAAAAAACTCTTTTTCACTGAGTATAAAGTCATTATGTTATTCCTCCCCAGGGGAATCTGTAGTAAAAAGCAAAACACGTTGTACATGGTTTGAATTTACACCAAAGCGAAGTTGACCATCAACAACACAGGACTGTTCAGAGAACAGCATCTAAATTATGGTTCAAATGTAATCCAATATTTAATTAAAGTCTGGGATATCTCAGTCCATTCTCAACCGTTTTTCATGTAATTCTGCAAACTTCATTCGCAGGTACTACAGCAACTGTCCTGAAAGTTTGGTAAATTTTAATTAATTATTTCAAAAGTTATCAATTTAAAAGTCAATTAAAACGTCAATTTTTAACCGTTTGTCATGCAAGTTGTCAGGCTACATCTGCAGCTGTATTTGAGACTGCCCTGATGATTTGGTAAAGTTTGGTCAATGATTCTAAAAGCTACTGGGCAGTTCAGACTGACTACATAGGTCACCAGGAGTAAGATAATAGTTTTCAACACTACAGCGACATCAGCCCATTACAGCTTTTTTTTTTTTTTTAAGATATGATACCTAGCTGAAAATGAACTAGAAAATATTGCTTTTCCAAAATACCAGTTATTAAGGGATTTTATAAAACACTCTTTTTCACTGAGTATAAAGTCATTATGTTATTCCTCCCCAGGGGAATCTGTAGTAAAAGGCAAAACACGTTGTACATGGTTTGAATATACACCAGAGAGAAGTTGACCATCATCAACACAGGACTGTTCAGAGCACAGCATCTAAATTATGGTTCAAATGTAAGCCAATATTTAATTAAAGTCTGGGATATCTCAGTTAATTCTCAACCGTTTTTCATGTAATTTTGCAAACTTCATTCGCAGGTACTACAGCAGCTGTCCTGAAAGTTTGGTAAATTTTAATTAATTATTTCAAAAGTTATCAATTTAGAAGTCAATTAAAACGTCAATTTTCAACTGTCTGTCATGAAAGTTTTCAGGCTACATCTGCAGCTGTATTTGAGACTGCCCTGATAATTTGGTAAAGTTTGGTCAATTATTCTAAAGGCTACTGGGCAGTTCAGACTGACTACATAGATCACCAGGAGTAAGATAATAGTTTTCAACACTACAGCGACATCAGCCCATTACAGCTTTCTTTTTTTTTTAAGATATGATACCTAGCTGAAAATAAACTAGAAAATATTGCTTTTCCAAAATACCAGTTATTAAGGGATTTTATAAAACACTATTTTCACTGAGTATAAAGTCATTATGTTATTCCTCCCCAGGGAAATCTGTAGTAAAACGCAAAACACGTTGTACATGGTTTGAATATACACCAGAGAGAAGTTGACCATCAACAACACATGCATGACTGTTCAGAGCACATCAAATGTAAGCCAATATTTACTTAAAGTCTGGGATATCTCAGTCAATTCTCAACCGTTTTTCATGTAATTTTGCAAACTTCATTCGCAGGTACTACAGCAACTGTCCTGAAAGTTTGGTAAAGTTTAATTAATTATTTCAAAATTAATCAATTTAGAAGTCAATTAAAACGTAAATTCTTAACCGTTTGTCATGAAAGTTTTCAGGCTACATCTGCAGCTATATTTGAGACTGCCCTGATAAATTGGTAAACTTTGGTCGATTATTCTAAAAGTTACTGGGCAGTTCAGACTGACTACATAGGTCACCAGGAGTAAGATAGTAGTTTTCAACACTACAGCGACATCAGCCCATTAGAGCTTTTTTTATTTTTTTTTAAGATATGATACCTAGCTGAAAATGAACGAGAAAATATTGCTTTTCAAAAATACCAATTATTAATGGAGTTTATAAAACACTCTTTTTCACTGAGCTTAAAATCATTATGTTATTCCTCCCCAGGGGAATCTGTAGTAAAAGGCAAAACACGTTTGTACATGGTTTGAATATACACCAGAGAAAATTTGACCATCAACAACACAGGACTGTTCAGAGCACAGCATCTAAATTATGGTTCAAATGTAAACCAATATTTAATTAAAGTCTGGGATATCTCAGTCAATTCTCAACCGTTTTTCATGTAATTTTGCAAACTTCATTCGCAGGTACTACAGCAACTGTCCTGAAAGTTTGGTAAATTTTAATTAATTATTTCAAAAGTTATCAATTTCGAAGTCAATTAAAACGTCAATTTTCAACCGTTTGTCATGAAAGTTTTCAGGCTACATCTGCAGCTGTATTTGAGACTGCCCTGATGATTTGGTAAAGTTTGGTCGATTATTCTAAAAGTTACTGGGCAGTTCAGACTGACTAGATAGGTCACCAGGAGTAAGATAGCAGTTTTCAACACTACAGCGACATCAGCCCATTACAGCTTTTTTTTTTTTTCAAGATATGATACCTAGCTGAAAATGAACGAGAAAATATTGCTTTTCCAAAATATCAGTTATTAAGGGAGTTTATAAAAAACTCTTTTTCACTGAGTATAAAGTCATTATGTTATTCCTCCCCAGGGGAATCTGTAGTAAAAAGCAAAACACGTTGTACATGGTTTGAATTTACACCAAAGCGAAGTTGACCATCAACAACACAGGACTGTTCAGAGAACAGCATCTAAATTATGGTTCAAATGTAATCCAATATTTAATTAAAGTCTGGGATATCTCAGTCCATTCTCAACCGTTTTTCATGTAATTCTGCAAACTTCATTCGCAGGTACTACAGCAACTGTCCTGAAAGTTTGGTAAATTTTAATTAATTATTTCAAAAGTTATCAATTTAAAAGTCAATTAAAACGTCAATTTTTAACCGTTTGTCATGCAAGTTGTCAGGCTACATCTGCAGCTGTATTTGAGACTGCCCTGATGATTTGGTAAAGTTTGGTCAATGATTCTAAAAGCTACTGGGCAGTTCAGACTGACTACATAGGTCACCAGGAGTAAGATAATAGTTTTCAACACTACAGCGACATCAGCCCATTACAGCTTTTTTTTTTTTTTTAAGATATGATACCTAGCTGAAAATGAACTAGAAAATATTGCTTTTCCAAAATACCAGTTATTAAGGGATTTTATAAAACACTCTTTTTCACTGAGTATAAAGTCATTATGTTATTCCTCCCCAGGGGAATCTGTAGTAAAAGGCAAAACACGTTGTACATGGTTTGAATATACACCAGAGAGAAGTTGACCATCATCAACACAGGACTGTTCAGAGCACAGCATCTAAATTATGGTTCAAATGTAAGCCAATATTTAATTAAAGTCTGGGATATCTCAGTTAATTCTCAACCGTTTTTCATGTAATTTTGCAAACTTCATTCGCAGGTACTACAGCAGCTGTCCTGAAAGTTTGGTAAATTTTAATTAATTATTTCAAAAGTTATCAATTTAGAAGTCAATTAAAACGTCAATTTTCAACTGTCTGTCATGAAAGTTTTCAGGCTACATCTGCAGCTGTATTTGAGACTGCCCTGATAATTTGGTAAAGTTTGGTCAATTATTCTAAAGGCTACTGGGCTGTTCAGACTGACTACATAGATCACCAGGAGTAAGATAATAGTTTTCAACACTACAGCGACATCAGCCCATTACAGCTTTCTTTTTTTTTTAAGATATGATACCTAGCTGAAAATAAACTAGAAAATATTGCTTTTCCAAAATACCAGTTATTAAGGGATTTTATAAAACACTATTTTCACTGAGTATAAAGTCATTATGTTATTCCTCCCCAGGGAAATCTGTAGTAAAACGCAAAACACGTTGTACATGGTTTGAATATACACCAGAGAGAAGTTGACCATCAACAACACATGCATGACTGTTCAGAGCACATCAAATGTAAGCCAATATTTACTTAAAGTCTGGGATATCTCAGTCAATTCTCAACCGTTTTTCATCTAATTTTGCAAACTACATTCGCAGGTACTGCAGCAATTGTCCTGAAAGTTTGGTAAAGTTTAATTAATTATTTCAAAAGTTATAATTTTAGAACTCAATTAAAACGTCAATTCTTAAACGTTTGTCATGTAAGTTTTCAGAATACATCTGCAGCTATATTTGAGACTGCCCTGACATTTTGGTAAAGTTTGGTCGATTATTCTAAAAGTTACTGGGCAGTTCAGACTGACTGCATAGGTCACCAGGAGTAAGATAGTAGTTTTCAACACTACAGCGACATCAGACCATTACAGCTTTTTTTTTCAAGATATGATACCTAGCTGAAAATGAACGAGAAAATATTGCTTTTCCAAAATATCAGTCATTAAGGGAGTTTATAAAACACTATTTTTCACTGAGTATTAAGTCATTATGTTATTCCTCCCCAGGGGAGTCTGTAGTAAAAGGCAAAACACGTTGTACATGGTTTGAATGTACACCAGAGAGAAGTTGACCATCAACAACACATGACTGTTCAGAGCACATCAAATGTAAGCCAATCTTTACTTAAAGTCTGGGATATCTCAGTCAATTCTCAACCGTTTTTCATGTAATTTTGCAAACTACATTCGCAGGTACTGCAGCGACTGTCCTGAAAGTTTGGTAAAGTTTAATTAATTATTTCAAAAGTTATAAATTTAGATCTCAATTAAAACGTCAATTCTTAACCGTTTGTCATGTAATTTTTCAGAATACATCTGCAGCTATATTTGAGACTGCCCTGACAATTTTGTAAAGTTTGGTAGATTATTCTAAAAGTTACTGGGCAGTTCAGACTGACTACATAGGTCACCAGGAGTAAGATAGTAGTTTTCAACACTACAGCGACATCAGACCATTACAGCTTTTTTTTTTTTAAGATATGATACCTAGCTGAAAATGAACGAGAAAATATTGTTTTTCCAAAATATCAGTTATTAAGGGATTTTATAAAACAATCTTTTTCACTGAGTATAAAGTCATTATGTTATTCCTCCCCAGGGGAATCTGTAGTAAAAGGCAAAAAACGTTGTACATGGTTTGAATATACACCAGAGAGAAGTTGACCATCAACAACACATGACTGTTCAGAGCACAGCATCAAAATTATGGTTCAAATGTAAGCCAATATTTAATTAAAGTCTGGGATATCTCAGTTAATTCTCAACCGTTTTTCATGTAATTTTGCAAACTTCATTCGCAGGTACTACAGCAACTGTCCTAAAAGTTTGGTAAATTTCAATTAATTATTTCAAAAGTTATCAATTTAGAAGTCAATTAAACCGTCAATTTTTAACCGTTTGTCATGAAAGTTGTCAGGCTACATCTGCAGCTGTATTTTAGACTGCCCTGATGATTTGGTAAAGTTTGGTCAATTATTCTAAAAGCTACTGGGCAGTTCAGACTGACTACATAGGTCACCAGGAGTAAGATAATAGTTTTCAACACTACAGCGACATCAGCCCATTACAGCTTTTTTTTTTTAAGATATGATACCTAGCTGAAAATGAACTAGAAAATATTGCTCTTCCAAAATACCAGTTATTAAGGGATTTTATAAAACACTATTTTCACTGAGTATAAAGTCATTATGTTATTCCTCCCCAGGGGAATCTGTAGTAAAAGGCAAAACACGTTGTACATGGTTGAATATACACCAGAGAGAAGTTGACCATCAACAACACATGTATGACTGTTCAGAGCACATCAAATGTAAGCCAATATTTACTTAAAGTCTGGGATATCTCAGTCAATTCTCAACCGTTTTTCATCTAATTTTGAAAAACTACATTCGCAGGTACTGCAGCAACTGTCCTGAAAGTTTGGTAAAGTTTAAATAATTATTTCAAAAGTTATAAATTTAGAACTTAATTAAAACGTCAATTCTTAACCGTTTGTCATGTAAGTTTTAAGAATACATCTGCAGCTATATTTGAGACTGCCCTGACAATTTGGTAAAGTTTGGTCGATTATTCTAAAAGTTACTGGGCAGTTCAGACTGACTGCATAGGTCACCAGGAGTAAGATAGTAGTTTTCAACACTACAGCGACATCAGACCATTACAGCTTTTTTTTTTCAAGATATGATACCTAGCTGAAAATGAACGAGAAAATATTGCTTTTCCAAAATATCAGTTATTAAGGGAGTTTATAAAACACTATTTTTCACTGAGTATAAAATCAATATGTTATTCCTCCCCAGGGGAATCTGTAGTAAAAGGCAAAACACGTTGTACATGGTTTGAATTTACACCAGAGCGAAGTTGACCATCAACAACACAGGACTGTTCAGAGCACAGCATCTAAATTATGGTTCAAACGTAATCAAATATTTAATTAAAGTCTGGGATATCTCAGTTTATTCTCAACCGTTTTTCATGTAATTTTGCAAACTTCATTCGCAGGTACTACAGCAACTGTCCTGAAAGTTTGGTAAATTTTAATTAATTATTTCAAAAGTTATCAATTTAGAAGTCAATTAAAACGTCAATTTTTAACCGTTTGTCATGAAAGTTTTCAGGCTACATCTGCAGCTGCATTTGAGACTGCCCTGATAATTTGGTAAAGTTTGGTCAATTATTCTAAAAGCTACTGGGCAGTTCAGACTGACTACATAGGTCACCAGGAGTAAGATAGTAGTTTTCAACACTACAGCGACATCAGCCCATTACAGCTTTTTTTTTTAAGATATGATACCTAGTTGAAAATGAACGAGAAAATATTGCTTTTCCAAAATACCAGTTATTAAGGGATTTTATAAAACACTCTTTTTCACTGAGTATAAAGTCATTATGTTATTCCTCCCCAGGGGAATCTGTAGTAAAAGGCAAAACACGTTGTACATGGTTTGAATATACACCAGAAAGAAGTTGACCATCAACAACACAGGACTGTTCAGAGCACATCAAATGTAAGCCAATATTTACTTAAAGTCTGGGATATCTCAGTCAATTCTCAACCGTTTTTCATCTAATTTTGCAAACTACATTCGCAAGTACTGCAACAACTGTCTTGAAAGTTTGGTAAAATTTAACTAATTATTTCAAAAGTTATAAATTTAGAACTCAATTAAAACGTCAATTCTTAACCGTTTGTCATGTAAGTTTTCAGAATACATCTGCAGCTATGTTTGAGACTGCCCTGACAATTTGGTAAAGTTTGGTCGATTATTCTAAAAGTTACTGGGCAGTTCAGACTGACTGCATAGGTCACCAGGAGTAAGATAGTAGTTTTCAACACTACAGCGACATCAGACCATTACAGCTTTTTTTTTCAAGATATGATACCTAGCTGAAAATGAACGCGAAAATATTGCTTTTCCAAAATATCAGTTATTAAGGGAGTTTATAAAACACTAGTTTTCACTGAGTGTAAAGTCATTATGTTATTCCTCCCCAGGGGAATCTGTAGTAAAAGGCAAAACACGTTGTACACGGTTTGAATTTACACCAGAGCGAAGTTGACCATCAACAACACAGGACTGTTCAGAGCACAGCATCTAAATTATGGTTCAAATGTAATCAAATATTCAATTAAAGTCTGGGATATCTCAGTCTATTCTCAACCGTTTTTCATGTAATTTTGCAAACTTCATTCGCAGGGACTACAGCAACTGTCCTGAAAGTTTGGTAAATTTTAATTAATTATTTCAAAAGTTATCAATTTATAAGTCAATTAAAACGTCAATTTTTAACCGTTTGTCATGAAAGTTTTCAGGCTACATCTGCAGCTGTATTTGAGACTTCCCTGATAATTTGGTAAAGTTTGGTCAATTATTCTAAAAGCTACTGAGCAGTTCAGACTGACTACATAGGTCACCAGGAGTAAGATAGTAGTTTTCAACACTACAGCGACATCAGACCATTACAGCTTTTTTTTCAAGATATGATACCTAGCTGAAAATGAACGAGAAAATATTGCTTTTCCAAAATATCAGTTATTAAGGGAGTTTATAAAACACTATTTTTCACTGAGTATAAAGTCATTATGTTATTCCTCCCCAGGGGAATCTGTAGTAAAAGGCAAAACACGTTGTACATGGTTTGAATTTACACCAGAGCGAAGTTGACCATCAACAACACAGGACTGTTCAGAGCACAGCATCTAAATTATGGTTCAAATGTAATCAAATATTTAATTAAAGTCTGGGATATCTCAGTCTATTCTCAACCGTTTTTCATGTAATTTTGCAAACTTCATTCGCAGGGACTACAGCAACTGTCCTGAAAGTTTGGTAAATTTCAATTGATTATTTCAAAAGTTATCAATTTAGAAGTCAATTAAAACGTTAATTTTTAACCGTTTGTCATGAAAGTTTTCAGGCTACATCTGCAACTGCCTAAAGCCCGATTCATTTCATTTACATCTGCAACTGTATTTGAGACTGCCCTGATAATTTGGTAAAGTTTGGTCAATTATTCTAAAAGCTACTGGGCAGTTCAGACTGACTACGTAGGTCACCAGGAGTAAGATAGTAGTTTTCTACACTACAGCGACATCAGCCCATTACAGCTTTTTTTTTAAGATATGATACCTAGTTGAAAATGAACGAGAAAATATTGCTTTTCCAAAATACCAGTTATTAAGGGATTTTAAAAAACACTCTTTTTCACTGAGTATAAAGTCATTATGTTATTCCTCCCCAGGGGAATCTGTAGTAAAAGGCAAAACACGTTGTACATGGTTTGAATATACACCAGAGAGAAGTTGACCATCAACAACACAGGACTGTTCAGAACACATCAAATGTAAGCCAATATTTACTTAAAGTCTGGGATATCTCAGTCAATTCTCAACCGTTTTTCATCTAATTTTGCAAATTACATTCGCAAGTACTGCTGCAACTGTCCTGAAAGTTTGATAAAATTTAACTAATTATTTCAAAAGTTATAAATTTAGAACTCAATTAAAACGTCAATTCTTAACCGTTTGTCAAGTAAGTTTTCAGAATACATCTGCAGCTATATTTGAGACTGCCCTGACAATTTGTAAAGTTTGGTCGATTATTCTAAAAGTTACTGGGCAGTTCAGACTGACTACATAGGTCACCAGGAGTAAGATAGTAGTTTTCAACACTACAGCGACATCAGACCATTACAGCTTTTTTTTTTTTTTTTAAGATATGATACCTAGCTGAAAATGAACGAGAAAATATTGTTTTTCCAAAATACCAGTTATTAAGGGATTTTATAAAACAATCTTTTTCACTGAGTATAAAGTCATTATGTTATTCCTCCCCAGGGGAATCTGTAGTAAAAGGCAAAACACGTTGTACATGGTTTGAATATACACCAGAGAGAAGTTGACCATCAACAACACATGACTGTTCAGAGCACAGCATCAAAATTATGGTTCAAATGTAAGCCAATATTTAATTAAAGTCTGGGATATCTCAGTTAATTCTCAACCGTTTTTCATGTAATTTTGCAAACTTCATTCGCAGGTACTACAGCAACTGTCCTGAAAGTTTTGTAAATTTCAATTAATTATTTCAAAAGTTATCAATTTAGAAGTCAATTAAAACGTCAATTTTCAACCGTTTGTCATGAAAGTTTTCAGGCTACATCTGCAGCTGTATTTGAGACTGCCCTGATAATTTGGTAAAGTTTGGTCAATTATTCTAAAGGCTACTGGGCAGTTCAGACTGACTAGATAGGTCACCAAGAGTAAGATAGCAGTTTCCAACACTACAGCGACATCAGCCCATTACAGCTTTTTTTTCAAGATATGATACCTAGCTGAAAATGAACGAGAAAATATTGCTTTTCCAAAATATCAGTTATTAAGGGAGTTTATAAAACACTCTTTTTCACTGAGTATAAAGTCATTATGTTATTCCTCCCCAGGGGAATCTGTAGTAAAAGGCAAAACACGTTGTACATGGTTTGAATTTACACCAGAGCGAAGTTGACCATCAACAACACAGGACTGTTCAGAGCACAGCATCTAAATTATGGTTCAAATGTAATCCAATATTTAATGAAAGTCTGGGATATCTCAGTTAATTCTCAACCGTTTTTCATGTAATTCTGCAAACTTCATTCGCAGGTACCACAGCAACTGTCCTGATAGTTTGGTAAATTTTAATTAATTATTTCAAAAGTTATCAATTTAGAAGTCAATTAAACCGTCAATTTTTAACCGTTTGTCATGAAAGTTGTCAGGCTACATCTGCAGCTGTATTTTAGACTGCCCTGATGATTTGGTAAAGTTTGGTCAATTATTCTAAAAGCTACTGGGCAGTTCAGACTGACTACATAGGTCACCAGGAGTAAGATAATAGTTTTCAACACTACAGCGACATCAGCCCATTACAGCTTTTTTTTTTAAGATATGATACCTAGCTGAAAATGAACTAGAAAATATTGCTCTTCCAAAATACCAGTTATTAAGGGATTTTATAAAACACTATTTTCACTGAGTATAAAGTCATTATGTTATTCCTCCCCAGGGGAATCTGTAGTAAAAAGCAAAACACGTTGTACATGGTTTGAATATACACCAGAGAGAAGTTGACCATCAACAACACATGCATGACTGTTCAGAGCACATCAAATGTAAGCCAATATTTACTTAAAGTCTGGGATATCTCAGTCAATTCTCAACCGTTTTTCATCTAATTTTGCAAACTACATTCGCAGGTACTGCAGCAACTGTCCTGAAAGTTTGGTAAAGTTTAATTAATTATTTCAAAAGTTATAATTTTAGAACTCAATTAAAACGTCAATTCTTAACCGTTTGTCATGTAAGTTTTCAGAATACATCTGCAGCTATATTTGAGACTGCCCTGACAATTTGGTAAAGTTTGGTCGATTATTCTAAAAGTTACTGGGCAGTTCAGACTGACTGCATAGGTCACCAGGAGTAAGATAGTAGTTTTCAACACTACAGCGACATCAGACCATTACAGCTTTTTTTTTCAAGATATGATACCTAGCTGAAAATGAACGAGAAAATATTGCTTTTCCAAAATATCAGTTATTAAGGGAGTTTATAAAACACTATTTTTCACTGAGTATTAAGTCATTATGTTATTCCTCCCCAGGGGAAGCTGTAGTAAAAGGCAAAACACGTTGTACATGGTTTGAATTTACACCAGAGCGAAGTTGACCATCAACAACACAGGACTGTTCAGAGCACAGCATCTAAATTATGGTTCAAATGTAATCAAATATTTAATTAAAGTCTGGGATATCTCAGTCTATTCTCAACCGTTTTTCATGTAATTTTGCAAACTTCATTCGCAGGTACTACAGCAACTGTCCTGAAAGTTTGGTAAATTTTAATTAATTATTTCAAAAGTTATCAATTTAGAAGTCAATTAAAACGTCAATTTTTAACCGTTTGTCATGAAAGTTTTCAGGCTACATCTGCAGCTGTATTTGAGACTGCCCTGATAATTTGGTAAAGTTTGGTCAATTATTCTAAAAGCTACTGGGCAGTTCAGACTGACTACATAGGTCACCAGGAGTAAGATAGTAGTTTACAACACTACAGCGACATCAGCCCATTACAGCTTTTTTTTTAAGATATGATACCTAGTTGAAAATGAACGAGAAAATATTGCTTTTCCAAAATACCAGTTATTAAGGGATTTTATAGAACACTCTTTTTCACTGAGTATAAAGTCATTATGTTATTCCTCCCCAGGGGAATCTGTAGTAAAAGGCAAAATACGTTGTACATGGTTTGAATATACACCAGAGAGAAGTTGACCATCAACAACACAGGACTGTTCAGAGCACATCAAATGTAAGCCAATATTTACTTAAAGTCTGGGATATCTCAGTCAATTCTCAACCGTTTTTCATCTAATTTTGCAAACTACATTCGCAAGTACTGCAGCAACTTGCCTGAAAGTTTGGTAAAATTTAACTAATTATTTCAAAAGTTATAAATTTAGAACTCAATTAAAACGTCAATTCCTAACCGTTTGTCAAGTAAGTTTTCAGAATACATCTGCAGCTATATTTGAGACTGCCCTGACAATTTGGTAAAGTTTGGTCGATTATTCTAAAAGTTACTGGGCAGTTCAGACTGACTAGATAGGTAACCAGGAGTAAGATAGCAGTTTTCAACATTACAGCGACATCGGCCCATTACAGTTTTTTTTTCAAGATACCTAGCTGAAAATGAACGAGAAAATATTGCTTTTCCAAAATACCAGTTATTAAGGGAGTTTATAAAACACTCTTTTTCACTGAGTATAAAGTCATTATGTTATTCCTCCCCAGGGGAATCTGTAGTAAAAGGCAAAACACGTTGTACATGGTTTGAATATACACCAGAGAGAAGTTGACCATCAACAACACAGGACTGTTCAGAGCACAGCATCTAAAGTATGGTTCAAATGTAAGCCAATATTTAATTAAAGTCTGGGATATCTCAGTCAATTCTCAAATGTTTTTCATGTAATTTTGCAAACTTCATTCGCAGGTACTACAGCAACTGTCCTGAAAGTTTGGTAAAGTTTAATTGATTATTTCAAAAGTTATTAATTTAGAAGTCAATTAAAACGTCAATTCTTAACCGTTTGTCATTAAAGTTTTCAGGCTACATCTGCAGCTATATTTGAGACTGCCTTGATAATTTGGTAAAGTTTGGTCGATTATTCTAAAAGTCACTGGGCAGTTTACACTGACTACATAGGTCACCAGGAGTAAGATAGTAGTTTTCAACACTGCAGCGACATCAGCCCATTACAGCTTTTTTTTCAAGATATGATACCTAGCTGAAAATGAGCGAGAAAATATTGCTTTTCCAAAATACCAGTTATTAAGGGAGTTTATAAAACACTCTTTTTCACTGAGTATAAAGTCATTATGTTATTCCTCCCCAGGGGAATCTGTAGTAAAAAGCAAAACACGTTGTACATGGTTTGAATATACACCAGAGAGAAGTTGACCATCAACAACACATGCATGACTGTTCAGAGCACATCAAATGTAAGCCAATATTTACTTAAAGTCTGGGATATCTCAGTCAATTCTCAACCGTTTTTCATCTAATTTTGCAAACTACATTCGCAGGTACTGCAGCAACTGTCCTGAAAGTTTGGTAAAGTTTAATTAATTATTTCAAAAGTTATAATTTTAGAACTCAATTAAAACGTCAATTCTTAACCGTTTGTCATGTAAGTTTTCAGAATACATCTGCAGCTATATTTGAGACTGCCCTGACAATTTGGTAAAGTTTGGTCGATTATTCTAAAAGTTACTGGGCAGTTCAGACTGACTGCATAGGTCACCAGGAGTAAGATAGTAGTTTTCAACACTACAGCGACATCAGACCATTACAGCTTTTTTTTCAAGATATGATACCTAGCTGAAAATGAGCGAGAAAATATTGCTTTTCCAAAATACCAGTTATTAAGGGAGTTTATAAAACACTCTTTTTCACTGAGTATAAAGTCATTATGTTATTCCTCCCCAGGGGAATCTGTAGTAAAAAGCAAAACACGTTGTACATGGTTTGAATATACACCAGAGAGAAGTTGACCATCAACAACACATGCATGACTGTTCAGAGCACATCAAATGTAAGCCAATATTTACTTAAAGTCTGGGATATCTCAGTCAATTCTCAACCGTTTTTCATCTAATTTTGCAAACTACATTCGCAGGTACTGCAGCAACTGTCCTGAAAGTTTGGTAAAGTTTAATTAATTATTTCAAAAGTTATAATTTTAGAACTCAATTAAAACGTCAATTCTTAACCGTTTGTCATGTAAGTTTTCAGAATACATCTGCAGCTATATTTGAGACTGCCCTGACAATTTGGTAAAGTTTGGTCGATTATTCTAAAAGTTACTGGGCAGTTCAGACTGACTGCATAGGTCACCAGGAGTAAGATAGTAGTTTTCAACACTACAGCGACATCAGACCATTACAGCTTTTTTTTTCAAGATATGATACCTAGCTGAAAATGAACGAGAAAATATTGCTTTTCCAAAATATCAGTTATTAAGGGAGTTTATAAAACACTATTTTTCACTGAGTATTAAGTCATTATGTTATTCCTCCCCAGGGGAAGCTGTAGTAAAAGGCAAAACACGTTGTACATGGTTTGAATTTACACCAGAGCGAAGTTGACCATCAACAACACAGGACTGTTCAGAGCACAGCATCTAAATTATGGTTCAAATGTAATCAAATATTTAATTAAAGTCTGGGATATCTCAGTCTATTCTCAACCGTTTTTCATGTAATTTTGCAAACTTCATTCGCAGGTACTACAGCAACTGTCCTGAAAGTTTGGTAAATTTTAATTAATTATTTCAAAAGTTATCAATTTAGAAGTCAATTAAAACGTCAATTTTTAACCGTTTGTCATGAAAGTTTTCAGGCTACATCTGCAGCTGTATTTGAGACTGCCCTGATAATTTGGTAAAGTTTGGTCAATTATTCTAAAAGCTACTGGGCAGTTCAGACTGACTACATAGGTCACCAGGAGTAAGATAGTAGTTTACAACACTACAGCGACATCAGCCCATTACAGCTTTTTTTTTAAGATATGATACCTAGTTGAAAATGAACGAAAAAATATTGCTTTTCCAAAATACCAGTTATTAAGGGATTTTATAGAACACTCTTTTTCACTGAGTATAAAGTCATTATGTTATTCCTCCCCAGGGGAATCTGTAGTAAAAGGCAAAATACGTTGTACATGGTTTGAATATACACCAGAGAGAAGTTGACCATCAACAACACAGGACTGTTCAGAGCACATCAAATGTAAGCCAATATTTACTTAAAGTCTGGGATATCTCAGTCAATTCTCAACCGTTTTTCATCTAATTTTGCAAACTACATTCGCAAGTACTGCAGCAACTTGCCTGAAAGTTTGGTAAAATTTAACTAATTATTTCAAAAGTTATAAATTTAGAACTCAATTAAAACGTCAATTCCTAACCGTTTGTCAAGTAAGTTTTCAGAATACATCTGCAGCTATATTTGAGACTGCCCTGACAATTTGGTAAAGTTTGGTCGATTATTCTAAAAGTTACTGGGCAGTTCAGACTGACTAGATAGGTAACCAGGAGTAAGATAGCAGTTTTCAACATTACAGCGACATCGGCCCATTACAGTTTTTTTTTCAAGATACCTAGCTGAAAATGAACGAGAAAATATTGCTTTTCCAAAATACCAGTTATTAAGGGAGTTTATAAAACACTCTTTTTCACTGAGTATAAAGTCATTATGTTATTCCTCCCCAGGGGAATCTGTAGTAAAAGGCAAAACACGTTGTACATGGTTTGAATATACACCAGAGAGAAGTTGACCATCAACAACACAGGACTGTTCAGAGCACAGCATCTAAAGTATGGTTCAAATGTAAGCCAATATTTAATTAAAGTCTGGGATATCTCAGTCAATTCTCAAATGTTTTTCATGTAATTTTGCAAACTTCATTCGCAGGTACTACAGCAACTGTCCTGAAAGTTTGGTAAAGTTTAATTGATTATTTCAAAAGTTATTAATTTAGAAGTCAATTAAAACGTCAATTCTTAACCGTTTGTCATTAAAGTTTTCAGGCTACATCTGCAGCTATATTTGAGACTGCCTTGATAATTTGGTAAAGTTTGGTCGATTATTCTAAAAGTCACTGGGCAGTTTACACTGACTACATAGGTCACCAGGAGTAAGATAGTAGTTTTCAACACTGCAGCGACATCAGCCCATTACAGCTTTTTTTTCAAGATATGATACCTAGCTGAAAATGAGCGAGAAAATATTGCTTTTCCAAAATACCAGTTATTAAGGGAGTTTATAAAACACTCTTTTTCACTGAGTATAAAGTCATTATGTTATTCCTCCCCAGGGGAATCTGTAGTAAAAAGCAAAACACGTTGTACATGGTTTGAATATACACCAGAGAGAAGTTGACCATCAACAACACATGCATGACTGTTCAGAGCACATCAAATGTAAGCCAATATTTACTTAAAGTCTGGGATATCTCAGTCAATTCTCAACCGTTTTTCATCTAATTTTGCAAACTACATTCGCAGGTACTGCAGCAACTGTCCTGAAAGTTTGGTAAAGTTTAATTAATTATTTCAAAAGTTATAATTTTAGAACTCAATTAAAACGTCAATTCTTAACCGTTTGTCATGTAAGTTTTCAGAATACATCTGCAGCTATATTTGAGACTGCCCTGACAATTTGGTAAAGTTTGGTCGATTATTCTAAAAGTTACTGGGCAGTTCAGACTGACTGCATAGGTCACCAGGAGTAAGATAGTAGTTTTCAACACTACAGCGACATCAGACCATTACAGCTTTTTTTTTTCAAGATATGATACCTAGCTGAAAATGAACGAGAAAATATTGCTTTTCCAAAATATCAGTTATTAAGGGAGTTTATAAAACACTATTTTTCACTGAGTATAAAGTCATTATGTTATTCCTCCCCAGGGGAATCTGTAGTAAAAGGCAAAACACGTTGTACATGGTTTGAATTTACACCAGAGCGAAGTTGACCATCAACAACACAGGACTGTTCAGAGCACAGCATCTAAATTATGGTTCAAATGTAATCAAATATTTAATTAAAGTCTGGGATATCTCAGTCTATTCTCAACCGTTTTTCATGTAATTTTGCAAACTTCATTCGCAGGTACTACAGCAACTGTCCTGAAAGTTTGGTAAATTTTAATTAATTATTTCAAAAGTTATCAATTTAGAAGTCAATTAAAACGTCAATTTTTAACCGTTTGTCATGAAAGTTTTCAGGCTACATCTGCAGCTGTATTTGAGACTGCCCTGATAATTTGGTAAAGTTTGGTCAATTATTCTAAAAGCTACTGGGCAGTTCAGACTGACTACATAGGTCACCAGGAGTAAGATAGTAGTTTACAACACTACAGCGACATCAGCCCATTACAGTTTTTTTTTTAAGATATGATACCTAGTTGAAAATGAACGAGAAAATATTGCTTTTCCAAAATACCAGTTATTAAGGGATTTTATAAAACACTCTTTTTCACTGAGTATAAAGTCATTATGTTATTCCTCCCCAGGGGAATCTGTAGTAAAAGGCAAAACACGTTGTACATGGTTTGAATATACACCAGAGAGAAGTTGACCATCAACAACACAGGACTGTTCAGAGCACATCAAATGTAAGCCAATATTTACTTAAAGTCTGGGATATCTCAGTCAATTCTCAACCGTTTTTCATCTAATTTTGCAAACTACATTCGCAAGTACTGCAGCAACTGTCCTGAAAGTTTGGTAAAATTTAACTAATTATTTCAAAAGTTATAAATTTAGAACTCAATTAAAACGTCAATTCCTAACCGTTTGTCAAGTAAGTTTTCAGAATACATCTGCAGCTATATTTGAGACTGCCCTGACAATTTGGTAAAGTTTGGTCGATTATTCTAAAAGTTACTGGGCAGTTCAGACTGACTAGATAGGTAACCAGGAGTAAGATAGCAGTTTTCAACATTACAGCAACATCGGCCCATTACAGTTTTTTTTTCAAGATACCTAGCTGAAAATGAACGAGAAAATATTGCTTTTCCAAAATACCAGTTATTAAGGGAGTTTATAAAACACTCTTTTTCACTGAGTATAAAGTCATTATGTTATTCCTCCCCAGGGGAATCTGTAGTAAAAGGCAAAACATGTTGTACATGGTTTGAATATACACCAGAGAGAAGTTGACCATCAACAACACAGGACTGTTCAGAGCACAGCATCTAAAGTATGGTTCAAATGTAAGCCAATATTTAATTAAAGTCTGGGATATCTCAGTCAATTCTCAAATGTTTTTCATGTAATTTTGCAAACTTCATTCGCAGGTACTACAGCAACTGTCCTGAAAGTTTGGTAAAGTTTAATTGATTATTTCAAAAGTTATTAATTTAGAAGTCAATTAAAACGTCAATTCTTAACCGTTTGTCATTAAAGTTTTCAAACTACATCTGCAGCTCTATTTTAGACTGCCCTGATAATTTGGTAAAATTTGGTCAAATTTCTAAAAGTTACTGAGCAGTTCAGACTGACTACATAGGTCACCAGGAGTAAGATAGTAGTTTTTAACACTACAGCGACATCAGCCCATTACAGCTTTTTTTTCAAGATATGATACCTAGCTGAAAATGAACGAGAAAATATTGCTTTTCCAAAATATCAGTTATTAGGCGAGTTTATAAAACATTCTTTTTCACCGAGTATAGGGTCATTATGTTATTCCTACCCAGGGGAATCTCTAGTAAAAGGCAAAACACGTTGTACATGGTTTGAATATACACCAGAGAGAAGTTGACCATCAACAACACAGGACTGTTCAGAGCACAGCATCTAAATTATGGTTCAAATGTAAGCCAATATTTAATTAAAGTATGGGATATCTCAGTCAATTCTCAACCGTTTTTCATGTAATTTTGCAAACTTCATTTGCAGGTACTACAGCAACTGTCCTGAAAGTCTAGTAAAGTTTAATTGATTATTTCTAAAGTTAATTATTTAGAGGTCAATTAAAACGTCAATTTTTAACCGTTTGTCATAGGAGGTTTCAGGCTACATCTGCAGCTATATTTGAGACTGCCTTGATAATTTGGTAAAGTTTGGTCGATTATTCTAAAAGTCACTGGGCAGTTCACACTGACTACATAGGTCACCAGGAGTAAGATAGTAGTTTTCAACACTGCAGCGACATCAGCCCATTACAGCTTTTTTTTCAAGATATGATACCTAGCTGAAAATGAGCGAGAAAATATTGCTTTTCCAAAATACCAGTTATTAAGGGAGTTTATAAAACACTCTTTTTCACTGAGTATAAAGTCATTATGTTATTCCTCCTCAGGGGAATCTGTAGTAAAAGGCAAAACACGTTGTACATGGTTTGAATATACACCAGAGAGAAATTGACCATCATCAACACAGGACTGTTCAGAGCACATCATCTAAATTATGGTTCAAATATAAGCCAATATTTAATTAAAGTCTCGAGTATCTCAGTCAATTCTAAACCGTTTTTCATGTAATTTTGCAAACTTCATTCGCAGGTATCAGAGCAACTGTCCTGAAAGTTTGGTAAAGTTTAATTGCTTAATTCAAAGGTTATTATTTTAGAATTCAATTAAAACGTCAATTCTTAACTGTTTGTCATGTGATTTTTGAGGCTACATCTGCAGCTATATTTAGGACTGCCCTGAAAATTTGGGTAAAGTTTGGTCGATTATTCTAAAAGTTACTGGGCAGTTCAAACTGACTAGATAGGTCACCAGGAGTAAGATAGTATTGTTCAACACTACAGCGACATTAGCCAAATACAGCTTTTTTTTTTAAGATATGATAACTAGCTGAAAATGAACGAGAAAATGAACGAGAAAATATTGCTTTTCCAAAATACAAGTTATCAAGGGAGTTTATAAAACACTTCTTTCACTTAGTATAGAGTCATTATGTTATTCCTCTCCACGGGAATCTGTATTAAAAGACAAAACATGTTGTACATGGTTTGAAGATATGTAGGATCCTGACTTCGTTCAGTTAAGGTGGCAGTTATCCCCGGCTTCTCGGACGCGGGAGGCTGGGGACGGCCGCCTCGTTTCCGTACCTTGGTGATGGGTGCACACAATTGCAACCCGTGCGGCTTTGGTATTTTTCCCGCACTTCAGGCGTTACACTCGGCGTAGTTCGCTCTCGCTAAGTCAGATAGGACGTGCCGTGCACGGAGGTTGTGCTTTGTTGTTGCCAAATGTCAAACGAATAAACATGACAAGTGGAGAAAGAATTTTATGATTTGTTTGGAACCGTCGACTCGACGGGGAAGGAAGTTTGAGTTTAAATGGTGAGATCGGGCAGATTCCCTCGTCGGCCATTGTGACCCCACACTAGAGGCTCCGACGGTCACTTACAGGTACTCTCGGCGCGAGGGGCACCCCATCCCACCATACTGGAGCCCCCGACGTAGGCCCATCACACCATACTGGTGACCCCTGACGGCTGATCGTCTACGCAACAGTGTTTTCACCTAGACGCCAGTTGAAAACCACTGTTTTCAAGGATAGTTTTGATTAATTTTAAGGGATTTTTTGAAAAAAATCAATAGCATTTGTTTCATCAGGTACGTGAAAACTGTAGGTCATTATTTATATGCCAGTTTAAATTAGTCAGAAAGAGTTATCAGAGGAGAAGCACGTTTCTTTACATCGAAAACGGCGTAAATTTCTGAATTTTGGACGAAATCCCACGTGTTTGGCGCCTTTTCAAGATGGCGACCATGTCGGTTTCTCTAGAAGAATCCAGAAAATTATTCTCATAGACTTAGTCTATCATTTGTTAAACGTAAGAGTTTGTTTAATGCCTTCATCCCATTAATGCCACTGTAGGCGATTTTTTCAGCAAAATCGACAGAAATTTTAAATATCGCTTCGACTCGGGTAACCTTTAATAGGTTTAGGGCCAAAATAAATTGTTTCCCTAAATGAATGTCAATAAACGGTCTTATTTGGTCTGTTTAAAATATTCCCAGGACCGTAGGTCAATATTTTGTACTATTATCATATGTTATTTCAGAGAATGCTGAATATTGTACATGTATTTGGTAGGTGTGCGCCATTTTGGACGCTGGTGTCCCTCACTTAGCTGATCGCCCGCCGTGGGCACACACGTGTTCCGCCATAACCGGCATGCATCTGGACAGTGAACATGTGTCGCCAAATCACATTGGCATAAAATAGGCCGCCATTTTGATTTGGTGGAGATCATTTCTCACGTGTTCAAAATTTTACACGGACTGGTTGTATAAGTTTTTTTTTAAATTGTTTATAAATTTTCTTTTTCAAAACGATTGAAGGAGAGGATATATATATAAGTTGTTTCGAAAACAAAATTGTACCACTAATTGTGTGAGATTTTTGTTCACTTTGAAACGCCCTTCGGTGTTTGTAATCGTTCTAGCCCATTTAGCGCCTTATTTGGGCACGCAGTAGGTAATGAATATGCTAAAGTGAGGCGAGTCGGGGATGCTGATCATATACTATGTACACACCGTTCCAAGCATGCCGTCACAGACTGTAAGCCACATGCTGCCTGCCGCACAGGTTGGAAGCACCGACAATATATCATACACACACCCACCACAGACGACATAAACGCAACCACTACGAAGACAGTCGGTTTATACGTCAATCAATGAATCGATGCAAGCGATTGATTCGGACGTTTATGAGAATGACTCGGTGATGAACGTACCATTATAAAAAAAAAACGTGGAATGTTCATCACAGACATTATTTTTCAGCGAAATGATATACTATATCATTAATCAGCATAGACTACTGTCAGTCACGTTTTAAATGTTATTCTAAAATCATAAATGTAACTGTTTTTCTTCGCAGTCACATTTAGTCTATCAGTTTGTGAACGAAATTTTCTCACTATAGTTTATTTCTGAAGTTTAAATTTTTCATAAATACAGAAATATTCGATTTGACAGTTGCGCTATTGCGAAACATTGCAAATATTTGAATGTGTTTTTCGACTTGCGTGAAAAAAAAAATTTTTTCACCCAGGTCGATTTACAAAATACTATTATCCTAGCTTAGCATAGCATGTCATAATTGTATCTGGCATATTATTTTTTTATGTACCATTTCGACCTACGGTTTTCACTATACCATTTTGCATGTGTGTGAATAAGTGAAAACGTTTTATGTCAAATATAGACCTTCAGTTTTCACTTCAATCAATATATACCTTTCTGAATTAGTGCACAGCATTTAGGTGCAACCTCAGCGACGCATTTTCAACTAATCTGCAACCCCTGTTTCTCGCAACATGCGACATAGCATGAACATTTTCTACAGTCTACAATTCTAAGATTCAGCATATTACAGACATTTTTCATCTGATTTAGACGGCAACTACCCCGCGCACGGCACGTCACGGACTTAGGCCACGGAGAGTGCTGACCGCATACCATGGCCAAAAGCCAGGGGTGTGCACCAGCAATATGGAAACCTGCCACCGACACGGTGGAGGTAGACATCCGTCACTTCAACAGAGTGCTGGATAATGATATTAAAAACGGCCAACGACAGTTTGGCACTGTTCACATATATGACATTTTTATACTCGCTCAGGACTGCACAGCTAGCAAAATAGGTCGCAGACTGAGTGCTTCATTATTTAAATGACTTTATTACATAAACGCTTTCAATTTGATATGAACTGTGTAATGTAACCTGATTTGACATGTTTATTAATGCTGACAGTTTTGTGGATAGAATCAGCATGAGTGATGTGGGCCGACCTTTCAGCGTGACCGTCACAAGTGCCGTCCACGCGTCCTGCGGCGCTACTCAAATACGGTCCTATCTATGACACAGCACACACAGTGTGCCGTATAAATCTATACACCACGCATCAACAGCACAGACGACAGACTTTATAAACGTGATTGTCTGCTTCAGCCGACACGGCTGGCAATCAGCATCAGCAGTACATTCACTGGTACGTCACAGCATAACCAGATCAGCATCGACTTCAGAACATTCTACGATTTCAGCAGACAGTTTAATTATAGTTATCTACATATTTTCTCAGATCACTTATTATTCAACTCAATATTGAATGTTTTATTAATAGTGATTTTTTTATTAATTCCAGATTGTATATTTCCGTACTTCATATCGCCTCCGATTTTTACGATACATCGCTAACGATTTTTTACGACGATGCATAGGTATGTTTCTATTCACCGCACGTCCGGTGATCTGACGCAGACATGTGCGTTTTTTAACTTTAATGTTTTTAATGTTTTGCCAACGCAAGAGGGCGACTTTTGCGTTTGGCGCGCCAGCAACTAGCTGGTCATGTCCCACACGTGACATTTCGTGGAACAACTAGTTCCACTGCACATCGTTCGATACATGTTATCATGTCTTTTTGCGACCAAATCGCAGAAGTATTTTGAAACCTGTGGTAGGGCACGCGCCCGAGACAGGTACGACAATACAGCGTACTACGTTAAACAAACAAGAGAGATCGACGGCTACCAGGACATCTAGCAGGAATCCACAGGGTCCACCTAGAACTGGTAGTGCGGACACTCCGACGTCCAACGGGACGAGTGTTAAAACGAAACAGTCGACGGCAGTCGGAAGCAGTCAAAAATCGGCCACAGTCCCAAAGCAAATAGTTGTTAAAGTCAACTGGTCTAACAGAGACCATACTTATGTAGCGCCGCATTCACGAGCCCCCACCGTATCCCGCGCTAATGGGAACGGCGGTGGTTTACGAACGTATTCCCGCATACCTTTACATCCACGGGGTAAAACCCTGGGTGCTGCTGACGCCGTAATCGACTCGACCAAAAGCAAACATGCGAATATCGCTAATCGCGAAAAAATTTTGACCGACCAAACAGTGCGAAAAACTAGAGTCGGACGAATAATCCAGACTCCTGCCCGGTTCGTGCAGATGGTTCAAGCCATAGTGGCGCCCAACGATATATATGGCGGGCCTAACCGCATGCATCGTATTAACAATGTTTTAAATTGTAAATGAATATGCCAGGCCTGGCAGCATTGTGTACAGATATATAAATGTAAAGACATTATTTTTGGCAAGTTAATTGCTAAGATACGAATAGAAATTTATATTAATTAAATTAATGGGTTGATCGCAGCTTGCAGAAAATGAATACATACATAAAGGACAGTTGGTGTTAAGAGGATGGGACAATTCCTGTATAATGCTGCGATTTCAACCACCCACGCTGTAACCACACCCGCTATATTTTTTAAACTATGCTTAGTTATAAGAGGTTACATATTTTTACAACCCCGCTACTTGCACGAAGCAGTCTCCTACACGTCAGTTGGGTCCTACGTTATCACTCACCCGGGGGTAATGTAGGATCCTGACTTCGTTCAGTTAAGGTGGCACTTATCCCCGGTTCATCGGACGCGGGAGGCTGGGGACGACCGCCTCGTTTCCGTACCTTGGTGACGGGTGCACACAATTGCAACCCGTGCGGCTTTGGTATTTTTCCCGAACTTCAGGTGTTAAACTCGGCGACTACGGACGTGCCGTAGTTCGCTCTCGCTAAGTCAGATAGGACGTGCCGTGCGCGGAGGTTGTGCTTTGTTGTTGCCAAATGTCAAACGAATAAACATGACAAGTGGAGAAAGAATTTTATGATTTGTTTGGAACCGTCGACTCGACGGGGAAGGAAGTTTGCGTTTAAATGGTGAGATTTTGCAGATTCCCTCGTCGGCCATTGTGACCCCACACTAGAGGCTCCGACGGTCACTTACAGGTACTCTCGGCGCGAGGGGCACCCCATCCCACCATACTGGAGCCCCCGACGTAGGCCCATCACACCATAGATACACCAGAGAGAAGTTGACCATCATCAACACAGGACTGTTCAGAGCACATTATTTAAATTATGGTTCAAATATAAGCCAATATTTAATTAAAGTCTCGGATATCTCAATCAATTCTCAACCGTTTTTCTTGTAATTTTGCAAACTTTATTCGCATGTATCACAGCAACTGTCCTGAAAGTTTGGTTAAGTTTAATTGAATAATTCAAAAGTTATTAATTTAGAAGTCAATTAAAACGTCAATTCTTAATCGTTTGTCATGTGATTTTTCAGGCTACATCTGCGGCTATATTTGAGACTGCCCTGAAAATTTGGTAAAGTTTGGTCGATTATTCTGAAAGTTACTGGGTAGTTCAAACTGACTAGATAGGTCACCAGGAGTAAGATAGTAATGTTCAACACTACAGCGACATTAACCCAATACAGCTTTTTTTTTTTTTTTAAGATATAATACCTAGCTGAAAATGAACGATAAAATATTGCTTTTCCAAAATACAAGTTATTAAGGGAGTTTATAAAACACTTCTTTCACTGAGTATAGAGTCATTATGTTATTCCTCCCCACGGGAATCTGTAGTAAAATGCAAAACATGTTGTACATGGTTTGAAGATACACCAGAGAGAAGTTGACCATCATCAACACAGGACTGTTCAGAGCACATCATCTAAATTATGGTTCAAATATAAGCCAATATTTATTTAAAGTCTCGGATATCTCAGTCAATTCTAAACCGTTTTTCATGTAATTTTGCAAACTTCATTCGCAGGTATCACAGCAACTGTCCTGAAAGTTTGGTTGAGTTTGATTGATTAACTCAAAAGTTATTAATTTAGAAGTCAATTAAAACGTCAATTCTTAACCGTTTGTCATGTGATTTTTCAGGCTACATCTGCAGCTATATTTGAAACTGCTCTGTAAATTTGGTAAAGTTTGGTCGATTATTCTAAAAGTTACTGGGTAGTTCAAACTGACTAGATAGGTCACCAGGATTAAGATAGTAATGTTCAGCACTACAGAGACATTAGCCCAATACAGCTTTTTTTGTAAAAAAAAGATATGATACCTAGCTGAAAATGAACGAGAAAATATTGCTTTTCCAAAATACCAGCTATTAAGGGAGTTTATAAAACTCTTTTTCACTGAGTATAGAGTCATTATGTTATTCCTATCCACGGGAATCTGTAGTGAAAGGCAAAACTTGTTGTACATGGTTTGAAGATACACCAGAGAGAAGTTGACCATCATCAACAGAGGACTGTTTAGAGCACATTATTTAAATTATGGTTCAAATATAAGGCAATATTTAATTAAAGTCTCGGATATCTTAGTCAATTCTCAACCGTTTTTCATGTAATTCTGCAAACTTCATTCGCAGGTATCACAGCAACTGTCCTGAAAGTTTGGTAAAGTTTAATTGATTAATTCAAAAGTTTTTAATTTAGAAGTCAATTAAAAGGTCAATTCTTAACCGTTTGTCAAGTGATTTTTCGGGCTACATCTGCAGCTATAGTTGAGACTGCCCTGAAAATTTGGTAAAGTTTGGTCGATCATTCTAAAGGTTACTGGGCAGTTCAGACTGACTAGATAGGTCTCCAGGAGTAAGATAGTAGTTTTCAACACTACAGCGACATTAGCCCAATACAGCTTTGTTTTTTTCTAAGATATGATACCTAGCTGAAAATGAACGAGAAAATATTGTTTTTCCAAAATACAAGTTATTAAGGGAGTTTATAAAACACTCTTTTCACTGAGTATAGAGTCATTATGTTATTCCTATCTACGGGAATCTGTAGTAAATGGCAAAACATGTTGTACATGGTTTGAAGATACACCAGAGAGAAGTTGACAATCATCAACACAGGACTGTTCAGAGCACATCATCTAAATTATGGTTCAAATATAAACCAATATTTAATTAAAGTCTCGGATATCTCAGTCAATTCTAAACCGTTTCCCATGTTATTTTGCAAACTTCATTCGCAGGTATCACAGCAACTGTCCTGAAAGTTTGGTAAAGTTTAATTGATTAATTCAAAGGTTATTAATTTAAAAGTCAATTAAAACGTCAATTCTTAACCGTTTGTCATGTGATTTTTCAGGCTACATCTGCAGCTATATTTGAGACTGCCCTGAAAATTTGGGTAAAGTTTGGTCGATTATTCTGAAAGTTACTGGGCAGTTCAGACTGACTAGATAGGAATTGAAATGAATCGGGCTTTAGGCCACCTTTGTGCACATATAGGCTAAACCGGGCCAGGAGAACCTCTTGAGGATGGTGAGATGATTGAGATGACACTGCCCTCCAGACACAGGATTCGAAATTCGAGCCCTGGCGGTCTGAGGCCGAGCACGCTACCTCTTGATCACGGAGGCTCACCACAATACTGACTTTCACACGTGGATGGGGAAGAAACATTTTCAGTTTCTTTCAAACCGCCGAGTCCGGGATCCGAACCCCGAACTCTGGCGTGAAAGGCAGCGAAGCTAACCACTACCCTAGGGCCCCCGCCCACTGACTAGATAGGTCACCAGGAGTAAGATAGTAATGTTCAACACTACAGCGACATTAACCCAATACAGCTTTTTTTTTTCTAAGATATGATACATAGCTGAAAATGAACGAGAAAATATTGCTTTTCAAACATACAAGTTGTTAAGGGAGTTTATAAAACACTTCTTTCACTGAGTATAGAGTCATTATGTTCTTCCTCCCCACGGAAATCTGTAGTAAAAGGCAAAACATGTTGTACATGGTTTGAAGATACACCAGAGAGAAGTTGGCCATCATCAACACAGGACTGTTTAGAGCACATTATTTAAATTATGGTTCAAATATAAGCCAATATTTAATTAAAGTCTCGGATATTTCAGTCAATTCTAAACCGTTTTTCATGTAATTTTGCAAACTTCATTCGCAGGTATCACAGCAACTGTCCTAAAAGTTTGGTTAAGTTTGATTGATTAATTCGAAAGTTATTAATTTAGAAGTCAATTAAAACTTCAATTCTTAACCGTTTGTCACATGATTTTTTTGGCTACATCTGCAGCTATAGTTGAGACTGCCCTGAAAATTTGGTAAAGTTTGGTCGATCATTCTAAAGGTTACTGGGCAGTTCAGACTAACTAGATAAGTCACCAGGAGTGAGATAGTAGTGTTCAACACTACAGCGACATTAGCCCAATACAGCTTTTTTTTAAGATATGATACCTAGCTGAAAATGAACGAGAAAATATTGCTTTTCCAATATAACAGTTATTAAAGGAGTTTATAAAACACTCTTTTCACTGAGTATAGAGTCATTATGTTATTCCTATCCACGGGAATCTGTAGTAAAAGGCAAAACATGTTGTACATGGTTTGAAGATACACTAGAGAGAAGTTGACCATCATCAACACAGGACTGTTCAGAGCACAGCATCTAAATTATGGTTCAAATATAAGCCAATATTTAATTAAAGTCTCGAGAATCTCAGTCAATTCTAAACCGTTTTTCATGTAATTTTGCAAACTTCATTCGCAGGTATCACAGCAACTGTCCTGAAAGTTTGGTTAAGTTTAATTGATTAATTCAAAAGTTTTTAATTTAGAAGTCAATTAAAAGGTCAATTCTTAACCGTTTGTCAAGTGATTTTTCAGGCTACATCTGCAGCTATAGTTGAGACTGCCCTGAAAATTTGGTAATGTTTGGTTGATCATTCTAAAGGTTACTGGGCAGTTCAGACTGACTAGATAGATCTCCAGGAGTAAGATAGTAGTGTTCAACACTACAGCGACATTAGCCCAATACAGCTTTGTTTTTTTCTAAGATATGATACCTAGCTGAAAATGAACGAGAAAATATTGTTTTTCCAAAATACAAGTTATTAAGGGAGTTTATAAAACACTCTTTTCACTGAGTATAGAGTCATTATGTTATTCTTAACCACTGGAATCTGTAGTAAATGCCAAAACATGTTGTACATGGTTTGAAGGTACACCCGTCAATTCTTAACCGTTTGTCATGTGATTTTTCAGGCTACATCTGCAGCTATATTTGAGACTGCCCTGAACATTTGGGTAAAGTTTGGTCGATTATTCTGAAAGCTACTGGGCAGTTCAGACTGACTAGATAGGAATTGAAATGAATCGGGCTTTAGGCCACCTTTGTGCACATAAAGGCTAAACCGGGCCATGAGAACCTCTTGAGGATGGTGAGATGATTGAGATGACACTGCCCTCCAGACACAGGATTCGAAATTCGAGCCCTGGGGGTCTGAGGCCGAGCACGCTACCTCTTGATCACGGAGGCTCACCACAATACTGACTTTCACACGTGGATGGGGAAGAAACATTTTTAGTTTCTTTCAAACCGCCGAGTCCGGGATCCGAACCCCGAACTCTGGCGTGAAAGGCAGCGGAACTAACAACTACCCTAGGGCCCCCGCCCACTGACTAGATAGGTCACCAGGAGTAAGATAGTAATGTTCAACACTACAGCGACATTAGCCCAATACAGCTTTTTTTTTAATGATATGATACCCAGCTGAAAATGAACGAGAAAATATTGCTTTTCCAAAATACAAGTTGTTAAGGGAGTTTATAAAACACTTCTTTCACTGAGTATAGAGTCATTATGTTATTCCTCCCCACGGAAATCTGTAGTAAAAGGCAAAACATGTTGTACATGGTTTGAAGGTACACCAGAGAGAAGTTGACCATCATCAACACAGGACTGTTTAGAGCACATTATTTAAATTATGGTTCAAATATAAGCCAATATTTAATTAAAGTCTCGGATATCTCAGTCAATTCTAAACCGTTTCTCATGTAATTTTGCAAACTTCATTCGCAGATATCACAGCAACTGTCCTGAAAGTTTGGTTAAGTTTGATTGATTAATTCAAAAGTTATTAATTTAGAAGTCAATTAAAACGTCAATTCTTAGCCGTTTGTCACATGATTTTTTAGACTACATCTGCAGCTATAGTTGAGACTGCCCTGAAAATTTGGTAAAGTTTGGTCGATCATTCTAAAGGTTACTGGGCAGTTCAGACTGACTAGATAGGTCACCAGGAGTAAGATAGTAGTGTTCAACACTACAGCGACATTAGCCCAATACAGCTTTTTTTTTTAAGATATGATACCTAGCTGAAAATGAACGAGAAAATATCGCTTTTCCAAAATACAAGTTATTAAGGGAGTTTATAAAACACTTCTTTCACTTAGTATAGAGTCATTATGTTATTCCTCTCCACGGGAATCTGTATTAAAAGACAAAACATGTTGTACATGGTTTGAAGATATGTAGGATCCTGACTTCGTTCAGTTAAGGTGGCAGTTATCCCCGGCTTCTCGGACGCGGGTGGCTGGGGACGGCCGCCTCGTTTCCGTACCTTGGTGATGGGTGCACACAATTGCAACCCGTGCGGCTTTGGTATTTTTCCCGCACTTCAGGCGTTACACTCGGCGACTACGGACGTGCCGTAGTTCGCTCTCGCTAAATCAGATAGGACGTGCCGTGCGCGGAGGTTGTGCTTTGTTGTAGCCAAATGTCAAACGAATAAACATGACAAGTGGAGAAATAATTTTATGATTTGTTTGGAACCGTCGACTCGACGGGGAAGAAAGTTTGTATTTAAATGGTGAGATCGGGCAGATTCCCTCGTCGGCCATTGTGACCCCACACTAGAGGCTCCGACGGTCACTTAAAGGTACTCTCGGCGCGAGGGGCACCTTCTGCAATTCTGCCTGACCCTCCACCTATTTAAACACAAGAACAGGCCAATCTGTCATAGAGGGTCGGTTGCATGGCTTTCATATTAACCACGTAATGCTGCTCTAGATAATTGAAGTTTGAACATTATATGAACATAGCATTATTGTGTAGCAGTCAATTCAACATTAAACCAATAAAGTGTTTGAGTAACACAATGATAACATTGTAGCAATATAATGCTACATGGCACATTAACTTATTTAGGCTTTCATAATCACTTGAATTTTACCTAGCATAACTAAACTAACCCCTCTTCTACTGTTTCATCACTGTCAATACATCCACCCTCGCACTTGTACAGCGATATGCATCTGACACCTGCTCTACAACATTTACAATTCCCTTACATGTACAACCTCAGTGTAAGAGGATGGCACATGCCTTGCTTGCGTCAGCAAGGGTTGTCCAAAACGGCAAACATATCTTACTATTGTCATCCCAGGCCATACCAAAGTCAGGTAATATTTGTTTGCTGACGGTTAATTGCTTTCAGATCAAAATGGCTTGCAATACAGATCTCTTAACTTGCTCAAAGAGTGCAGTTTGGATTGGTGAGATATTCTCTAATGGGCGACTGCCAATGAAGAATAAATTATATTTGGCTTCATTAACAGATGAAGAGGAATATGTACATCAACACAACAAATCATTCAATGCGCTCTGGACACTTTCCAGAGTAAAACATTCCGGATCGTTAGTAAGGGCAATCAATGTCTCTGTCAGGGGTATTTTGCCATACATTCCAGCCTCTCTTGTTGCCACAGCTTAAAATGTGGAAGGCTGTATCACAACCTGTTAATGAGTGAAACAATGGTAACGATAATGACTTTGATGGGCCTAGCTGTTGAATATGCACAGGAATAGCTTTTGCCACTACCAAACCCAATCCATAATTCTGCAAGCCTCACCTTTTCAAACAAACTCAGAGCTAGAACAACAATGGCACTGTCAACTGTTCGTACAAAAGTTTTTTTGTGACCCTGATAATTAAGCTGTATGGACCAGGTGCAGAAATATACGTGTACGTGTGTCAGCCTGTGTGTGGTTGCAGGGCTCTAGTGTTTCCATATCAAAATTTAACAATCTTTTTGTCAGCACCATCCCTGGCCATCCGTTCACTTATGCAGGAGAAAAAGCTCTATTTTATAACAGGTATCTACATTTTTCAGATATGATTACCTGTCTCTTTTGAGAATAGGTATGCTGCCATCACTGTTCGGTTCAAGTCGTGTACGTTCCACGAGTCAGTGATTTGAGGTTTTTGTAGAGTATATTTTCCAGATTGCATCGACACGCTCCACTGTATAGGCCTACGTCAGTTGATTCTCTAGGAAAGGAACAACATTTTAGAGATATATACTCTGGGCGCACCATATGAATGATATCAGCCATATCAAAAACATAAGTAAAACTTGCCTTCCTGTGCAAACGCGGGTTGTTGGAGCTTTGATACAAGCCAGTATTATTATATATCTGACTTGTTTCACACTCCAAGCAAACCACAATCCGATAGAGAAGGGGGTTCTCGTTGGTTTTCATATTTAAAAAAACTACCATATCTGCTTCTGGTCTCGACTGAGGATGTTCTGTTTTAACATTCTAACTTTCTCTCCTTTCTTTCGTGTATCTGGTCGATTGCTAAACGTGAACAAACGGTTTATGTTAATTGTATGGGCAACTGGAACAGTAGCATTTGTAAGACGTGTGTCTACATATTCTTAATAAAGAGTTTTGTCAACTTCAGTGATTTTGGATAGAGAATTGGTATTAAATGTGTCCATACGTCTATTAGTTTAAAAGTTATGACATGTCAACAATTGGAATGGCGGCCATCTTGAAATATTTCAGCTCCAAAGGCTGGCTTTGGTTCAAAATATTATGGTTAGGTCATTGTTAATGCCTGACACTGCTAAGTACTAGAATGCACTAGAATGTATTTAAAATGTCCCTTTTCTAGGCAAAAATACCATTTAGATATATATTTGTGCTTGAAATTATTCCCAGATCAACTCGAATTCATCACAAATGAATTCTACATAGTTGAAAACCATAGAAAAGTGGTATTAAATGTGTTCCTACGTCTATTAGTTTAAATACGGCCATCTCGGATTTTTCCAATATGTCGCCCAAGGCGGGAGCCCAGCTTGGCTCCCGCGATTTGAACAATTATATGATTAAGCCCCCTGACTATAAGAGCTTATGTGTTCAATGTCTTTAAAAATCATGGTCGTTGTGCGTTTAGTGTCTGTGTATATACATACACAACTATACCTGTGTGCTTAATAGCTTGTGTGTTCAGTGTCTTTATTTTTCATGGTCGTTGTGTGTTTAGTGTCTGTGTAGGCCCTATATACATACACAGCTCTACGTATGTGCCTAATAGCTTGTATGTTCAGTGTCTTTCTTTTTAATGGTCGTTGTGTGTTTAGTGTCTGTGTATATACATACACAACTATACCTGTGTGTCTAATGGCTTGTGTGTTCAGTGTCTTTCAATATCATGGTCGTTGTGTGCTTAGTTTATGTGTATATACATACACAACCATTACATTTACATAGGATCAATAGGTTGGTTGAGGCAGCCAGAGCCCACATTTTGGCCTGTATGTTAACGTTGTATGCTTAAGTTCGCTCAGGTATTGACTGATGTAGATTGAACACACATTGGTGGGTGGACTGTATGTTTAGGTTTATGTTTGTCTCTTGAATAACTCTTTCTGGTTAATATGGTAATGCAACTGAAGCGTGAATTGATTTCGTTCTTACACTATAATAAATAACATTTTTTTATGCAATAGAGTCGTTTTCAATAAAAAATATTTCCAATATTGGGAAGAGCATATATATGGCAATTGGCTATGTGAAATAAAAACAAGTCTATTTTAGGTGTTCAGAGGAAACCCATGGGGATTTATTTTATATTGCACACTCATCACGAGGAAATGTATATGTGCCTTTTGGAGGTCATGACATTTGACCTACTTCTTTACCTACATATCTCATCGAAAATAGCTAGACACTAACAATCACGTTTCCGGGGCATATCTAAGAAAGCCATGGTGAGATTACATACATATTGTACACGCACATAACTCAGGGTCCATGCTTGTTGTAATCTACACGTAACTATAAAACATGGCCAAATACAGTGGTCTTTGTCACCTACAGAAGTTTTTCTCATATTAAACAGGAATTATATTGTGATCGTTTCATAATATTTCATGCATTAGAGGTGATTTAAAGCTGATTTAGCCTGTAACATACACGTTGTCATGACAACACGTGCTTTAATATGGGTTATGCTGTCGAAGTATGAGGCAACAAAATCATTATCGTTTCCATTACCTAAATGTATGTTAGGACGCAGCTTTTTCTCCCATTAGACTGTGAATGAGGGTAATTTTGTTTTGCTTTTGGGGCTTGTCCGTTGTATGAGTTCAGAAACAATTTGGTATTTACAGAACAGCAGGGAAACTGAGGATGAATAGCTTTTAAAAAATGTGTATATCCTACATAAGGCCTACAGCCACTTCCCAATAACTGTGAAACAATCATCTCGGAGGTGTTCTCTGTACTGTATATTCAAACACATACCGGCATGTCAATGTGATTTATATTAGGCCTATTATGGCATTATCGTCTTCTTTGACGTCAGACATTTACAAATATGTGATGGGAGATGAGTTGTATGAGTTCAGAAACAGAAAATCAGTGTTCCGTACATTATAATTACCTGTCACGTCATCTAATTTAACCCATTAAGTGATTTAATTGAGAAAGTTTCTCTCACTTGAAGCTGTGTCTCCCTGACGCGATACACATTTGTATTTCTGTTTTTTTTACAGATTTGTCAAACAGTCATGTTTAAATCTTTCTGTGGATTTAAGACAAAATTCACCTTGAAAATGTATGCCTACTATTGAAATATTAATAAAATGTTAAAAAAAATATAGTTGTCATCGACACATAGAGGGTTCAATCGTCGAAGAGGCAGCCTGACCTTTCCTACAGGCAAGTCGTGGCACAAACATGGGGCGCTGATCCCATGTTGGTTTGATGCTGGGCCAACGTTGCAGATTGTAAGCCAGCATTAAAAAGCATGAGCCGAACCTATTCTGTTTGTTGGGACTACAACCTTAATATCACTTGCCAAAATATCATCTAATTATAACCGTTTTCTAAAAACAATTCATTGTCATGGTTAGCGCTTAAAAGTTAAATGAATAATTGTTAAATGCCCTTAGGACGATAACTGTAAGGCAATTCAGATGTGTATAATTATAATATAGAGTTTGATATTTTATCGGCATTTGACAAAGGTAGGTAGCCCATCATTTACAAAACTGCACAAAACCTATAAACCAGATGAGAACTTCGGACCGCTTTTCTGTTCATAGAGGTGCTGTGCGGTATTGGGTGGCGGAGTGGGGGGGGGGGAGGGGTATGGAGTGGGTGTGGGGGGTTTGGGTTAGTGGTAGCTGTTTCAATGATGACTGTACGTACGAGCTAAAATGAAGTTTAGGCTTAACACGGTTTTAAGTAAAACATTGTTTTTTAAAAAAATTAACCCGTATGTCCAAAGCCAGGTTAGCATCGTTTTAATAAACCATAAGGTTAAATCCTAAACCAGTGTTGTAACGCCGTGAAGCATACAATTTGTGTACACTTGCAGTGATTCCCCGTCAGCGCCGACAATGGGCACGTCCGACAAACACGATACGTTCCACCAATGCTGCTTTATTGTTCCTGCCAGCGTCGAAGACGACGGCCCAGCATTTATTCATCATCGGCACAAGGTGTCGTGTTTGTCGGGTTGTCCTGTTTGTGAAGATCAGCAAAGACAATTTAACCTTCACTTTTTAACATTCAAATGTTTCTTCTCGTTCACCGTGATAAATCACAATTTCCACCTTCAGGCCTTAAGATGAATGAAAATTACTTCACTTGATAAAATCAGCAAATAGTACATATCAAATTTAAACCAGAGCTGAATTAATTAGACGCATTGTCATATTTTTCATTAATAATAATAATAGAAATTAAATGCCGCACACTGAAATCTTAGAGATTAATGATGAATTATTATTTACTTTTGATGACGGTAACATCTGAAATAATAAATGACGTATTGACCCTTTCAGCGCGGGGGCCGTCTGTAGATATATATGTCAAATATATTTGCCATAGAACCATAGAACCATAAAATAGGTACTCAAATGAATGTAGAAAGAGTTCATAAGTACATTTATGATGATTTCAAATTGAAAAAAACCTTGGTCTTCATACAAAAATATTTCAGCGTTGTTAGGGTAAATATGTCATTGCCACATGTATGTACAATAAACATTTAATTAATTTCATTGATGTATTAATATTTAATTGAGATAATTATGCGAGATAAGGAAACATTTAATCAGCAAAGACAATTTAACCTTTACTTCTTATAATGCAAATGTTTCTTCTAGTCCAACAGTTTATTTGAGTAAATAAGATACATTCATAATATTAATAATACTAAAATCAATACTGCGGAATAAAATCTGAGAAAATGATGATGATGTTTTAATATATACTTTTTATGACGCACAACAACATCTGAGATAATACAAAATGCATTAGCCCTTTCAGCACGGGGACCGTCTGCAGACGTCCGAATCTATATGAGGTTTACATAGTGTGCAGTCGGCCCCTCATCCCTGACACTGCCTCAGAGATGATGCATTTGCTGGGTCTAGCTACAGAAGAAAATATATCATACACATGTGTGGCACCATATGGTAAAATGGTTAATTTGGAAGCAATTTCATACTCTAGCCACCAGAAGATTATTATATGAGACATATGATTCTAGGCATCAGCAGGTTAATATAGGGAAAATATGATACTCTACTTCACAGAGGTTTGAGACACGTGATACTATAGACACCAGATAGTTAAAACACTTGATACTCCAGCCTCCAAACAGTTAAAGCGACACAATCAGGCTGAAATCATAAAAAATCCTTGGTTTTATTTTGGCTTCTTAGGATGGCCATAATATGTGAACATGTCCATAGACTAGTATTGCGTATGGTTAAGCGAGAAATAAATACGCAATTTAATTTCAGACATGCATGTCTAAATTAAGAAATACAGGAATAACTGATAGGCTTTCCGCACCCTTGCTACGTTGCCACAGCAACCGGAAAATTAAAAGACGCCCGCAATTCTAGTCTATGGACATGTTCACATATTTAGGAAGTAGGCCTATATTAAGAAGCCAAAATACAATTATTGATTTTTTGATGATTTTAGCCTGATTGTGTCGGCTTTAATACAGAAGACATGTAATACTCTAGGCAACAGAAGGTTAACATTAGATAAATATAATAGTCTAGTCGCAGAAGATTAATATTTGAGACACGTGATATCAGAGACCCCAAAGGATTAATACATATGTTACTCTAGTCCGGAAAGGATTAATACATAAAACATATGATACTCTAGGTATGAGAAGGGTAATATAGATATATGGTAATCTAGTCTACAGAACGGTAATACAGCAACACACGTGATGCTATCGACCCTCTGGACCTCAGGGGGAATACACATCAAACTGTAGCCTATAGAGGGTTGATAAATAACATCTATGAAGCTCTAGGCATGAGTAGGTTAAAATAAGTTAAACATGATAGTGTAGTCTACAAAGGGTTAAGACATAAGAAACGTAATACTCTAGACCACAGAGGATTAATACTTGCGATAATTTAGTCAACAGAGGGTTAATAAATAAGACATGTGATAATCCAGACATCAAAAGGTGAATATAGAAGAAATATGATAGTATAGTCTACAGAGGGTTAATATTTGAGACACGTGATACTATCGACTCTCCGGACCTCAGAAGGTTAATACACGTAATACTCCAGCCTATAGAGGGGTAATAAATCACATATATGATGATTCAAGCATTAGTAGGTTAAAATAAGATAAGCATGATAGTGTAGTCCACATAGGGTGAATATATTAGGAACGTAATACTCTAGACCACAGAGGGTTAATACTTGCGATAGTCTAGTCAACAGAGGGTTGATAAATAAGAAATGTGATACTCCAGACATCAAAAGGTTAATATAAAAGAAATATAATAGTTTAGTCCACATAGTATTTATATTAGATAGACGTGATACTATCTACTCTCTGGACTTCAGAGGGTTAATACATGTCAAACTCTAGCCTATAGAAGGTTAATAACTAACATTTATGATGCTCTAGGCATCAGTGGGTTAAAAGAAGTTAAATATGATAGTGTAAACCACAGAGGGCTAACACATTAGAAATGTGATACTCTAGACCACAGAGGGTTAATACGTGTGATACTTTAGTCCACAGAGACTTAACCTCTTGAGTGCCACTATGACGACTTAAGTCGTCATGCTCTTGTCGCTCCCCTGTGCCGCAACGACGACTTAAGTCGTCATTTGTCAAGTATTTACCAATAGCCCCCCTGGCACGATTAGGCCCCCTGATTCATTTATGTAATTTATTTCATAGTTCAATATACTTTTTCAGCAAATTAACAGCAAATGAGATGTGAGGACAACAATAATTTTTACCTTTCTTTTGATAAGTTTTGAAAAAATGATTGCTGGACTGATATTTCTGATAGTCTTTCGTTTTCTAAGATATTCCTTAACTCTTTCAAGCCTGAACTTACCATCAAAATCGTCATCCATTATTCAAACCGCGAATAACTGTCAAAATCCTAAATTGCCAAATATTTTAAAGCCATCCAGCTAGCACCAGCCAGCCGCCATTCAGCCGTCAGCCAGCCGTCAGCTAGCCAGCCAGCCGGAACAATGCTAGCTATTTATATAAGTGTATGACTTAACATATTTGTATCGGGGTAATTTAGTTCATAGTGCAACCTAATTTTAAGCAAATTAACAGCACATGAGATTTAAGGACAATATTAATTTTTACTTTCTTTTGATAAGTTTAGAAAAAATGATTGCTGGAGTAATATTTCTCATTGTCTTTCTTTTTCTAAGATATTCCCTAGCCCTTTCAAGCATGAATTTACCATTAAAATCGTCATCCATTACAAGCCGCAAATTACTGTCACAATCCTAAATTGCCAAATATTTTTAAAGCCAGCCAGCCAGCCGCCAGCCAGCGTCCAGCTTCCAGATAGCCGCCAGCCAGCCGCAGCCAGCTGCCAGCCAGCCGCCATCCAGTCGTCAGCCAGCCAGCCAGCCAGAAAAACCCTAGATATTTGTATAAGTGTATGACTTAACATATTTTTATCAGGGTAATTCACTTAATAGTGCAGCATACTTTTTAAGCAAATTAACAGCGCATGAGATGTGAGGACAACATTAATTTTCACCTTTTTTTTGATAAGTTTAGAAAAAATGATTGCTGGAGTGATATTTCTCATAGTCTTTCTTTTTTTTAAGATATTCCGTAACCATTTCAAGCCTGAATTTACCATCAAAATCGTCATCCATTATTCAAGCCGCGAATGACTGTCAAAATCTTAAATTGCCAAATATTTTTAAAGCCAGCCAGCTAGGCGCCAGCCAGCCGCCATTCAGCCTTCAGCCAGCCGTCAGCCAGCCAGCCAGCCGGAACAACGATAGCTATTTATATAAGTGTGTGTCTTAACATATTTGTATCAGGGTGATTTAGTTCATCCATTATGCAAGCCGCAAATGACTGTCAAAATCCTAAATTGCCAAAGATTTTTAAAGCTAGCCAGCTAGGTGCCAGCCAGCCGCCATTCAGCCTTCAGCCAGCCGTCAGCTAGCCAGCCAGCCGGAACAACGATAGCTATTTATATAAGTGTATGTCTTAACATATTTGTATCAGGGTGATTTAGTTCATAGTGCAACATAATTTTATGCAAATTAACAGCACATGAGGTGTGAGGACAACATTAATTTTTACCTTTCTCTTGATAAGTTTAGAAAAAATTATTGCAGGACTGATATTTCTCATAGTCTTTCGTTTTCTAAGATATTCCCTAGCCCTTTCAAGCCTGTATTTACTATTCAAATCGTCATCACAAATTGCTGTCACAATTCTAAGTTATAAAATATTTTTAAAGCCAGCCAGCCAGACGCAAGCCAGCCTCCAGCTAGCCGCCAGCCAGCCAGCAGCCAGCCAGCCGTCAGACAACCGCCAGCAAGCCAGAACAACCCTATCTATTTATATAAGTGTATGACTTAACATATTTGTAACAGGGTAATTTAGCTCATAGTGAAACATACTTTTTATGCAAATTAACAGAACATGAGATGTGAGGACAACAGTATTTTTTACCTTTCTTTGGATAAGTTTTGAAAAAAAGATTGCTGGAGTAATATTTCTCATTGGCTTACTTTTTCTAAGATATTCCCTAGCCCTTTTAAGCATGAATTTACCATTAAAATCGTCATCCATTACAAGCCGCAAATTATTGTCACAATCCTAAATTGCCAAATATTTTTAAAGCCAGCCAGCCAGCCGCCAGCCAGCGTCCAGCTTCCAGATAGCCGCCAGCCAGCTGCCAGCCAGCTGCCAGCCAGCCGCCATCTAGTCGTCAGCCAGCCAGCCAGCCAGCCAGAAAAACCCTAGATATTTGTATAAGTGTATGACTTAACATATTTTTATCAGGGTAATTCACTTAATAGTGCAACATACTTTTTAAACAAATTAACAGCGCATGAGATGTGAGGACAACATTAATTTTCACCTTTTTTTTGATAAGTTTAGAAAAAATGATTGCTGGAGTGATATTTCTCATAGTCTTTCTTTTTTTTTAGATATTCCGTAACCATTTCAAGCTTGAATTTACCATCAAAATCGTCATCCATTATTCAAGCCGCGAATGACTGTCAAAATCTTAAATTGCCAAATATTTTTAAAGCCAGCCAGCTAGGCGCCAGCCAGCCGCCATTCAGCCTTCAGCCAGCCGTCAGCTAGCCAGCCAGCCGGAACAACGATAGCTATTTATATAAGTGTGTGTCTTAACATATTTGTATCAGGGTGATTTAGTTCATCCATTATGCAAGCCGCGAATGACTGTCAAAATCCTAAATTGGCAACTATATTTAAAGCTAGCCAGCTAGGCGCCAGCCAGCCGCCATTCAGCCTTCAGCCAGCCGTCAGCTAGCCAGCCAGCCGGAACAACAATAGCTATTTATATAAGTGTATGGCTTAACATATTTGTATCAGGGTGATTTAGTTCATAGTGCAACATAATTTTATGCAAATTAACAGCACATGAGGTGTGAAGACAACATTAATTTTTACCTTTCTCTTGATAAGTTTAGAAAAAATGATTGCAGGACTGATATTTCTCATAGTCTTTCGTTTTCTAAGATATTCCCTAGCCCTTTCAAGCCTGTATTTATTATTCAAATCGTCATCACAAATTACTGTCACAATTCTAAGTTATAAAATATTTTTAAAGCCAGCCAGCCAGACGCAAGCCAGCCTCCAGCTAGCTGCCAGCCAGCCATCAGCCAGCCAGCCGTCAGACAACCGCCAGCAAGCCAGAACAACCCTAGCTATTTATATAAGTGTATGACTTAACATATTTGTAACAGGGTAAATTAGTTCATAGTGAAACATACTTTTTATGCAAATTAACAGAACATGATATGTGAAATGAAATGAATCGGGCTTTAGGCCACCTTTGTGCACATATAGGCTAAACTGGGCCAGGAGAACCTCCTGAGGATGAACATGATATGTGAGGACAACAGTATTTTTTACCTTTCTTTGGATAAGTTTGGAAAAAAAGATTGCCGCAGTGATATTTCTCATAGTCTTTTGTTTTCTAAGATATTCTTTAACCCTTTCAAGCCTGAATTACCATCAAAATCGTCATCCATTATTCAAGCAGCGAATGACTGTCAAAATCCTAAATGGCCAAATATTTTTAAAGCCAGCCAGCTAGCCGCCAGCCGCCAATCAGCCGTCAGCCCGTCAGCTAGCCAGCCAGCCGGAACAACGCTAGCTATTTATATAAGTGTATGACTTGACATATTTGTATCAGGGTAATTTAGCTCATTGTGCAACATACTTTTTAAGCAAATTAACAGCACATGAGATGTGAGGACAACATTAATTTTCACCTTTCTTTTGATAAGATTAGAAAAAATGATTGCTGGAGTGATATTTCTCATAGTATTTCGTTTTCTAAGATATTCCCTAAACCCTTCAAGCCTGAATTTATCATTAAAATCGTCATCCATTACAAGCCGCAAATTACTGTCAGAATCCTAAATTGCCAAATATTTCTACAGCCAGCCAGCCGCCAGCCAGCGTCCAGCTTCCAGCTAGCCGCCAGCAAGCCAGCCTTAGCCAGCCGCCAGCCAGTCGCCATCCTGCCGTCAGCCAGCCACCAGCCAGCCAGAACAACCCTAGCTATTTATATAAGGGTATGTCTGAACATGTTTGTATCAGGGTAATTTAGTTCATTAAAAAGTGTCAGATACACCCTTTCATATCCAAGGGGACGTTTTGATCTCAAACAACTTGTTAACTTTTTTAACTTTCCGCGGCGGGTATTTCAGAAATCTTGCGGTCGAATCAACAATAATTTACAGCTGTAAACTGAAATTGAGCGCGGATACAATGTGGTATCAAAAGATAAACAAAACAATTATTAATCGTTTCGACTGGGCATTCTAAATTCGAATCTGATATAGAAACAAGAGAACGTCTCTAGCCTTGCTTATTATTACTCCATGTTGTCTTGGTCTAGGTAATGTAGCTGCTCACTACAAATATAAACTCAAAAAAGTATTAAGAGACACAAAAAACAATATATTGATTTATTGTTTGATGGAATACTTGTTTGCTTCATTTATGTATTGCTTGATTTTATATATAATATGTAAATGTATATGCAAACATACAGATGCAGTAAGATGGAAAACAAACATTTGACAATTGTCAATTATCCAGCCATTTCAATCGCATCATATTTTAATCTTTAAACTTAAAAGCTAAAAGTTAAAGTTAAAAAAAAGATATGGCTTTGTTTTCTGCTTCCAATTATTTATCATGCTAATTTCTACATGTTTTCACCTATTTCCAACTATATTTATGGATACATCGAATGGGTGTTAATAACTACTCGAATTGCAAGCAGTATAGTACAATATTATTATCTCTACTGTAATTAGAATATAAAATAGATCCTTAACGTTGTTATGCTTTCAAATTAAACTCTTCTAGGCTATACATGTGGATCTATCGTACCTTTGTCTCATATTGTAACATATGTTGTCATATGCTGATATTGTAGCGTCACCATGTTTTCAGACATATCTATATGAAATATATTGTTGATAGTTTGCTGCCATGTTTGCCATTATTAATTTTTATTAATTCTTTACTGAGATCAAATGTTTTTTTTTCCTCTATGCCTGTTGATATTTATGAAAAAAAACATTATTATTAAACAAAGTTTTTATCATAGTCATTCTGCGTATTGGAATATTTACAATCAAATCAAGTTTTCCCTTTGGCTCATAGGACATGCTTAGTGTGAGTCTCCCTACCCAGCACATTATATCTCTATATATTATATAATTTAAAGTTTACCATTATATTATTAATAATTATACTTATTATTATTGCACAGACACAAATGTCAGCTATTGTATTAGGATTTGTATGCATAGGTACTTGCTACTTGGTACATCACAATGTAAGTGAGTGCTTTCCATTATCTATTTATTATTTTTATTTCATTATCTTGCTAATGAGGTCAAATAAAATGTTCTGAGAGTTCTGAGTACAATGTCTAATAATTTGATATTGTAATGGCAAATTATTATAAGCAATGTAATATCGTGATATTAATATAGTTGCTTATTCTGAAAATATAAAGTCACATTCTGACTGTTTTATTCTCACACAATCATTATCATAGTGCCATATTCTGATATTATAACCATAATTATGATATCATTATCTTTCTGAATATATTGTACAGTAAAGTGCTCAGCGGGTTTAGATGAAAAATTCAACATCACATTTTAATCGATTGTGTCAAGTCCGAAGCTTTAGTTTTATATTTTAACTCTACAGTGTGAATTAGTATATTGTAATGACATATGCTGCCTTAAGAATCTCATGCTATCCCAATATTCAGGAGCCTATTAAGTTTATTGCACTAATGTTTGTGTCGTAAATTTTGGTAAGAGGGGTGCCGTGTGTGGAAAACGGTTGATATTTCTGAGAAACAGTCCTTTTGAACAGTCAATTATAACGTTTGATGTCGCTAGGTCAAATAGATGCATGTTTAGAAAGTGCCAAGATTTTTTTTATTTACGATTATATTCGTGATCAGGACTTAATAAAGGGATAAGGTTGGAATAATGTTGGCCTGGCGTCACAGACGGTGTTCCAGCATTACATCAAGCAATGGGCTAATGTATCGTACAAACGGTATTGGGTGAATGACACATGGTTGCTGGGATGCTACCACTAAGTATACAACAGACCCAGTGTTGGAGTAGTGTTGGGCCAGCATCGTAGACGATTTGGCAGCGTTGAACCAGCAATAGGCTGCAAGGCTGGCTTAACATTGAGCCGGAATTGGGTGGGTTGGCCTACATCATGTGTATCCTAAAGATACGCAGCAGCACGATTCACTGGCAAGTATTAAATGGATGTTGGTCAGCACGGGCGATGATGTTGGAATGAATAAACGTTGAAGATATTGTGTAACTTCCGTCTCCTTAGCTCTTTCCTTA
>OZ024902.1:60474888-60687388 GCA_964017125.1 Flabesymbios commensalis | reverse complement strand
CCATGAGATGTGTACACATCTGCGCTAGCAACTCAGAGAACTTTTAGCAGCACAGCCGGCCAATCACAAGCTTACTACTATCAGTCGAAAGTTAGAGTGGGGGGAATATGACGTTAGCAATTTGCAAATTTTAACATGCAGGGATGCAGTGTCTAGCGAGGGCAGTGTATCATGTACTAGGCCTACATACACATGATACATGGCAGAAAAGTATGGAAGGGAATAGGGTTCATAATTCATACATGCGTTTTTCAATATCCATTATGCTATGTTGATTTTTCTATGTGCCTAAATTCTAAAGTGCATCGTTCAATGTTGCTAGTTGCATTACGCTATGTTTAATATTCTATGTGCCGAGTGACAAATTTCAAAGTGCATTATGCTATGTGGCAACGTGCGTTATGCTATGTTGGCTCGTTTTTGGTGCTACATTCTAAAATGCAATGTCGCCAGTTTCATTACGCTATGCTCAATATTACAAGTGACTAGTGACAAATTTCAAAGTGCATCATGCTATGATGGTCCATCTTTAGTGCTACATTCTAAAATGCAAAGAAATAGTTCAATGCCACTAGTTGTAGTTTATCATGCTCTGTTTAGTAGGTATAACGTGTTATTCTAGTTCTAAGTCATATGCCTATTAAATAATTACAAAGCATGTTATGTTGTGACGGTTTTCTATGGGACCACATCATAACCAATATCCCCCCGTAGACCCTCTCAACACGATCATCAACACAGTTCACACAACTTAATATAGGCCTAAGGCCTATATAGGTATAGTCCTATTAACAGATAAACAGTGATGAATTTGTGTTGATTTCTCAGTCGGTAGTCTAATATATTATTGACCAATTGTCATGAAATTTTACGAACACTATTTGCTAGTGATAGGGGGACTACCCAGACAATTACCTTGGAACATAGTGTATAGTTTAAAAGCTAGTCTGTGTGGTAAACAGATAAATAACATGTGGTGAATAAAAAAAAGGTGGACCGGCATCGCAGATTGTGCGCCAACATTTAATTGACATTGGGTGAACGTCTTGTGTTTGTTGGGGTTGTCTTGACATAGACCAGTCTGTCTCTGGCGTATGTGCTGATGGGTATGCTAGCTGTACGTAGGCCTACAAATCAACTCATCACCGCAGCGCCATCTTACAGCATGATGCGGACCTATACGATTACAGTCTAACCTCGCTATAACGAAGTACCAGGGACCTGAACAAATACTTTGTAATATCCTAAACTCGCTGTAAGCGTGATCCTCCCCACCCCTCCCCATCTAAGATCAGTCTTGATCAGTATCGATAATGCATCTATAGCCTAGTTATCTAGAGAGATATAGGCTGTATATTTGTGTACATACGATTCGTGTCAATCTGTATGGATTAAATTTAGTACAATGTGAATATAAATTATCATGGTAATATAAAAAATAAGGTCTAATTAATAAATCAACGACACGAAAAAAATGATACCATGAAACACTAACATAGTGTATGAGGTGATAGTAATACACTTAAAATGGCACCAAAGAACATTCATGCGGACTTTACGAAGCTAACTTTAAATTAAAATGTATCACTATTACTATACCGGCAACAATAGCTCCTTGGGCTTATTAAAGTCAATGACGTTACAGTTATCGCCATTATCGTTGTGGTCAAAGCGTAATGGTACACGTGTTTATGTAAGGGTTCCGACTACCATCGCTAATTAACCCTTTGAATATTTAAATGTTGCTATATTTGAGGTTAACTCGAATGGACGAATTATGAAACCAAAATGTTTACAAAATATAGCAACAGTTAGTTTATATTGCTCAAGTATCACTGTGGGTACATTTACATGTATGTGACGTTTCCAGCCGTAATTTGTATTTAGGTGTATGCATCGCGAACTTGATTCTTTTTTATCTCTATATTCTTTTTTTGAATATGTTTTCTTAGCTACAAAATGTGTAGCAATAATTATACAGTATGCCTAAACTTAATTTATTTCGTTCATGGAAAGTAAATATTGGATGCGACCAGCGGGACTGAAAACATAGGCCTACTCAACGCCTTTTTTACACTAAAACAAACACGATCATCATTGAATACGTGTGTAAACTGCTTATTGCATTCAATATCTAATAAAATACTAAATTATCAATAATTTAGTGAGAAAGTCTGTAAATGACTGATTTGAACTGTGGAAAAAATCACGATTGAAGATAATGTTGTTCAGACTTGAACAGCGTTGGCTCAATGTTGTGGCACCAGCCACATATGCCAGCTAGATATGCTAATCATTGATGCGAAACCTGACACATTGTTGTGTTAACAATCCTGACGGACATATATCATCGGCATGTGAAATCTTAATACATTTTGATATTCACTAAGTGAAATTATTTTCCGGTTGCATTTTTTTAATTCGTAATATAAGGGTAAAATATGATTTTGGGGATCAAAAAGTGGTTCGTAATAAACGAATTTCGAGATAAGCGACTTCGCAATAAGCACAATATAAATACATGTATGTAATCCTATGGGGAACGATCCGTTCCAGAGAAAGACTTCGTTATACCCAGAAATTCGCTTTAAGCGTGTTCGTTATAGAGAGGCTCGACTGTATTCCAGATTGCATTGTGCTTCATCCTAGATTCCTCATCTCATTCTGCTTCAGCCTTGTGGCCCGCTCTGATCGGCCACGTGGTAGACGGGTGGGGCGTGCTTGCTGAATGGTATGCCTATTACACCAGTCATTGTGGGGACTGGCTTTTTTTTTAAATTTGACTTAGAACTAAGTAGAGACATTGTCATTGAACATTGCACTTTATATGCAGCAATAGGCCTGTAGAAGACGCATTATTGAACACCGCGGATCTCAGTCTGCTGAGTAGCCTACCACTGGAGTTCTCTCTTTATCTATGTCTGCCACCACCCACCTCGGAAATAGTTACTGACAAAATACCACACCCACCGGAAAAGTGTCAATTGAAACCCACCACCCCCTCCGGAAAAAAATGATTGCCGTCCGTGGGGGGAGCCCGGATTTTTCTTGAAACAGCCCTTATTTGAAGATAAAAGAGACAAATTATAGGCCTAATCTACGATTAAATTCTGTTGAAACTGTATTCTGGGCTACAAATGACCTGTCTTTACATTTTTTGATTTAGATGTGTGTGTGAGCTATACCAGTATACATAATGGGTAAATATAGTCAAATAAAAAGCATAATTTATATAATGATAGAATAAGATCTGTTGTGCTACTTTTTATTTCGCATCTACCCATCAGTTTATGACTGTTTGGGTGGGAACATAAACAAAGAGGTAACGTTAAATGGTTGAAACCAGCAAATTATGACCGTTTTGTTGAGATAATAAACAAAAAAGTAAAAGGTTAAGATCAGAAAAAATGAATTGGGAATACAGGATTGAACAAATCAGCAAAGGCAACAAATCCAATAGGCGTATGTCGTAACAAATATAATGCAGCTCAAGTTATATATAGCGTATGAAACACTACAAACGGCAACGGATATCCCTATACATAATTTGTACAATAAAGTAGATGTCTAGTTGAATAACTTTTGCTAATCCATGAGTCTGCTGCACATTTGATACTAGAAATTGAATTATTTGATACTAGAAATTGAATTATTATTGCAAGTGTGTGGATTATGCTGCTTTTCCGCGAGCCCGGTAATTCAAACGCATCAGGCACCCGGATCCGGCGATTTTTTTTGCAGTTGCCAGCTTACAACAAACAGGAAGATGCATCACTTTTCGGTTGAGGGGTTAGAAATTTTTTTAATTTTGTTCATATAAAACATTGCAAGGCTTGTTTTTTTAATTTACTAATAAAAAATAAAAAAATGTGTTATACTGTGTTGCAGCGTTGCTATATGGCTGCAGTTTGCAGTAACCTTCAAAAAATGACGTAACAAGAGACATTCCATGAGGCAAACAGGTGTCCGCTTTCGGAAAAAAAGCGATGTTGCATCTTCAACCGGATAACCGAAATTGTCAGATAGCAAGTCGAACACATGGAATGTTACCCTGTGTTTTCATCAAAACTGAAAGAACGGATGGACAATCGAATGGTACTCCAACACAGCAAATTATGCGCGGAGAACGTCTTTAGACGTCAGATTCTGACGTCTAAAGTCGATCCCCGCACTGAAAGAACTAAATATTTATAATGTCCGTGGACCCATAACATACATGTAGGTATTTAAATGAAGTGGAAAGAGCTAACTAAAACTTTTATGATCATTTAAACTTTGATCTCCTTGGTTTATATATCAATATTTCAGCGTTGTAAGGGCTAATAGGTGGGTAAGCGGTGGGTCAGCCTGGGTAGCAGCTTTCCTCAGAAAAAAGACTGTCTGTATATAATTTGTTATAGTCCAGGAATTTTAAGTTTTGAAATGGAAACAATAATATAAAGCTGAATATTTCAAGAAGTGTTCAGAATGTCCTCCTTTATTACCTGTAAAAAGTCCTAAAGTTTTCCCTGAGCGGAACATCCTTTTTTAATAAAATTCAAAATGGCCGTTAAGTGCCATGTTGAAGTTGTAATTCCTGAACTATTTGACATATACTTTAATGTAATACCTCATTTTCACACGATTTGAATGCTGAATTCAGTTCTGAAGCTATTAGTAACTTTTAAGGTTTCGTTAAAGAATAAATCCAAGATGGCCGCCATTTGAATTTTGACTGGGAGCAAGTCTATTGTCATTCTTATTTGAGATACATATAAGCTTTTCAATCTATTAATTACCAGTATGTTCTCCTTTGATACTTGTAAAAAAGCCCAACGTTTCCCCTGAGCGAAAAATCATTTTTTTGTCAAAATTTAAAATGGCCGCCAAGAGCTATGTTGAAGGTGTAATTCCTGAACTAATTGACATATGTTTTAATGTAATACCTCATTTTCACATGGTTTTTAATGCCGAATTATTTCATGAAGCTATTAATAACTTGTAATGTTTCGTTAAAGAATAAATCCAAGATGGCCGCCATTTGAGGCTTGATTGAGAGCAAGTATATTGTCATTCGTACTTATATATGTACTAATACTTAGTGACAAACAAATAGCTCTATATCTAAAATAAATATGCAGTACACATTTTAATGTATTTCTTTCATAATAAATAATAACCAAAAAATCATATTCAAGCAATAAAACAACGTTAGTCTGAGACTTTTTTTCCAAATCATCAACCTGAATTTCATTAATTCGCGATGACTTACTGGACCCAGTTCCCATTCAGCTTGTGTACCTCGCACACCTGCCGCATCGAAAAATGCAACCGACTTTTCTAACCACACCTAATCATTTTCATTAATTTGGAAGGTGCCACATCAAGCTCAGTGAAAACTGGTTACATGTTTTCATTTAAAAATTACCATCCCCAGCCTGTTGGTGGTAATATGTTCCCATACAACTAGTGTACATGTAAATATGTCAGTGATAAATGTGATTTACTACAGCTCCAGCTGGGGTCCTAAGCAAGGACTCACACTCGAGTCCACAGGGGCATAGGCAAGGAATCACACCCAAGCCGGTAGTACCCTAGGCAAGAACTCACATTCGAGTGCACAATGTCCTGGGCAAGGTGTCACACCTGACCCTACAGCTCCTAGGCAAAGATTCACACACGAGCCTGGAGGTCGTACGCAAGGATTCACCGCAGGTGCGCATGGTCTTTGTTAAGGAACCGCACCCGAGCCCGCAGCGTCCTAGACAAGCTCTCAAACCTGACCGTACAAGGTAAGGATTTACCGTGAACCCGCATGGTCCTAAGCAACAACTCACACCCGTGCCTGCAAGGTCCTAGGCAAGGACTCACACCCGAGCCGGCTCGTACTGGGCAAGGTCATACACTGGAGTTTGCAGGGTCTTAGTCAAGCACTCACAGCCAGACCCGCAGGGTCCTAGGCAAGATCTTACACGCGGGCATAATGGTCCAATGCAAGGTATCAGTTTATGTACATTTGATGCAACATTAATAGGAACACGAATAAGTTTGCTTTGTGTTTGAAATTATGTTTCATCCCGATGGCTCATTCGATCCGACTGTGGCTCAAAACTCAGAGTTACTGGGCTCGAATCCTTGTAGGGTCGAGTGTTTGTTATCGAGGCTGTGCATATACAGTGCTCCAAACTTTTCAAAGGACTGGAGTGTGTAGTTATGTTTGTGGCACTGTGCACAATAAAGACCCCTTGAAGTTATTCGATAAGAGTAGGGCGTATACCCATCCTTTTTTCGAGATATTGCCATGATTGTGCAGAAAGCAACGTAAAGCAATATATTACAGATATTTTGTAGTGTGGTTTAGCTGGGTAGGTCTATATATTAAAACCTCAGTGGGACATATAAACGTGTAATATACCATATCAATCTATCAATTGTGATAACGGCACCAAAATTGGTCTGTGTATGCACCTGAGGGCACTGAGACAATCATCAAATCAAAATGGTAGTGATGTGTCAATATGATCACCATAATATGTAACATGCCTATATACTTGAATTATTTTATTGACATTAATCATACAATTGTTTAATTTTTATGTGATAGTGTTATGTTTTAAACTGTTTACAATTTCTAATTTTTTGTTACTAAATTTTTACAAAAAAATTGTCAAATTAAAATGGCAGTTCTAGTTCTTCATTATTAGATAAACCTGACTGTGTTTATTTATAACACAGTAGTTTTTTCCATACACAAAATTACAATGCCCGCTATTACACTGACCCGTTCAACAGATACTTGACAGTCACCACACTGAACACCCGTTCGTAAAAATGCATTCCAATTTCTTGCTTCCAATCTCAATCTGTTTTAAAAGTTTTTTTCTTACTCAGTAAGAGTAACTTCAAGGCGTCTTTATAGTGCACAGTGCCACAAACCTCACTGCACACTCCAGGCCTTTGAAAAGTTTAGAGCACCGTATATGTACAACCTCGATGACAATCATCCGACCCTGCCACGATTCTAAAAACGTTTTTTTTTAAATCTGATTGCTGTCTGGTTTCTGATGTAATTGGTTTGTGTCGTCAGATAAGTTTATTTTTTTCTGAGTTATATTTATTGTGTCCCTGCTTCCCGTGTATCTGTTACGACGAAATAATATTATATTTAGTAATAGCAGATACAAATATACAAGCATTATTTAATGTATTAAATATTACCTTTGATAATATACTGCATTGTTAAATGATTTTTGATGCTGAAAAATAAACGTCAGGGAAACGTCGAGCCGTCTTGGTGTGGTAAGTTGTTGTGACATGCACAATGGCACAACGTAGGCCTACCCTCCTGTCACCGTCTTTTAAATAATTGCATGCTTCTTAATTTATCATTAGTATAATCACACAAAGGCTGGAGCAACACCGAGGCGGACATTTTAAATTGTGCAATGGCAGAGTCTTTGCAATGTTAGAATGGGACCAGAATTAAGCTTTTCGTGAAAAATTATGCTGGAAAACAATATTACAAAGGAATATATTTGAATTTCTTCATATGTTACAATTTCAGTGTTGTATCAGGCGGCCATTTTGGATTTTTGCAAACAAAACACGACGAGGCTCTAAGACTTAAAAAGAAAACCTGAAAGGAGTTCTCTGGGAAAAATTAAGCGAAAAAGAGGTATTACAAAGGACTGTAATATTAAATTCTTCGTATGTTACAATTTTGTTATGGACTCTGGCGGCCATTTTGGATTTTCGCCAAAAAACGATGTTCCGTTCCTGGGAAACTTCTGTACTTTCGACAGGTCATTAAGGCTGACCATCTCAATAACTCTTGAAATTTTCAGCTTTATATTATTTTTTTCCATCTTTGCCCTTAAATATGCCTAACATTCCTGGACTATTTTACATTGCAGCCGCTGGACACTGCTACGCTTTATGTTTAATTTTTCAAGTGCATGTCCCTTACTCTCAATCTTAACCCATTGTAGGAAACTTGTTTAGCCGGCTGTGCGGCTGTCCTGCTGTCCGGCCCTTTTATCGGCTAGCGACAATGTGTATGCCTGCACATCTCATGGAGGGGGAGGGGTTGGTGCACGTATACACCTGTGGCGGCCTTTAGGGAGGAACAAGTTATCTGTGTCTGTCTAGGACAATAACACAGTGCTCTGTGTAATAATTTATAAGCCTAATGTTTTCTACAATTAAAATTTCCAACTCCAAATTAGGAAACATATTTATCATGTTTATATTTATGAAAATTACATGTATATATCAGAAATTGAATTATCAGACGAAGAGAGAATCAGCGCAAACAATTTGATCATTGTAATCTTGTTAGCGCGGGGAGATCGGCATTAAACATCAGAATCTGACGGCTCTAGACGTCTAAAGTCGATCCCACACTCTATACCAAGGTAAAGATATTTAGAATGGTCGTAGACCCAAACGATAAGTATTCAAATGAAGCAGAAAGGGCTAACTAAGCGATTAGTTTGATTTCAAATTGAAGAATATTCTTTTGTCCGCATGATTTATACGAACGTATTTCAGCGTTTCAAGGGTTAAGAAAACGTTGATTTCTTTTTATATATATATTTTTTTTAAATTAGCTTAAAGCCGTATTTTATATGGTCCTAGTCTCATGAAATCACACGTGATTCACCGACCTTCAGGAAATGGCGATGTTGAAGGATAGTGGGTTGTAGAAGATTCCACGCTGTCAGATCCCTCCTCCTCTTCAAACTCCACCTGGTCGTTACACGAGTCTGTGTCACAGAAGCACACAGCGCCTTCCAATTCCTTAATATTAAATTCCACCTCGTCCAGATCCACCAGGTATTCCACCTGACCGAGGATCTCTTCCGTGGCGTCATCAAGCATATCTTCGTCAGCTTCACCGCATTCCAGTTCGGGAGATGCCAGTTCACTGCAGTTCCGATAAACTACTCTAGCGGTACCCGAAATTGCTGGAAAATTACCACATTTTGAGGATCAATAAATCTATCGTTCTGTACAATGATGAAGTGAAACGCATTGTAACAATTTCGCGTGAAGTAATTATTATGTGATTTACTGCATGGCGAATACTATTAAATATGAATTATGCTTTTCTTTTGTCTGTACATATTTCTTTTCTCACTACTCCAGTCATCACAAATGAATAGTAGACTCATTAATGCGAAATGATTGTATAATAAACATTTGTTTGAATAGCTGTACAAGTTTGTCGAGAAATAGATACATTACCATGATTACATACAGTTTGTATAATACATTTACAATTTTGTAAGAAGCATGTTATATTAATAAAATTATCGTACGGAATTACATTGTGTACGCCTCTCACAAGTGGCTAATAATACCTTAAGAAACAAGTAACGCTTTGATTGCCACCCAACGTTGTTATCCCCCTTGGTATTTCTGTCGCTTGTGTACATGTATATATATAACTGTATATGGGTGGTAACATGATGGCAGTAAACATAGCAGTAAACATGGGACGTCCACAGTTATGCAGCAAGTGAGCTCATCATAATATAAAGAACCAAATCATAATCATGATAATTATGATGTTTGTCAAAGCAAAATGACACTCCAGCTAACTGTCGTGTAACGTATGCAGTGCCACCAAGGGGTCAATCCCGAATTTCGGAATAGGGGAGTTTTCAATGGAAATTTACTCATCAGGCACGGAACCAATGTTGGTTTGATGCTGGGCCAGCGTCGCAGAAGATAGGCCAACATTAGACAGACTTTGGTTCAACGTTCCGGGCCTGCTTTTAACCCTACTCAGCTAACAAACTCTGTTTTGAGGTACAACCCGATTAAGTTTGGAATGTCAAAAAACGATGAATCGCCAATCCCATGATGTTTCTAACAGTGCATACATTTACCACATGCGGTTTTCACCTCAACAATCTCGCTGGGCAGATAAATACAAAAATAGACTCCACCCCCCCCCCCCCCCCCACAGTGGGCGACAATAATTATGTTAATCTCTGTTATTTTACTCACGCGTCCCCAAGGCTTCTGCTTCTAACTCCGTCTCCACTGCTATGGTGACACAGGTCTGTGCGGGATCCCCGCATGTCCTCTTGCCATAATCCTCAGGTTTATCCAGGCAGTCTTCGTCATCCCAGTTAAATATACCAGCTATCACCCCGTCCACCAGGGAATTACCCGTGTCTGCCTCAAGGAAGGCACATTCATAACATTCAATGGCGCCAGCCCCTATAACAAATGCAATGAATGGGGTTTTATGCCATTTGTGCACAATAGGCTTAACTAGGTCAGGAGAACCTCCTGAGGATGGTGAGATGAATGATATGACACTGCCCTCCAGGCACAGGATTCGAAATTCGATCCCTGGCGGTCTGATGCCGAGCATGCTACTTCTCTGTCACGGAGGCTCCCCATAATGTTGAATCTTTACGAGTCAGCGAGGTAGACATTTTGCTTCTTCCAAACCTGAATGCCAGAGTGGGGCTCGAACCCGCGATGATAGTTTTTAAAGAAGTTGAATAGTCGCCTTAAATACATTAGAAACGTTAAGTCCGTCCTAGCCTGATTTATAATAAATTTTTGTAAGTTTTACAATTGAATCATATTACGTGGTTTGTAGCTTTCAATTGCTCTTTTGTAAATTACTCATTTATTTTTAGGCATTTGCCTGAGAGGTTGATAAAATGTGACCCGCCACGCGAGAAGAGCAGTGAGGTAAAAAATAATCAATATGGATTTTTACCCTCCGGCCCATTGGGCACGAAGGGGTATTGTCGTCCCCTTCGTGCGCCGCCGCCGCCGCCGCCGCTGCCGCCGCCGCCGCCGCCGCCGCCGCACACACTCGTTTGGCTACTACACAAACATGGTTCAACAGATTAAATTCATAATTCATACAAACATTCAACCCCTCCCTGCACTTTTTTTTACCAAAGGTCAAGGTCATAGGTCAAAGGTCAAGGTCAAAGATTTAAAAAAAATCTTGTTAACGCGATAACTTGAAAAATAATTATTTGATCTCACCAATTTTTTACTTGAAGTTACCCATGAGTATGGAGATCACCTGATTAGATTTTCAGCTTTCCACCGATAATCAAAAAGGCCGCCAACTGGCGACTAATTTTTTTTTTCGAATAATTATTATTTTTTTTTTTTTAATTTGAAACCTGGTATATATAGGTTTTCAGGGTCTGCGAGTCTGTTGGCATTATTCGTTTTCGCGTGCAACCGAAAACGAGGCTATGGCGGCCATCTTTATTTTTAAATTACAAAATTCCTTGTTAACGCAATAACTTAAAAAATAATTATTGGATCTCTCCAATTTGTATGTGATGTTGCCCATGAGTATGGAGATGACCTGATTAGATTTTCAGCTTTCAACCGGAAATCAAAATGGGTCTGCGAGTCTATTGGCATTGTCCGTTTAAGTGTGCGAATGAAAACGAGGCTATGGCGGCCATCTCGATTTTTTAATTTAATAATTCCTTGTTAACGCGATAACTTGAAAAATAATTATTGGATCTCTCCAATTTTTTATGTGAAGTTACCCATGGGTATGGAGATGACCGGATTAGAATTCCAGCTTTCCACCGATAATCAAAATGGCTGCCACCTGGCGACTAATTTCTTTTTAAACTTTTTTTTAAAAGGCGACTAATTTTTTGTAAAACTTTTTTTTTTTAATTCCCTCGAAACCTGGTATATATATAGGTTTTCGGGGTCTGCGAGTCTATTAGTATTGTCCGTTTTCATGTGAGACTGAAAACGACGCTGCGGTGGCCATTTTCGTTTTATCAATTTTAATAAATCGTTCTTATTTTCAATTAACCGCCTTGAAACCTGGCATATATGGATTCACTGCATGAGGCGAAGGGGTATTTGAGTGCTTGCACGGTATTTTTTTGGTTGTTTTGATGGCCATGCCTTCCAGTTTCATTAAATGATTAAATTTTTTTTTTATTACTTTTTGTTTTAGGACATTTTTTTTAAAATTAGTTTTGTAATAATTAAAATTCGCGGGGGTGCCTTCTCGCATACTGGTCACAAATAGCTACGTCTGCTCGTAGAAAACATCGTCATCATAATATAATTAGACTCACCCTGAGCGATGCACCCAAGAGCAGCAATGAAATAAACCACATAAATCATGGTTCCTTCTGCTTAACGTGGAGACAGCAGTGATAATATATATCTGAAACATATAGAATTACATAGTTCATCTTTTAGCGGACAGCACAGTCTATACTATTTTTAAGAATTACGACTAAATATATAATATAATAGTGTCACATCAGGGCCTGCTTTAGAATAGCTTGCAGCTGTATAGACCCATTGCATTGGTTGTCAAATGAAGCACTAAGAGCTAACTAAGACATTTATGATGATTTCAAATTGAAAAAATCTGTTTGTCTTCATAGTTCTTACAAACATATCTCAGCGCTAGTAAGGGTTGGTATTAACACACATCCACCCTTTCAAGCCTAAATTTAGCATTTTCATATTCATCTACTACAAGCCGTGAATTGCTGTCGCAATTCTCGACTTGTAGTTGATGAAGATGATTTGATGTGGTTTACAAATTAAAGACAATTGCCACAGTTTCAACATGTTACAGTTACAGCTCCAAGGGATAATCAGGATAACGGAGGATTCCATTTAACCGAAAAAGTCGAACCAGCAGCACCATTGCGATCATAAACAATAAATGCCACCATAACCAGTTTATAGCGCAGCTCAGGGTTATTATAACACTTCTAACGCTCATATTGCTTCATAATGAAATCAGTTTGTAATTGTATATGTTTTGACACGACAGCGAATACACCTATACAATTTTTAAAATAATTATCCGATTCTACAGATGATCAAGGCTGTTATGTAAATAGCTAGGGGCGGGGCTGTGGCTTTTGATTACAATACTTGCCTCATGACAAGCCTGAGATTGGATGTGGTTAATTGACTCATCACCAGCCTGAAGTAGGATGCGGCTAATTGACTTAAGACAAATTTGAGCTAGGATCAGGTTAATTGACTCATCACAAGCCTATCCTCCGCTAATTATCTTATAACAAGCCTGTGTGGTTGGAGGATAATTATCTTATCACAAGTCTGTGATATGAAGGTGTAATTGACTCATCACAATCCTTACATTAAGCCGCTAATTCTGTAATGACAGTTCTGTGATAAAATCGGATTAATTCACTTATCACAATCTGATGCGGTGTTTATAATATCCTATGTTATGAGTCAAAACACCTGTGACGACCAACTGATGACACATTCACATAATATGCCAAGCAAGTAATATGTTAGACAAAGCTTGACACAATTGATCAACATGTAGGTCAACGTCTAGACGTTGGCTCAAAAATAACGTTGGGTCAATTAAATCATGTTTTACAGGTGGTTCGTTTGAACACGCCACCATAGACATTTTATAACGTACCAGAGAGCGTTTACTGACAAACTAATTCTCGAATCAATCAAATAACTCGACGACGTCAACGAAAACCTTTTTAAATGGCTACTTGGTGAAAGTAATGTTATATGTGAGAACCCCTACTCTCTACTTTATTTATTAGCCAACTCGGTGAAAACATTGGAGGTCAAGGCTATTGAATTTCACGGAACAGGTTAACTTATCAAATGAATAGTCTATAAGCCTACCCTGCACCGGCTGTTTTTTTTCCGATAGATTACACACCTTTATGGGATCTATAATGCATATCTGCCGGATAGCAAGATGGATATCCTTGAGCGATCTTAGAAAATTGAACAAATTCAAAATGGCCGCCATTTGGTGAAGATCAAACTTCAAATTGACACAATATGAGCAGCCTCATGATTTTGATGTCCACTATAGGGTTTTCAGGTATGCCCGACCTAGTGGTGTGGTCAGCGATAACTTTGTACATTGCAATGTGGATAAAATCCAAGATGGCCGCCATTTCTCCAAGGTCAAACAATAAATTGATATCATTTTAGACATAATAGCATTCGTGTTTTGGTGTCTATCCTGGGGTTTTCAGGTATGCCGGACACGGGGGTGTTGTCGGAAATATTTTAGACATTACAGTTTGGGTAAAAATACAAGATGGCCGCCATTTGTTCAAGGTCAAGCAATAAATTCATTCATATAATTTTCGGCATAGTAGAGGCAGATTTGTGTTTTTGATGTCTCTCATGAGGTTTTCAGGTATGCCGGACATAGTGGTGTTGTCGGAAGATATTTTAGACATTATATTGTGGGTAAAAAATTCAAGATGGCCGCCATTTGTTCAAGGTCAAGCAATAAATTGACATTTTTTTGATAGAATAAATACTGATTTTGCTGTCTACCATAATGATATAATACCATAATACCATTTTAAGGTAGTTATTATGAACAAAAAAGACAATACATTTTGTATTTTTAGTTCAGGTCTTTATTCCAACATGTTTCGCATATTTCAGCTTCATCAGGGATAGTAATGAGGTTAGCATGGAACATTTGTTTATATAGTGCCTAAAGATACTATGACATCACAGGGGTTGCTAGGCAACTTGACAGAATCAAAGAGACAGTGAACAGTTGAAGTTAAAATGTATGACGTCACATCGGGTAAGTGATACATGTGTTAAAATTTTGTTATTATTTTATAGAATCAAAATATTTTTCAAAAAACCCTATCCATTTATGGAGTATATCATGATGTTATTGTTTACTAATATAGAGCCATTCTTTATATTTATACAGAGCCTGTTAGGCGGTGGTGCGGAGTCGTGCGGAAAAAACAGAATCCGTCAGAAATACAATGAATTCCGCGACGGGCGGAGGAAGCCTTGAACACACCGCAGTCCCAACCACCGCCCACGCCGCGGGGTGCTTGGATTGAAGACATATTCAATCCGCACACTCCGCGGATGGGGCCGCGGTGATTAGCTGGAATGTATCACAGTTTATAACAAAATGCTTTATTATGGCAGGCATGAGTGGGTCAGCAAATATTCTTGAATAAACATAGTATTTCAAAACAACCCTTTTTGGGTTTAGATTTGAGTCAGTGTGTTTATATATGACATATTTCAGTTATATGACTACTATAATCATCATCATTTAAAAAAAAAAATATATTATTTTGGAAAAAACATTATGGGCAAGGCGCGATGCCCGCGGAGAGGCGGAGTCTTGGTTCTCCGCCGCTCCGCAGTCGCGGACACCCCCAGGCGTCGTAGTCTGCATGAACAGTCGGCTTGTGGACGGCGAGCTCTATCTGATCTATACTGGTGGTGCCGCTCTGATGCGAGCGGCTCTATCACTCTATAAAAAAGTCCGTAGGTGATATGAAATGCGGAGTTCGGTTGGCTCGTGCGAATATAGTCTTTAAACTATCAACAAAAACTCGTGCGGATATAGTCTTTAAACTATTAACAAAAAAAACTATAAAATTAATGGTGTGGTAGGGGAATACTATAAGCGTTGCATTGTGGGTCAAAAATCCAATAAGGCCGCCATGTGTTCAAGGTCAAACGTTAATCTGATATAATGTTTGATGGAATATAATCAAGTTCATGATTTGTATGTCTAGCATAGGGTTTTTTCCTATACGCCTGATCCAGTGCCATTTTTAGAAATAATTTCCGGCACTGTTTACATACCGAAAACATCAAAATAATCTTTGATGATATTTGTGTTGTTTGAATGCGATAACAGGGTTAAAATTGATAATAAATGTATTTTGACAATAAAACCTAGACATACAACAACAATTTTCATAGCTAATTATTATTTGAAAACAAAGCCATGCATAGTGCTTCACAATTGTACTGACAAAAAACATGATCATTGTTTATCCGCTGATGCATCTATTTTGTAGGTATCTTACATATTCCATATTATTATGCAAAATGATGAACCTTCCTACTTTGTCAATGATGTTGATGCACTATTCTCACAGGAAAGTGGTGGTGGTGAAAACTATGGTGGTGGTGGTGTATAATATACAGATAATACTAGCACTCCAAAGTCGAACAATAAATTGGCATCATTTTGAACATAATTAAAGCCGATTCATGATTTTTCTCTCACATATCGTGTTTGCAGAATTGCAGGTATGGGATTTTCTCTCTGCCATTAGATTTTCAGATATGCCCGGTCAAGTGGTGTGATCAGAAAGTAATGCAATTATCGCATTGTGAGCAAATTCAACATGGCCGTCAAAATATTATCTAGAGGGAACAGATGAATTTATCAAATGATTGGGGTTATCCTCACACTATTCATTAAATTCATAATCTCAGTGTATACTGTGTTTGCGTATAATTTTATACTCGGACTACTCGACGTGACAACAAATTTAATTTAATCACATTATCTTCTCATGAAGCAGTTTCACGTAAGTTGCTTGTATCTCGATAACAATATTTATTTGTGTAGGCTACACAAACGTATCTCAATTATCAATTAACAGGACATCGTGACCAAGGTAAGTACACGCCCAAATATAACTACGGGCGTGGGAACATCGTGGGGATCAGTTTATTCTGTGCACTAGATACATTATTGATAAACATTTGATAACATATCAAATACCATGCGTACATAATATATGAAATGATAATAATATGTTTGGAGCATAAACAGTAAAATGTACACCTGGGACATTATTGATTAAAAAAACAATCTTATCAAGATTACTTACAAAAATGTTATTGTATTTTAAAGTGTGTTAAAATTGTTATAGAAGAGTTCCAAGACAGCCAGCCAGCCAGCCAGCCAGCCAGCCAGACAGCCAGACAGCCAGACAGCCAGACAGCCAGACAGCCAGACAGCCAGACAGCCAGACAGACAGACAGACAGACAGACAGACAGACAGACAGACAGACAGACAGACAGACAGACAGACAGACAGACAGACAGACAGACAGCCAGACAGACAGCCAGACAGCCAGACAGCCAGACAGCCAGACAGCCAGACAGCCAGACAGACAGACAGACAGACAGACAGACAGACAGACAGACAGCCAGCCAGCCAGCCAGCCAGCCAGCCAGCCAGCCAGCCAGCCAGCCAGCCAGCCAGCCAGCCAGCCAGCCAGACAGACAGACAGCCAGACAGCCAGACAGCCAGACAGCCAGACAGCCAGACAGCCAGACAGCCAGACAGCCAGACAGCCAGACAGCCAGACAGCCAGACAGACAGACAGACAGCCAGCCAGCCAGCCAGCCAGCCAGCCAGACAGCCAGCCAGCCAGCCAGCCAGCCAGCCAGCCAGCCAGCCAGCCAGCCAGCCAGCCAGCCAGCCAGCCAGCCAGCCAGCCAGCCAGCCAGCCAGCCAGCCAGCCAGCCAGCCAGCCAGACAGACAGACAGACAGACAGACAGACAGACAGACAGACAGACAGACAGACAGACAGACAGACAGACAGACAGACAGACAGACAGACAGACAGACAGACAGACAGACAGACAGACAGACAGACAGACAGACAGACAGACAGACAGACAGACAGACAGACAGACAGACAGACAGACAGACAGACAGACAGACAGACAGACAGACAGACAGACAGACAGACAGACAGACAGACAGACAGACAGACAGACAGACAGACAGACAGACAAACAGACAGACAGACGGACAGACGGACAGACGGACAGACGGACAGACGGACAGACGGACAGACGGACCGACGGACCGACGGACGGACGGACGGACGGACGGACGGACGGAGGGACGGACGGACGGACGGACGGACGGACGGACAGACAGACAGACAGACAGACAGACAGACAGACAGACAGACAGACAGACAGACAGACAGACAGACAGACAGACAGACAGACAGACAGACAGACAGACAGACAGACAGACAGACAGACAGACAGACAGACAGACAGACAGACAGACAGACAGAACAATTCTAGACAACCTTTATAAACTACTTCATCATAATTGAAAATAGATGAGTCTCTGCATTTTCTCTATAATCTATTACAATACATTCCAGTATTGGACAGACTAGTGAACAGTAGATCTACTTTAAATATTTAGTTTGCAAAGATGATCCTAACATAAGCTTAACTAAATCATTTATTGGAGCTGCTTCATATACAATGCCCTCTATAAGACTATTCCAAGAAAAAACATCATTATAGTCATATACAATAATTATTGATCACGAATTACGCCGGCAGTGTAGTGGCATGGTGAGTCACATTAATAACCCCTAGAACACTGATGTCGACTGCAGTAGACATACTGTGTGTTTATTAGCACCTGTATCACCCCCGATAACTAGCTGTTAAAAGTGAAATAGACCTTCAATCTTGCAACACTGATAAATGTTGGGACTTAATTTTCTCAAATCACACACATATTTAAGTTGTGTATCGCGGTAGCGAGACACAACTCAAATGACTGAAAATGTAAATTGAATAGCTCAGTGCTGTAAGGATTTAGAGGTGGTGTCATATTAATTGATCGGAAATAACCCCTACACCTCACAAACTGGCTCCCCCGAAAACACGAGACGTTCAGCCAATATTGATACAATGTTGGGCCAGTGTCGTAGATTTAAACCGTGGACTAGTTGAAAGCACGGATCATCCACTTCCCTGAATACGGATTCATTCAAACCACTGGTTTTGTTTAAAACAGGTTTCCATTAGACCAGACCAGTCAATAGGCTAAGTTTATAGTCTAATAGTCTGAATCTTTTGAATACGGCCAATTTGGTAATTCGATGTTGCTTCAACTCTTCCTTTACTAATTTCGCTTTTATGCGAAAACTACCTCCCTTTACCAATTCGCATTTATGTGAAATCCACATGTGCACATGCATTAATTGCAATGGAGATATCCCATTACATGTGCTGTTGAAAATCGCCAAGCAGAATGGCCAGTGACATGGACGCAATGTTCACCTGTATTTTTAATATGTGCGATGTGCGCATGCGAAAAGCTATAACCTGTATTGTGCTCAGGGGTTACCTAGGGGATCCTCCTTAAACAAAAAATCGGTTTCTGGGGGTAGTTTTATCAGGGGGGGGGGAATCGGTACAGGAAGAGTTATAATGGATTACAGTCTTCAACTTTGGCCAAATATTAAAACAACATCAGTTTAACGCCCCGCGTTCACTGAGATTGTTATTTCCCAACCCTTATCCTGTTGTACTTTCCATTCAGTTTAAGCTATGGTTGCAAATTCCACGCAAATTCCATCGCGCAAAATTCCACCACGCTGATTCCATCACTCAAATTCCACGCAATTGTCAGTTTTTGATAACCTAAATTATTAAAAAAAAATACTAGGCCCCTATATTGTACTATTGGTGAAACAAGGGTTACAATTTTGTTAGCCCATTTTGTTAACCCATTGACCCTTACAGCGCGGGGATCGCCTATAGTCGTCAGCATCTGACGTCTAAAGTCGATCCCCGCACGGTAAGAGTCAAATATTTATATTGGCCGTGGACACATAACATAGGTATTCGGATGAATCGTAAAGAGCTAAAATAGACATTTATGATGGTTTCAAAGTGAAGAAACCCTTTGGTCTCCAAGGTTTTTAAAAAATATTTCAGAGCTGTAAGGGTTGGCACGAAGCACGCCTGTAATCGTTTGTAATACGCTTGATTAGCCGGTGAAATCACCTACTGGGAATGAAAAAGTGTTTGAACATCAAAATTTGCAAATGTTTGGTCCCAAATTGAACAAATATGAGCAATTTTCATCCTGTTGAAGCTGTGGGTCGCGCTAGCGAGACTACTCTGAGTGGGCGGAAATTTAAATAAGATTAAAACATTTTTAAATAAATCTAAATAAGCACCGTTTCAGTTTTGTTCAGGCCGACATTGCTGTATTTAGGACGAATAAGTAGAACGAAAAGCTAATGTTGACTTTTTGCTATTTGCATGGCTATATCAAATAAATAAACGAAACTTGCAACAGTTTATCATATAGAATTCACAAATGTATTATGCAGTCAAAAGAAAATGTTTCGATAGAGAATTTAAGTGATTGAATTTTAAGCTGTAATCAGCGCCTTGTTTATTAGTTCAGATAAACTATTTGATAGCGATTCTTTGAATCTATCAAAACTGATACTTGTATATCCTGTATATCACTTGAATTAGCTTTTTCAAATAGCTTGCCTTCAAATAAACAGTTAACAACAGTTAACAATGTCTGTGTTAAGCAGACACAGACATTGAGCCAATTTGGACATTGTTGTGCCAGCATTAAAACAGCATTGGGTCGATGCCTCGTGTTATAGCTTGGTAGAACAGTCACATTGGCAGGCTATATCGCTGATTTCAGCCATAAGTATATGTCGGTGTGTAATTCTGTGTCAGGTTCATGTTGATTTTGAATAAAAGTTTTTTTCTACTAATATACAACACATAAATCACCAAAAAAACTGTTTCTATTTTTTTCCTCTGGTGGTTATATAAAAAATAAAAATGGCCGCCACCGATGGCGAAAATTTTAATAGTCGACATGTATTTGGCCAGAAATGAATCACAGACACAAGCTATGGTTCTTTTAAAGTTAGAGACAGTTTATAGATACGTTCCACATATGTAAGCAGACAATACACTAGATATAATTATTGCATGTAGGGCTACAGTGAGTTATATTCATGCTACTGGATGATTTTAACGGCACCATACAATGTAGGGATGTAGAATTGGTCACCGTGCACCCCCTCCCCCACTACTCACACCACACCAATTTTTGTTTAAGCTTTGATATGTACAAAACATGACAAAAAAAGGACAAAACTTTATATTTTGACCGTTTTATGGGGGTACCCCCATAGGGGGTAGGGTTACGTAAGCGTGTGTCATCGATTTCTGACTAACCAATCAGCACACCCCATATACCATATGACAGATAATTAAACTCTAGTTTTAATAATACATCACGCATTGCAGAGGAAATAGTCGTCTCTCCATATACGCTCAAAAATATTTTTTATAGTAAAATAATCAAAATGAACAAAACAAACTAGTCAACATGGTCGAATAAAACAGCATAATAAATCGTAGTTATTGGTCATAACAATATCTGGCCTATGTTTTCTGAACCCAGATATGTGTATGATTAAAAATGAGTGTTATTTATATTTAATAATGTAATACATATTTTTTAATGAAAAAATGTTGCAGCTTTTCATGAAATAGGTCTATTTAGCCTGGGCCTAAATCTAAAACTTTGCTCGGGGTTTTAGTGTACACTTTTTAATCCACTTGTTTTTACATAATGTGTGTGTGCTGAATGTGAATCTGTCGGATAATATTCTATACTTGGTGACCTTCACCCCATATTTTCTATAATTTGTTGCACATGAAAGCACAATTTATCTTTTTTGCAAGATTGTTAATTGAAATTGTTTTTCTTGTGTCTCAGGAGAAAAAATACCTTTATGTGACCTATAAATCCAAGATATCCACCGTTTTTTATGTATTTATTGTTATTATAAGTAACAAGCTAAACAGTTTTACGAGAATATGACGTATTTTTAGTAACATAAGGGATTTGTCATAAACGTTAATGAAAAGTAAATTTGGCAGAAAAAAAAACAAAATAGCCGCGACATTAATCTCCATATGAACAAGAAACAAAATGGCTATGAACAAGAAAATAAATGTCAATTAAACCTCTTTTTTCGTTTGTGGCTCGGACTAGCTTAATTTATTGATTTTGCATGATTTGGGGGCCGAAACAAACATTTCTGATGTTTATTGTTCATCGTCTGACCTATATTGTATCGTAAAATCCAAGATGAACGTCATTTTAGATATTTTTAATTGAAATAATGACGTCATTCTAAAAACTAAGCACATCAAAGAATGTTAGCATACACTGTGCTTGAGCACAGTTTCGAATGACTTGTAACCTACTCTGCCGTATTACGTAGTCAATTCCTAGATTTCCATTACACAAATGTTGTTTATGATATTTTAGTTCACATGCATGAAAATCGTTTTTACGGGTGTGTTGGCGATACCCATTTTGAATTTGAAGGTCTAATATAGGTCTTTTAGATCAAAAACATGATACATAAAATTATTAAGACCAAATCATGCATAAACCAGAAATCGTGCAATAATGTTTAGCAAAAATATAAAAAAGTTGGGGCTTTGGCAGTCATTTTTTTATTTGCTCATTTAAAGGTGAAGGACACCAAATATGGTCTCACCACCCTAAATAAGCCGAAATCCAGGGAGGTGTCTACTAATGGAATCATCACCCAAAATATTTCGAATGCGGCTGTTCCAACCTCTATTGAAACAAAATAAAATACAAATAAATTATAATTTTGTGAATATCTAATAAGCACACGTTATCTTCTTTGTCAAATATGTCAAATATACCTGTTTCATGATAACCTCGCAGGGATACAGTGTGTTAAAATGATGTGTGTCTGTTCTGTGAAAGAGAGTACGGATTATTGCCAAATTTTAACATTAGTGACCTTTTTACACGCTAGGGGGCGTAGCTCAAAATCTGTCTGGTAAGCATACCCATAGCGGACCTGTCTTAGAACAAGGACATCTCAAGCTTTATCCTGATATGTCACACTAGATATCTAAAAGGGTGAAAAATGGTGAAATCGGTCTGCGGAATTGAGGCAGTATACATGTGTTTCAATGGGACTGGCATTTGGGGTGGTGAGACCTTATAGAACGTTATTCGACACATTTGAGTTCAGCACACACAAATTATGTAAAAACAAGCAAAAAATAAACATGGGTTAAAATGCCGCGAAAGACAGATGTTTGCGTAACCCTACACCCTCATTTTAGACAGGTTTGTTAACATCTGTTAACATCTCATTTCATTGCTGAGGGACACTCCTGTAGGAATTTTTATTCCTGATGGAATGTAACCTCTACTATGTATGCACGAGTTTATAGGTGTTTTAATACAATTTAGTCCATAATTCAGTATTATCTATATTTATTTCATCGAAATATGATATTCTGGTCGTTCTCATGGATTAGATACAACAAATGACATTGATTTTGTGTTTTTATGTTCATTATTAGTGATAATATAGCGGAAACTTAAGGACAACGAAACAAAATCATGTACATATACAAAAGAACAATACACCAGCTGAAAATCGTAACATAACACCTGACCAGCCGAACAAGCGTAACTCCCCTGTAGTTACACACAGTAATTACAGACTCACTGGGAGCAGGCTTAGGGGAGAGACTCCGTGGAAAAAAATACCTGTGTATATGTAAAACGTGATGCAACTGTTGAGCGCATACATAACGATATAGTTCGCAACAAAGGATATTTGGACAGTAATCGCCTAATGCTTCTCTGTGGTACTAACAATATTTCGCAAAAAACATCACCAGGACAGACCATACTAGCCAGTGACAAGTTAATAGACACAGCTGTATCTCTTAACCCCACAGCCGACATACACATGGTAGCCTTACCATACCGCTGGGACAATCCGGATCTGAATGACAAAATCGATACATATAATGCATTCTTAAAATAAAAGGCAGACAAAATCCCATAAGTTAAAATAGTGGACACCAGCTCTTTCCAACAGGGTCGGAATGCCTACTATGTGAAAGACAAACTTCATTTAAATAATCAGGGGAAAGATCTGCTAGCACGTACCGTTACAGAAGCTGTAAATTTTCACAATCGCAAATTCCGAGCAGAGAGGTAAATTTGCCGAAAAGCCAAGAGAGAAGAGCTAATAAACGAGTAAGTAACTTAAATTGTATTACACCTGCAACCTTAAAGAACCGTAGTAGCCCGAATTCTAATCTAATTGATATACTGTGCTGGAATATTCGAGGTATTTCAACAAAATTGCAAGATAAGAGAGTACGAGACTACCTCTCGAAATTCTCCATTATCGGCTTTGTAGAAACAATGAAGGATAAACACTTTGCATTAAATAATAATGGATTCGATCACTAAAACTTCCCACGCAAACATAGACATTCGAAAGCTAAGCGAGCGTCTAGGGGTATCGGAATCCTTATTGCAAACTGGCTGAACAAAAGTGTACAAATAAAACAAGTTAATGATTGCCTGGTCTGGACAACTATCAAACACACCGGGCTTACAAACCTGAAGAAAAAATTTATGATCGGTATTGTTTACATACCACCACGCGAATCCTATCACACAGTGGAGGACAATATATTTGATACACTCGAATCTGAATTTGCGAAATACTCTGCGTCTTGTCACGTGATGTACTGTAGAGATTTTAATTCAAGAACCGGCTCGAAAAATGATTATATCGAAAACCCAAACTGTTTAAATAGTCCTAGCTTAACTATTAAATCAAGAATAAATCGGGACGAGGTAAGTAACACACACGGAGAGAACATGTTAGACTTATGCAAAAACACAGGACTGAGAATATGTAATGGTAGGTTAGGAGAGGATTGCGACAAAGGGGACTACACATTTTACTGTAGACGCGGCCGGAGTGTGGTTGACTACCTTCTAACCCCATATAACCTACTAAACCTTATATTTAATTTTCAAATTGGGCCGAAACACATTGATTCCGATCACAGACCCATTACGTTTGCATTGCAAATGTTCTCGCATTTTACAAATCAGAAATCAAAACCACCGGATACAAATGTAGAAGATCACAGACCACGTACATATATAAATGGTGTCCAGAGAAACAAAGCGAATACCAGGTCGCGCTGCGTAGTTCAAAATGCTTGGCTATAATAGAAAACTTAGCCTGTGATTTGTGTGAAAAACCCAGCAGTGATTATCTGAGTACACAAATAAATACTCTGATAGAAACCGCAGCAAACGGTTTATTTAAAAAACATCTTGTAAACAAAAAACTAGAGCAAAAATGTTTCCCAAGTAACAGCTGGTTTGATAGCGAATGTAAGTTACTTAAAAATGAAGTTAATAGATTTGGACACCAGCACGATATAGCTATACCCAAAAACAGCGACACCTATTTTGATTTATGTAAGAAATATAAACAACTAGTACGGAAAAAAAAAAGAACCAACATCAAGAAATTTAAACAAGAACTCCAATGTTTAACCACCGAAAACCCTAACAACTATTGGGGATTTCTGAAAAATCTTAAACGAAAATACACACAAGATGAAGTGAACATAGACCTATCCGATTTTTATTTTTGTTTTCTGAAACAAAGCACACCGCCACAGGGACAAATCGATAGCAGCCTCCTTGAAAATAGAATAAGCAGCTGGAAAGATGGAAATCCACCATTTAATATAAAGCAAGATATTGCGAACAACATACTAAACAGCAACATCACATCATGTGAAATTATACATGCTTTGAAAAAACTAAAAAAAGGCAAATCACCTGGTATAGATGGCATATCGCTGGAATTTATTAAAAGTGATATGATAACGTCTTGCCATTGTTGGAAGCATCATTTAACAATATCTTAAGCACAGAGGATTACCCAGATAAATGGGTCCAAGGGGCAATCACTCCAATCCATAAAAGTGGAAGTAAATCATGTGCAGATAACTATAGGAGAATGTATTGACAATGACCCATGTCAGGCTGGGTTCAAAAGAAATAGCAGGACCATCGATAATATTTTTATACTACAATCCCTTGTAGTCTCGCAAAAGGCCCACAAAAAACCTTTATATGCGTGCTATATTGACTTTACGAAAGCATTCGATTACGTAAATAGAGATGCATTAGTTTTCAAGTTGAAAAAACGCTTCGTTGACGGTAAATTCCTCTCGGTTATAAAATCAATGTTTAACAAGTCTAATGGCCGTGTTAAATGGAAAAAGAAATTTAGCAAACCCATTAAAAGCAAGTTCGGCGTCCTACAGGGTGACGTTTTAAGCCCGAAACTTTTCACAAAATTTCTTTGCGACATCTCAGAATATCTAGATAGAAGCTTAGGTGTCAAATTAGGGGGTATGGTAATTATGTATTTACTTTTTGCTGACGATATTGTGCTTTTTTCGGATACAGCCGAAGGACTACAGAAGCAGATCTCATTATTTAGTCATAAAAGTAGTCATATACAATAAAGGGTACGCAGATGAGACATATGAATTTAAGATAGGAGAGGACAGACTAGAAATATGTGAATCATACAAATATCTCGGACTAGGGTGCAGCAACAGCCCCAACATATTTGCTAAAAATTATACATACTTGTCACAGCAGGCTAAAAAAGCATTATACGCGATTAAAAGCTACACCACACCCTCACTGGGCAAATTACACCCAAACCTAGCACTAAAACTATTTGACAGTTTGATAAGCCCTATTCTCATGTATGGCTCTGAAATATTATACAATGGTAGAGAGCAAAATGACTTCGAGAAAATACATCTCTCCTATCTAAAAAACATGCTTGGTGTAAGAAGACAAACACCCACTCTGGCCATATACGGCGACACCGGTCATTTCCCTCTTTTGCTGAAACAACAAGTCCAGACCCTGAAATACTGGGCTCGTCTCATAGCTTTACCAGATAACCACATCTTGAAAAACACGTACAACTGTCTCTTGGGACTAGACAGTATAGGAATCGAAAATTGGACTACGCATGTAAAAACATTACCTTTTAATCTGAATCTGGGTTCTTTCTGGGAAACGCAGACGATAGAAAGAATGTGTAGGTTCATAAATAATGTTAAACAACAAACTGAAGACAAATTTATTGATGACTGGACTGAAAAAATCTAATGCCAGAACCAACACACAAAACTTAGAACATACAACACTTTTTCTTTCTTCCCGAAACTCGCTACATATGTAAGTGATCTGACTGACACAAGACTAATCGCTGCGGTGGCTCGGCTTCGCCTTAGCTCCCACAATTTAGAAATAGAAAGGGGGAGACATACCAGACCCAAAACCCCTGTAGCTAATCGTATATGCCGACGTTGTCAGACGACTCAAGTTGATGACGAAATTCATTTCTTAATGCAGTGTAATACGTTCGAACTCGATAGAAAAGCTCTTCTCTCTGAGGCTGGAAAATATATCACAAACTTTAATACCCAATGCGATACTGAACAATTTAAATCTATCATGAGCAGTGAAAACCATGCAATAATCAATGCTCTTGCAAAGTATACTTATGTGTGTTTTGAGAAAATAGTAGTTTAACAGCCTCCACACTCAAGAACTTGGCCAGGTACAAGGGCTTCTTTTACTAGTATTATATGTGTGGTGCTATTCAGCTCTAAAGCTGTAGAAAATATGTGTAAATCATGTGAAACATCATTTTTAGTGAGGGCGTCGTGTCCAGTTCATCGGTCTGCAGCAATTCTGCGCAGTACTGATGAGCTAGTTATACTTAAGATTGTATATGTCCAGTAATATTTTAATTAATGATGTACATATCTGTTCTTTTAATCTCATTCTAAGTAACTTTATCATGTTAATGACATTTCTCATGGTCAGACACTGAGCATTGCCATATATTAGATTATTTCACTTGGGATTATTCTTTAGGGCTAGATTTATTGTTTTAAGTTTAGGGGACCCTTCCCGTCGCCTGTGTTATTGGACCGGGTGGGACCCTAAGGAATTAGACAGAGCTGCTCTGTCAACTGACTCTTTCTTTGAGGTCTGGGAGGTTTTCACTCCCGGTGTTAATATTTAATGATATGTGGAAATGTCTATGGTGTGACCGAGAAGCGCTCAAATGACGAAGTATAAAGTATGTAGCATGTTAAAGATCATATAACTACTAATACTGTATTTTAACGCTCACTAGACAAAATGTAAACTTGTATATAATTCTTAAGTTTCTACGCTTTCCAGAGTGTTTTTTTTGCTGCCATTTAGAATAAGTTATAGTAGCTATTTTATCTCTGGTTTTGGTGCGGGAAACACATATGTCCCATGTACATATACCATGATAATGATGTATTGTGTTTGACGTTATTTTAAATAGTTATGATGAGTATTTTAAATACCCTAAGTCTGTTTAATTGTGTAAATGGCAAACCGGAATGTAAGTGTACATATCATGTCGATATATGTGATTCACAGAACTAACCATTTCAACCCTGCTGTACATATTGTATATATATATATATATTGCTATGACAAATAAGTCAGCAATGACTTGAATTATTGTCAATAAAACATCTATCTATCTATCTATCTTAACTTATCAGTGGCTGTCATCTTGGATTTTTCATTAATGGGCAAAGGAAAGAAATGTAAACAGTTTTTATTTGTTCAACTGGGATATATAGATGTGAGAAATCATCATCAATCAAAATCAACATGAATATGACACCGAATTTTGATATGCTACATAGCGACATGTACTGATTTCAGCCATGATCAGATGATAAAAATAATATCCGTGAGCAGTGACAAATAATACCGGAGGGTGGTAGTGGTGGTGGAGAGGGGGAGGGGGGCTGTCGATTCACCACATACCGATTCGTCTTACGTCTTTAAACTCTTAAACAAGGTCAGTTAGTGCTGTTCGCATTCAGGATTATTCGTACGTGTAAACAGGTAAAGGCTGTGTATATAAAGCAGACACAAGACGTTGAAACCATGCTGGTTTCCCAGCAAACACAAGGTATTGTAACAATGTTGATTCAATGTTGGGCCGACGTCGTAGACTGCGGGCCAGCATTGAATCAACATTGGATCAATGTATCGTGCTGTTTTAACCGTTGAGGGCAGACATATTTCTATATAAATCAGGAGATCAAGGTTTTTTTCTAATTTGAAATCATCATAAATGTCTAATTTAGCTCTCTCCGCTTCATTCGTGGCATGGCTTTTCGACCATTATAATTATTTACTCTTTCAGTGCGGGCATCGACTTTAGACGTCTACAGATTTAATGTTGAGCCAACATTATTCCAGAATTGGTTCAATGTCTGGTGTTTGCTGGGAGGTATCAATCACATATCTTTATACTAAGATCATGTCGAGCACACCCAAATATTAACTGTAATTCTAAACAAAATAATGTTGACAATTAATTTTGACTGAAGCTTCAAGTATCTTAGGCTCACGCGCAGGGTCAACGCTATCAAGAGTGGCGTCTGTCGCAAGGTAAATATTATTGATGAGTGAAGCGAAGCGATTCAACTGATTTTGAGGGTGAAAACTTACTTTAACATGTTTAAATAGTTGATTGCGTGGGATTAACGTAATTATACGAAACTTGTCAAGTCATGTGTGTACCAGATTTTCTCTCATGGTAGATGGTCTGTTATGATATGTCTACAGGGTACACATCAATCAAGAAACATTGACCCAATGCTAGATTACTGTTGGACTATCATCTACGACCATGTTCCAGCATTAACTCAAAGCCTCGTTGCTTGACTGCTCGTTGTGAACGCTGTCAAATACACAACAGAGCTTCCCGTAGAAGTTAGGATGTAATGGTGACAATCAAAATTGTGGACAATCAAGAACTATATTCAAAATTAGCGATATAAAAGAAAACATATCACACTGTTGATGGCATGATCGACCCCGAACATTCAACCAATTTGAGAAAACTGTCCTGTCGCCAAATACAGACCATTGCTTAGCACAATGTGATAGTGTTTGTAATGCGCAATTTTGGTTTAACATTGGTCCACCGTCTACGACGCTGGACCAACGGTAAACCAAAATTTATTCAGCTCGACGCTGGACCAACACTAGATCAACATGCAATGTAGGTTGATCATGGCAAAGGATTAGTTTTTGCTCGTATTTGTGGGTTCCCACATCAGATGTCTGACGAAAAGTCTGTATTAGATGTTGCTATTGTTGTGCCATGCCCCGTCTGATAGCTATCTAAGACTTAACACAGATAAATAGAGGTAAATAGAGACACTTACTTTGTGTTTACTCTTCGGGTTATTCTTCCTGCACACCTCAACCACAGTCCTGTTGGACGTGTTTGTGTGGGGTTTTATATAGAAACCGTCATTATCCTTGTTCGTTCACCCATTTCACTCCGTCCAATGACAACCTACCATGCATCAGTGGATTTTAACACTCAGCACACAAATGACAAATACTGTCAGAATAAACCATTGTTCACCAGACACGACGCAATGAGTCACTGCTGGGTTTATGTTGGCAAACCGTCTGTGAAGTTGACCCAACATAACTGCTAGGTGTTTTATGTCTCAGCTAACACGAACTATGACCTCAGGTTCGTTTAAGGTTGGGCCGGAGTCGCATACTTTTTTTAGTCAATGTCTTAACATGATGAATGAGATATAATTATTTCTAGATAAACATAGATAGAAAAGACATGACAGACATTTAGTTCAAGTCTACTGGGTCAAAACTTGATTGGCTAACGCTGACGTCAGCCGATCCAATATGGATTCCCCAAGAGTGAGTAAGTCCGTTTTTTATCGGTTTAAGGTTATTTACCACATTTCTCGCACTAGCCATTCGTCCAGTGTTGATACCAATTATGTAGGTGATATTTAGGTAGCAACGGGGTTTAATACATTTAATACATTTAGATAAAATCACCGATTTTTTAATATTATTAGACCTGGGCATGTCCCTTTAAGAAAGACGATTTAACGTAAACATAACGACAGACTATGATAAGAAACGAGCATTTTAAAACTAAATTAAACGTGGTCTATTATTAAAAATTCAATAAATGAGAACAAGAAACGCTCTGTGGCAGATACGTTTGTCATCAATGGTAGTTCGTCTGTCACTGACAACATTCTAATACATATTTTGTAAACGTAGCTTTTAAGCTTGCTTCTAAAATTCCCAATACTATCTCGCATCCAACTGGAGATAAAAAAACAAATATTGTGTAGTGGTCACTTTACAGCCGGATTTAAAAAAAGAGATTTTCGCTTTGGTTATATTTCCGCTCATACATTTGCTCAATGGAAGGGGTTTTTCCTAATAAGGTTTTGAAAGTGGTGATTCTGTTGAAATTAGTAATATAGATCTGTCTCTGTATTGCAATTTTCTAGAAAAAGTCTTTGTATGTATCATGTACATGTATGTAATGTTGTTCTCCTTTACAGAAAATACCGTTCATTATATAAATACCAGCTCGTTTCCTTCGATATGTTCAACACACGTATTGTACTGATTTTTAATTCATAAGATTTCAAATGCTGATAGCAAAAGCTGATTTTAAAATTGTTCGTCAGTAATAAACATCATGTACTTCTGGATATATTGTATAAGTACATTGTCAGAGGCATGGGACATACATTGAAGGGTTACATGCATAAACATGCTACCTCGAGTTAGCATACATTTGAGTTTGGTATTCCATGGTGTTTCTTGTATCCATATGCATCTTATGTGAAAAACTGGAGCTCTAGGATGAATGTATCGTCAGTTCCAAATAATGTTATGTGGAGTTGGCATACACATTATATACTATAGATGGTGCAAGTTCGTGCGATGTTTGATTGACATTGGCATTGCTCTCGGAAAGCCGGTACCGCCAGTAGATTTTCACAAGCAGTATTATGCTAACTGAAGAAAACACACACATTTTTAAAACATTTACTTGCAAGATCATGCCAACTAAAATAAACAATGATCTGACGAATTATAATCTGTATGCTTTATCCACATACCATAATAAAACCATACTTCAACAATGATACAATTCTGGAGTTTATCGTCACTAACACGTTTTAGTGATGAAACATGTGGCTATGTATGCAGAAATCTGGCTCTTTCTGATACTTCATTGCTGTGTTATTTTGTTGTTGTATCTTTGGATATAGCTATGAAGACGTATTTCCTTCAAAAATGTGTAATATTCATATATGTGGCTTTATTTGTATTTTTAATATTGGAAAAGAGAAATAAAAGCTTGGTTTCCCATCGTAAAGAATCACATGATATTTGACTCACCTGTACAATAACAGTCGCTTCTCGCATTTTTCAGATAATGAAATACATGTAAGGGCTAATATAATATCGTAGAACATAACAATATTATTTAAACATTGTTGTGGTCCTAGCAACTAGGAATTATTGCTATTTATATCGGAATGTTAGCCATTTTAAAATATGTTTTCTTGAAAATATTTGAAACGCCTCAAAATTAAAATTGTCTCCTTATCATGCTTGTGTATCTACTCTTGTAAGAAATGTCAAAAATAAAAAAGAACTGAAAAAAAAAAGATTTTTTTTTTTAAATATGTTTGTTATTCGTAGCCTACATTTAGATATTATTTATACATTTTTCAAATAAATTGACAATTTCGGGGTTATTCTTGGTGTTTTTGCAAAATTCGTGATGTGACTGATTACATGCAGATTGGTCTCATCTTATGTGAATAATTTGATGTATAAAAACATTTTCAAAAATAAAAAAAATAGGATTAGACCTATGGGGAAGTAATCCTATATAATATCTAGCCACTTTTTATTTTATAGAGGTCTATTCGTGTCCTACTACTTTTATTATAGAACAATATTGATGAACTAACTGTCGGTTGATATGAGGAAGAAATCAATCCAGATATTCTCTAAACTACTAATGGGTCAAAAATTCCTCATGTGCGTAGTGATTGTTTGATTAATTAGATTATTATAATGACATTTTACATTTTTCCACATTTCACAGTCACAATATGTCATATTGCATACCCAGACCATGGGGCTTGTAGGTCAAGTCATAGATTAACCATATATTTGGTTAATCTATGGTAAAGTCAAGATAGAAACAAATGAAATAATAGGGTTGTATAATTCGCTACACCGATATCATCACGAAATATACAATACGAAATGTACTTTCTCTCCACAATTGCTGAGTAAACCACACTTATCTTAAGACTAGATTTTCGCTTCACAATAAAAATAAATTGATCGATATCTCCTAAATCATAAAATCATAAAAATATAATTTACATATAAATTATAAGCCAGTAAATTAAATTCATTACTATAACGTGATAACGTGCATACCTGGAAACAATACAAACAGTACAATCGTTTCAAGAAAGTGCAAAAACGAGCTACTCGCGTTGTAACCCAAAATGTGCATTACATTGTAGCATAATCACGTTGTAAAGCAATTTGATGAATCATTTATATATACCGTATATATTTTCTGCACATATTGTTTATAACTACACTATCCACACGTGCACAATTTCACATCGTGACATATATGATAACAGCAAGACCTTGAAAGGCTAAATGTGTTCCGTAGGTTTTTCATCGCCTTAAACATGTTAAGTGACAGTAAAGAGCATTCTAATAACAGAACAGGTTCAGGGGCGTCTACGGGGGGAGGGTCAGAGGGATCCTGATCCCCCCCCCCCTTGAGCTACATAAAAAACAATTCTGGGGATTTCCATGCTCTAAATTTACCTCTTGACCCCTCTTATGTCGGAAAGTCGAGGTCCCCCTGAGGTTGCAAAGTAACATCATGATCTTATTCTGCATATATGTGGTCATTTGACAAATGGAACAAAAACGTACCTTTCTGTAAATCTCCTGCTAAGAGCAAATATATGGGTCTGAAGTGCAAAAGACTGAAGTCACTTGACCTTCTAATTGAAATCAAGGTGATTGGTATTCAGGAGCAATATCAGATACATATGATAGCTATTCACAGACTGAACGTACCACCTGCTGATTTGTTCCAGGCAAACTGTTATTGCTCTCTGTTCGACAGATCAATTCCTGTTAAGGCTATATAGGTTTATCGTCGTTAAGCTTTCTCTTGGGATTCTTCACAAAACCTGAAGAGCGGGACAATAAAAATAAAAGACTCCTAGAACACAAAAGGTTATTTTGGATTCCCTCCCATATAGCGGTATAGAGAAAGGTTCCACGTACATAACTGATATGAATGTGGAACACTTCTCTATATCACTATATGGGAAAGCACCTTCAATAACCTTTTGTTCTCAGAGTGAACAGTATTTTTTTAAGCTGACGAAGAGCTAATGTGTGTATGCAAATTATTGGCCTGATGTTGCTGAATGTTGACAGTATCAGGCCTACATAGCAACCTGAGTCGGTATTCTGCAAATGAAGATATCTATATAATGCATACTCTTTAATGAAGATATTACACTGTATGCCAGATAGAAATAATCGCAAATTCAAGTCACACTGAGAGGAGTTGTAGCTCCTAATGAAACTAAGAGATCCGGGAAAATTATCTGTTGTTCTCACTACATCAGATTTGACCGTCTTCTGACCGTCTTGCATGATAACGCCGTTCCCTGTTCAAAAGAAAAGACATAACATGCATGGTTGTTTGGGAGGCTCTTCAATCATGAAACCGCTCTTCTGCTCTCCATGACCATTGCCTTGTTAGTGTGATGCCTTAACCACATATGGTCACCGTATACGTGCTCAATATCAGTCACAGAAAAATAAATATATGACTGGTCTCTAGAGAAGAAATAGCGTCTCTTGCAAGTACATGTGTTGTTTCAGAACGTCATCTAATCATATTTTTGTCTGTCTTTGTCTAGCCTAAACTAAGACTGGACCCCGCTTTCAGGAGTTCAGCTATAGCTTCATGAGTGACAAAACATATATACTGGTTCCAGTCATCTTTTCATGCCCAAAAACCTCAAAGGCATTAAGATGTTTATACAGTGTATAGGTCTTTGAGCTACTTGAAGTGATACAATGTTTTTTTTTTCAGTGAAGTGTTTGTAAGATACTGCTTTTTTATGTTTTGAAGTTACATTATCATGTATAATTCGTCATTGCTACTGGTTATTTCAGTGTTTTGTCAACTTAAAATTAAAAAAATCTCGATCATCGTCGTGTTAGAACATTTTTTCTCAATAGTATATAATATCATTCTTGTTACTGCAAAAAAGTTTAATTTTTGCCCATGTTTATATCGAGATTCAACATATAAACCCTTACAACGCTGAATTATTTTGCATAAATCATGGAGATCTAATGTTATTTTTTAATTTGGAATAATCATAAATGTCTTAGTTAGCTCATTCTGATTCATTCGAATACCTACGGTCATTATATATATTTTTACTCTTATAATGCGGGGATTGACTTTAGTCGTCAGAATCTGACGTATGTCGACGTCAGATTCTGACGACTAATGTCAATCTCCGCACTGATGTCAATATTTCAGCCTGTCATATTGAACATAAATAGGCAATCAAAACATCCATGTCAAGTCGACTTTTTACTTTGTTATATATTATGAATATTTTTTTCGCATTTGCCCTTGACAAGTCTATTTGCATGACATTTTTTGGTGATATCGGAATGCATCATTACATAGCATCGACAATTTCTTCGATTTTGAAATAGCTAGCTCGATTTGGCATTATTTGGCGTGCAGAAATAAAGAGTCATATGCGTGCACAAATAATTATGTGAGGTCCCTTTATAGGCGCCATTTATTAGCTCCCGCCGTCACCGTTTATTCCGCCTCCGTTCTGTTTTTACCTCTTCTTTTGCCTATAACTTTGTAAGAAAATAAGCTAGGATAACAATTTTTTGGTATGTGGGTTACTTCCAGGTGACAGGTTAATAAACAGGTTAAAATATTTTAAATCTGAATTCAATACGCAAGGTCGCAGAGGAGAAAATGATGATGTTACGCCGTTGGGCCGCTGGGCCGTCCGTGAACAATTCGTTTCCGGAGCATATCTCTGAAAGTACTTGTCCGATTGTCTTCAAATTTTACACACAACACCTCTAGGGGGTCAAGTTGTGCCTTTTGGGGTATAGGAACTTTGACCTACTTTGTTTCAGAACTATGACCTATTTAGACGTTTTGACGCACACTTTGTTTCCGGAGCAGATCTCGAGAAGTACTGGGCCGATTACAGTCATATTGCACATACATGTTCTCTAAGGTCTCTAGTTGTGCCTTTTCAGGTTTTTGGACCTTGACCTTGAAGTTGACCCAGCACTTTGACCTAATTTATAACATCGGTAAATCCGACGGAAGATTTTGCGGAATATCATGAAAACCGCTCAAGATAGCTACACCATTACTATAAAACAAATTGTGAGGTTTCAGGAGAGGATGCATCTTGGAAGATTTCAAGTTGATAAAATTCAAAATGGCCACCTATCGGCCATTATTCACCTCGACAGGCCTGATATTGCGGAATATCATAAAAACCGCACAAGATAGCTACACCATTACTGTTAAACAAATTGTAAGGTTTCAGGAGAGGATGCATCTTGAAAAATTGCAAGTTGATAAAATTCAAAATGGCCGCCTATCGTCCATTATTCACCTCGACAGGCCTGATATTGCGGAATGTCATGAAAACCGTTCAAGATAGCTACACCGTTACTATAAAACAAATTGTAAGGTTTCAGGAGAGGAAGCATTTTGAAAAAAATCAACTCGATGAAGTTCTATATGGCCGCCAATCGGCCATTATCCACTTTCACATGGCCGTTATTTGGTAAACCGTGCTAGATGGCTAGACCATTACTATAAAACAAAATGTGTGATTTCAGGAGAGGATGCATTTTGAAAAAAATTGACTTGATCAAATTCAAAATGGCCGCCTTTTCGGTTATCATTTATTTTAACATGGCCGATATTTGGTAAACCGTGCTAGATGGCTAGACCATTACTATAAAACGAAATGTGAGATTTCAGATGAGGATGCATCTTGAAAACAATTGACTTGATCAAATTCAAAATGGCCGCCTTTTCGGTCATTATTCATTTTCATATGGCCGATATTTGTCTTCTGGGAAGGATGCTTAACTTACGAATTCAAAATGGCCTATAATCAGCATTATTTACCTCGATAGGCCTGATATCAGGTAAACCGTGCTAGATAGCTAGACCATTACTATAAAACAAAATGTGACGTTTCGGGAGAGGATGTTTTTTGAAAACTTTCGACTAAATCGAATTCAAAATGGCCGCCTATCGGCCACTATTTACTTTCACATTGCTGATATTTGGTAAACCGTGTTAGATGGCTGGACTATTACTATAAAACAAAATGTGAGATTTCAGGAGAGGATGCATTTTGAAAAATTTCGACTTGATCAAATTGAAAATGGCCGCCATTAGGCCATTATTCACTTTCAAATGGCCGTTATTTGGTAAACCGTACTAGATGGCTAGACCATTACTATAAAACAAAATGTGAGATTTCAGGAGAGGATGCATCTTTAAAAAAATTAGACTCGATCAAATTCAAAATGGCCGCCTATTGGCCATTATTCACTTTCACATGGCCGATATTTGGTAAACCGTGCTAGATGGTTAGACCATTACTATAGAACGTAATGTGAGATTTCAGCTGAGGATGCATCTTGAAAAATTCCGACTCGAACAAATTCAAAATGGCCCCCTATCGGCCATTAGTTACTTTCACATGCCCAATATTTTGCAAACTGTGTTAGATGCTAGTCCATTACTGTAAAACAAGATGTGAGGTTTCGGGAGAGGATGCACCCTTAATTTTTTTAAGTAGTCTTTATCTAATTAAAAATGACCGTAAATCAGCTATTATTTACCTCGATTGGCCTGATATCGGGTGAGCCGTGCCAGATAGGTAGACCATTACTGGGATACTGATTAGGATCATTTATTTCAATGGAGGTTTGCAATCTCCGACAGACTGTCTAGTTCTTATCTCACTCTTAGACTGAGCCTCTTAAACCTAGTTGTCTTGCGTCTTGATTTTTGACCTAGCCTAGGACTACATTAATAACCGTACACAAAATTGCGGGAGCTCCTGGACTTATGTAGTCTAGTTTCAAAGGCTTGCGACAAAATTAATCATTGTATAGCTGAATCAGAAAGTAATTCAAAAGAGGAAGATAATGACATTAATTTAGATGTACTATGATGAAAGGTAAAACAGTTATGAAGATTTTACCACGCTAAAAATACAAAATCTCAAAATGCCAAAAACCGAGTTAGCATGTTTACATGAATGCATGGAACCCTTGAATTGGCTTACAAATTATTTATATGACAGAAACCAATATGTATTATTTAATCAGCATGATTATTCTTTTGAGAAATCTGTAATGATCTATTTGAGGTCCTTTGTTATTTCTGATGTATATAATTGATCTAACTAATGTCTCATCACTTCTGTTTTCTCTGACGATACAACTACTTGTGTTAGAGGGGAAATTATAGGAAATTTGATTAGTTTAATGAAGACATGAGTTGGCTAAATGCCAATCTCTTAATTTAATAACTCATATTATTATATTGATTTCTTCTAATAAGCGAATATGAAATGCAAATAATATAATAATAGGGGGTCAATGAGATTTTCGAGTCTCATATGTTAAATTTGGGTATTAACGTTATTGTTGATGAATAATTAAGCTGGTCTGAGCCTGTGAACAAAGTAAACGGAAAACTTTCCAACGGGTCTGAAACGTTCAGAATTTGTTTCGCATTGAAAACCCACTATTCTTAGTCTATTTACCAGCACTAAACATTTCATTATTATGTCCATTGTCTACAACAAGTCTGGTGTGGTACGAACGAGAAAAATATTGGATCAATTTAATGCATGTAAACATATCATACAGTTTGCATTTAGAGCACTTACATCCCTTTTGCTTACTCAAATATAATAAATAGATTTCTACCACCTTGACCACATTGTAGTACAAATGACGAACCAATTGGGGCTAAATAGGCCAAGATAATAAGTTATACCGTATCACCGCGCATAAAGTGAAAATCGACTGTTTCAGACATGGCTCCAAAAATATTCTTGCTCGTTTATAAGTGTATGCACTTATATTCTAATACTACGTGCATGGACTTATATGCGAAAATTACTATGCGCACCACTGTGTAACTCAAGACATATACTGTAGCTGAGAATAATAACGATCTGTATTGACTTATAGAAACCATTACTAGTATATGTCTATAATAATAATAAAAAATATTATGTTGATCGTAAACACAAACTACATTATTATTTGTATTTACTAATGAGCAGATATCAGGAGAGAACTGCTCCATATTATAGATATGTGCCGACTTTTCAACCCGTCAAAGCGATAGGGTATGGTGTGATAGCTGAAAGCGTGAACAAATTAGGTGTGATATGACAGTTCAGGTAGTGTCAACACCTATAGCCTGGAGTCACTCCCGCAAGTGAACTTCAAAGTAACATTCAGCGTTGGCCTAGTTTACTTTAGATTGGAATAGATAATTACGATTCTAACATATTTGAATTTTTTTTTATGTTTGAATATAAGTGCATGCACTTATTTTCAAAAACTAAGTGCATCTTTAAATATAAGTGCATGCACGTTAATACGCGGGGATACGGTAAGCCCCGCAATAATGTCGCCAAATCTAATATAGCTGTCACAATGTAAAAGTACAAAGTTACTTAATTTTCAGACGATCATTTTTTTTATTTTAATAAATATATTTCGGGATTATAATGGATTAAAATGGGAATAAAATGGATGTCAACGATTGTCAAATATTTCTGATTGATGTCAAGTTTGATTGAAAAAAAGATGTTCAAAAACTGACATTTAAAGTGCTGAGAAAATATTAAAAAAAACGAATATAATCGGTACCGGTGGTTAGAAGGTTCGAGCGGATGGACGCCTCCTCAGCAAACACTGGCCCAAATGCTGGGCTAACGTTAGTCCATCATCTACGACGCTCGACTAACATCAGCCCAGTATTGAGCCAACTCCTCGTGTTTGATGGTTTATCAGCACATCTTAGCCACTCCAGGTACAGTAAGTATACAGCTGTCAAATCTGACAAAGCAGTCCATCACTAAATCATTTAGGTAGATTGGCATCATGTTTAGTGAAAAGGTACTTCTGCTAAAAATATCCTGGTATAGCAATGCTGACGGGCTGTGAGTGGACCGTCTTCTGCAAAGGTCATGTTAGCGGAACGCAATTTCCTGCTTCAATGCTTCTATCAAACTTGCATTTATTTGATTGAAAAGCACCTAACACAAACTATTTCATCAATATCAGTAATATTTTATTTGATTGGAAATTAATTCAATAATGAAGCTCAATTTAAAGCTTCCAGTGCGGAGATCGACTTTAGTCGTCAAAATCTAACGTCTGTACACGTCAGATTCTGACGTCTAAAGTCGATCCCCACACAGAGAGAAAAAAACTATTTACAATTACGGTAGACCCATAACATAGGTATTCATATGAATCGGGAAAAGCTGAATAAGACATTTGTGATGATTTTAAATTGAAAAAAACCCTTTGGTTTCCCTGGCTTAAACGCAATTATTTCAGCGCTTTAACCCTTATAGCGCGGGGATCGACTTAAGTCGTCAAAATTTGACGTCTGTAGACGTCAGATTGTGATTCTGTATAAATTATCCATATGATTTTTGTCATCTGTATAATTATGACATGTAATGCCTATCAGTCCATATCAGCAAATCTTAAAGGGAGTAGGCCTATCATGACCATGTTTTCGTGAAACTTATTTTTTGATCTGTATTCACAAGATCAGATAAAATCTATCAGCCAGATAATCCTTTAATAGCACCATTGATATAGTTTATTATTATTATTATTATGAGTTTAACGGTTTATTATGTTTTTGAGTGGTATGGTCAAGATTGTGATTCGAATTATTGTTTACTTACCAACATTTGTGTATATTGTGTGTCTCTGATTTGTTGCAGTTTAACCCTTTAACCGCCTAATTATTCAATATGAATTTTCACCCACTTGAAGTTGTGTCTCGCTGACGCAATCTACAACTTCAAATGAGTGAAAATTATTTATATTTGAAAAAATGAAGGTCTACCATTTACAAATCATGCTGATTGATGTCACGTTTCATTTTCAACATGTTTAGTAAACAATTTAAACAACGAATAATATCGATACCGGTGGTTTAAGGGTTAAGGGTGACGCACGGGTAATCCCGAGCTCGTGATCCTGAGTATAATGATAATAGTAACATATAACAATGTGTAACATAAGTAGCTGAATACACCACGGACAAAAAGAAAAGTTCAAAAGATAGGACACCACACACTAATGTATTAGTTACCATTCTAACGCACAACACATCAATATATTAACATACTCTATTGTGGCAGCAGATCTAATAAACTGCAAATATTTCTAATTGGTAAGTGACACCTGTAAATAATGATGGTTCAGCTTTGACAAGAAATAAACTACAAGGTAAATAAAATGGCTCCAGAAATACTGACATTTAGCCGAATAAAATAGTCGAGCAATGGTCATCACCAGTAACTGCTTAAATTTAAAGTAATATGTTACGGCTGTTTGCCTTTACACGACATAAACGTCGTATGGTTACTAAAGATTTAGTTATAGGCCTAGGTGCAAAATGGAAGTTGTTTGTGAAAAGCTGCCTAGTCGTTAGGATGATCGTATTACAAGGTGGAGTAGACTAATGTCAAGAATGTCTGAGTGTTGCCCTGAAAGATGGGTGTAACCAAGCAAACATAACAAATGTTACCTATGCTGGCCTAATGCTGAATCAACGTCGCAGACGGTAAGCCTATGTCTACCATTAGTTGATTAATGATAGACCAACATCGCAGAGGGTGGACCAACTCGTGATTACTCGTGTTTTTCTGGAGACACACGTCTATTTATAACCCATTACTACTGTATAATATATTTTTTAACATGTTTCAAAGAAAAGTCAGGTTAACTGGAAAGTTCATGGCAACAGGTAGGCCATTATATGGACTAATACGGCAAATTCCTTTCCTCACATTTAAGGTGGATGCTTTTGCACCGATGCAGACTGTTTTCAAATTTTCATATTGTACATTAAATATATGTGATCTAATGAGAAGATATTTGGCCAAATTCAACCTCGCAGCCTAAGATAACAGACTGATAGCAGGACTAATCCATAATCGAACGGGGGAAATAACAAATACAATTCAGTTGGTCTACATATATTTTAAAATAAATGTATTTTTTTGATTTCCAAGTAAATTACATTATTATGCATGATTGATTTTGTATAAAACTATCTCCGGCATCTTGTACATACATGCACATATATCTATGACAAAGTCAGTAATTAACATTATGTCTGTCTGAAACGTCTGTCTGTCCATATGTCTGAGTATATTAGTAAGCATATTTTTTGTTGTTGTTGTAATCAATTAGGGTGGGGGTGAGGGAGGGGGGGGGGTGCAATTAAAGGGGAATGAGGGGGTGGTAATGCGTAGATGGTCACCAGATCCAGTTTTTCTCAATTAAAAAAGAAATTAATATATTAACGCTCGTAATACTTTACTTCAATATTATTCGAATAACTAAGACATCATGCTGGAACCACGTGGTGACGTGGCAACGCTTGTTGTAGCCTGTATACATAATGCAGTTTTGTAGTGGTGGCAGATTATTAATGCCAAGGGTAAATATATTTACAAATATAATATCCTGATACCTACTCACTGTTGTATATGTAATTTATATGTATTGTATTTTTTTTATTACCTGGGATCACAATTACGCATGTCATGAAATTTTATTCCACTTAAATCGGCGAGTGGTGAGCTCCCTTAACCTCCCTAACTATCACGATGCCTCATTTTGCATCTCTGAAAACTGAAAGTATTTACCATTTATATGTAAAAATGGAATATTAACCCTTCCAAGCCTGTATTTACCATTGTCATCTTCATCCACTACGGGCCGCGAATTGCTGTCGCAATTCTCGACTTGTAGTGGACGAAGATGATTTGATTTGAGTGGAAAATTAAAAGAAAATTGCCATGTATTGGTAAATCCAGTTTCATGGAAATATTCATTCTAAAACCCCTATTTATAGAAAAATTAAGTTTGTTTTTTAGGGTTTTAAAAATATGCTTTAACGCATCTTCAGGGCTTAAATTGTTAAGTAAAATGGGATCTTCAGGATTGAAATGGTTAAAAAGGAATGTGCAACTACTGGAGTACAGCCCCATGGTCAAACCAATGCTCCGTATTCGTATAACGCTCCAATGGTCTTCATCCGTAGTTATATGCATTTCGATGACTTTCGTAGTTTACTTACTGTTATCTATAGACATGAGATAAAATATTTAATTATACTAAGCATTTGGCAAAAGCGTTGGGCACTAGAGCGGAACAAATCGACTTAGCTCAGATCAAACGATTCAACTGAAATACATGTTTATGCTGAAACCTCTCCAGCAACGTATCATTCTTAACTTATTTCTGCAGATAAGTAGTCTATGTATATATTTTAAGGAAGTGTCTATTTACCCCGTCACGGGGTGTGCAAGAAGACTAAAACCCTTATTTAACCCGACAATGACAACCAATTAAAGTCGTTTTTTCAATGCCCTGCTGTCAATGTTTGCTTTTTGGCGCTCATTCACGGAACTGAATAGCCTACACCAGGACCTTAAGAAAATGAGCAGGTAAGTTATGCAGCGTCAAAATAAACTTGTACAATATAAATATAGGCCTATCCCTGACACATGACAACTATTACCGCTTGCAACATTTACAAAAAAATATGAAAGCTGGAATACTACCAAATATATGTGAATTGACAACTACGCGTATTATCGTCGTGGCCGCATTTGATTACGGCGCCCGATGTGCATTTTACATTGCTTAGTATCTGAGACATTCGCCCAAGGTTACTTTATTGTTGGTTCACCGTCCACGACACTGGGCCAACATTGAACCAACATTAGGTAAATATAGGCCTATAGTCAACTTAATGACGGCAAATGCCTGCCGCAGATCCAGGGCGGGGCAGGGGGGACGGCCCCGCTTTTTTCGCCACATTATTTTAAAAAGCCACCTAAATTGACTTAAATGTACCAACAAAAAACTTTGGGGCCGCCCCCGCCCACCACGCTTATTTTTTTTAAATCCTGAAAAAAACCCTGGGTTAAATAACAGTAAAAGCCTTCTTATAATATAACCCACATAAAAACCAGTGGGTCATAGAGCTTTTTCAATCTTCGTCTTCAACGCGCATAAAATCACCCGGAATAAATAACTATATCAATCTATGTGGCCTACTTATTTAACCCACAACAAAGCATCCAGGCTAAATAACTATTTCCACATCAAACAACCCGGGCTAAATGACAATTCCAACCTTCTAATTTAACCGCATTTTAGAACCCAGACTATATACCTATTTTAACATTCGTATTTAGCCCACAACAAAGTATCTGGGGTATAAACGTTTACAGCCTTTTTATTTAACCCACAGAAAAGCAGCTGGGTAATATAGAACTATCTCAACCTTTATATTTCATCCACACCAAATCCACCAGGCTAGATAACTATCCTAACCTTCTTATTTAGCCCACATAAAATCACATACTGGGCCATTTAACTGTTTGAACCTTTTTTTCACCCCAAATAAAAGCAAGTAGGTTTTATAACTTTTCAACCGACATATTTAACACACAGAAAACATCCCGGCTAAATAACAATACAAACCTTCTTATATAACCCACATAAAACAAGTGGGTTATAGAGCTATTTCAATCTTCGTCTTCAACCCACATCAAATCACCGGGGATAAATAACTATGTCAACCTATGTACTTATTTAACCCACAACAAAGCGTCCAGGCTAAATAACTATTTCCACATCAAACAACCCGGGCTAAATAACAATTCCAACCTTCTTATTCAACCCGCAATTAATAACCCAGACTATATACCTATTTCAACCTTCGTATTTAGCCGATAAAAAGCAGCAGGGTTATAAACGTTTACAACATTCCTATTTAACCCGCAGAAAAGCGGCTGGGTAATATAGAACTATCTCAACCTTCATATTGTATCCACACCAAATCCACCGGGCTAGATAACTATCCCAACCTTCTTATTTAGCCCACAGAAAATCACCTACTGGGCTATTTAACTATTTGAACCTTCTATTCGCCCCAAATAAAAGCAAGTGGTTTTTATAACTTTTCAACCGACATATTTTACACACAGAAAACATCCCGGCTAAATAACAATACAAACCTTCTTATATAAACCACTTAAAACAAGTGGGTTATAGAGCTATTTCAATCTTCGTCTTCAACCTGTATACCTCCTATTTCTACCTTCGTAGCTTCCAGCCCACAGAAAATCTATTTAACCAAAATAAAAGCAAGTAGGTTTTATAACTTTTCAACCGACATATTTATTTAGCCCACAGAAAACAATTTCACCCTTCTTTATGCCTACACGTAATAAAGCACCCAGACATATTTCAACCGTCTTATTTATCCCACTACAATGCACCTGGGTTATATAATTTTACAACCTTCTTATTTAACACACAGAAAAACAGATGGGGGACAGAGCGATTTTCCAATCTTCATATTTAATCCACAACAAATACACCGGGCTAGATAACTGTCCCAACCTTCTTATTTAACCCGCAAAAAATCACCTGGGCTATTAAACTATTTAAACCTTTTTTAACCTACAGAAAAACAGCTGGTTATAGGAATATTTTCGTATTTAATCCACACCAAATCCACGGGGGTTAAATAACCATTCCAACCTTTCTTATTTAAACCACAGAAAAGCAGCAGGGTTATTTCAACATGTCTGAGCAAGGTAATCTAGAGTATATCTTGTGCAAAATATGCGTTATGAGCGCTAGAACATAAATCGTTGTTGCTACACAGTAGAGTTACGTAGCAGAATTGCTTTCTCGTAATGATTAAATTATGCTATAGTGATATTTGTTTTTGTTTTCCTAGTACAGGATAAAGGTACAACAATACAATTTTTAGATCATTCTCCTGGAGACACGAATGCCCTGTATACACATGATACAGTAGTGTATGAGAGATACAAATGTAAGTATGCCTATCTACCTAATTTATGTGTTACCCAACAAATATTTAAGTTCTTGTAGTTATCATATTGTATTTTTTTTATGAAAATATTAAATGTAAATTTAGAATTTGATCACCACGAATAGAACATATTAAAAAAAATAATATAAATATATATGGACACGCTATATGAACACTCAAAGTCTCTGGCTATTTTTGTTTTATCTGTAGAAACATAAACAAGATCGACATTAGTTTATGTGTGATATGATTTTCTTCGTGTTTAAAAAATAATAAATGCAAGTGCAACATTCGTAATTATTATTATCTCATCATTACCTTTATAATTGAATGTGTTCACATGGTCGCAGAGTAACACAAAAGTTATCCATAAAAGGATTACCTACTTCTTGTCTGTACATTATTAAATTATCTAGTAGCTATAACAACTACCATTATATAGTTCAGGTACAATTGTAAACAAAGCACTAAATTATAATACTTACATTTTATTAATAAACAGGATAGTAGGCCTACCCCCCTACACTTTTCACCACCCGATAGAATACTATTACATGTACACAGAAGTAAAATACAGAAAATATGTGCCCCTTAGCCCTTGTTGAAACGAAAATAAGATGTGTTTTCCCTATGAGGCGTAAACGAATGAATCTCTGCCAAGCATTTTTATTGACAATCAATAAAAATCATTGCGCTATGACCAAAACCTTTTTATTTAGTACGCAGGCAGGTAAGTGCCTACATACAAAAGTATGAGTAATACGGACTAGTGGAACTTGGGATTACGCGTTCACAATGTATCTTTGACTGTTTTGAAAAAAAATAATTTCACCATACATTCTATAGTTCCTCAAATATTATTATAAACATAAACATAATGCTATTTCAAAACTTTTTGGTAAGTCATAAAAATGTCATATGATTTTAACAAATTAACAATCTTGTATATACATGTACATATATCATTTCTATGACAAATAAGTCTGTAATGATTTTTTTTTCTGTCAATAAAATATATGTCTGTCTGTCTGACTGGTACCTTGGATAAAGGCGATAATAACTTAATCTAAACAACCGATGATAATAGTGTTCACTTTGCCTTAATCAGTCTTAATACAAGGACAAATTGAACAGATTGTTACTACCCTCAGATACGCATAGTCGGCAGAGACTGGGAGAGGGCCTACTCACAAAACAGAAAGCGAATAGTATAAATTAATTCACAAATATGTATTTTTTTTTGTTTATAATAAAATGTAATAATGATAACAGTAATTCGAAACACGTATTGCAGTAATATCGTGCGCTCATGGTATAAAAATATACTTTAGAACGTAAATCTGATTCAACCCATCAACATTGCCTAGTTAAAAACAGGTCAGACGTTTCACCTAACTGATTAAAAATATTCACTTTTGATGGACCACATACCTTAGGTTTAACACACAATGCTGAAATATTTGCGTATCAACCATGGAGACCAAAGAGTTGTTCCAATTTGAAATCATCAAAAATAGCTTAGTTAGCTCTTTCTGCTTCATTTAAATATCTATGTTATGGTTCTACGGTCATAACAGTTTGCTAATTCCTTTCAGTTCGGGAGTCGTTTACGTCTAATGACGGTCCCCGGGCTGAAAGGGTTAAGAATAATTTAGGAAAGTATCACGGTAAAATATAAGCTCCTAGCGTCCCCACCATAGCAGTATAATGGCTAAAACTAGAAGAAACTACCACTAACGTGCTAGTGAGTTTGGACGGGGCCATTGTTTCTGAAGGAGCGCGAGAGCGAGCCAGAGCCAGAGACAGAGCAAGAGCCAGAGACAGCGTCAGAGACAGAGCCAGAGCTAGAGCCAAAGACAGACAGAGTCAGAGCAAGAGACAGAGCCAGAGACAGAGACAGAACCAGAGCCAGAGACAGACTGAGCCAGAGACAGACAGAGACAGAGCCAGAGACAGACAGAGCCAGATACAGAGACAGAGCCAGAGACAAACATAGCCAGAGCCAGAGGCAGAGGCAGAGGCAGAGCCAGAGACAGAGCCAGAGCCATAGACAGAGACAGACAGAGACAGATATTGAATTTTTACGAGTGAGCGGGGAAGAAACATTTTGCTTTTTTTCAACTTGAAGGCCAGAGTGGGGTTCGAACCCGCGATCTCTAACTTTCAAAGCAGGTAGATTTAACCACTGCACCAGGGCCCCCGCCCTATCGGATTAACAGTGATTAATATCGGAAAGTTGTGCTTTTTTTTATACAACGGATATTTGAATTCTGAGCAACATAATATGACACAAACATATGTCAGTAATAATTCATCAAAACGATAACAGATTAATTATCTTCTATATGATATTGATTACAGGCTCTATAAAAGAGCAAATTATCTATTTCTTCGACCCAGTAAACAATAGACCTTAGCCCACTGTTGGATTAATGATGTACCGCTGTCTGAAACACGGGCCCAACGTTAAACCAACATTGTATTGATGTATCGTGTTATCGGGAACGAGCTTTTAACCAGAGTATTAAATTGTGTATGCGGTGTACACAAATTGTATGCATTTTGGATGTGGGTAACCATCATTTGTGTGCATGAACGTCGATCAAACTGTAAAACCGGTTTAAACGGCATTCTGAAGTTTTCTTAAAGGTATAGTCAACTGTCAAAATTCACTGGACAAGGGTGTCCCCAGAATGCAACAGTGGCCCCTGGACATTCCACAATGGCATATCACCCCACATCTACAGTTATCAGCCAAGATAATAATACTATAATGCGTTTCATACACATCGCCGCATTATGAGCAAGTTCCCAAATCATATAAACTCAAATACTTGAGCGACATTTATGAGGAAATAATTCACCAATTCTCTTATGTGTGCTTAGTGTTGAGACACAAACAGTTGTGTTGCCATGGGGGTCTAGAAACAGTTGACTCACCGCATAATAACAGTGAGAGCTTCCCCAGCCAACATGGCACACTCACCAAATGTTGGTTTAATGTCGGTCAACGTCGCAGACGCTGGTCTAACATTACACCACCTTGGAGTATTATCTTGTAATTAGTTCAGTTGCTGACATTAATATAGTCAAAGTGTACTCTATAAGCTAATGTAGGCCTTCACCTGACCATCCCACGCATGCCCATTTCGCAGTTGTATGAATCATTACACTGGAGCAAAATTGCTTTTGTGAATACGGTTTATAAATTATTTAAACGTATGTTTAGTTACACTCGTGTTAACGCTAAGCTCGGGTTTGGTGAAACCTCTTTTATGAATACGCCCGATAGTGTACAATATGAGAGTGGATTCAAAACGTGAAATCACTCAATTATGCTTTGCTATGATTTTACAAGATTGATTGTGTTTAGTTATTATTACAGATTCATACAGCTACAAAACGGGCATACCTGGGACCGTCACGTGTAGGCCTACAGTAGCATATATAGAGTACAGGGCTGTAGGTACACAGTAACCTACTGTACAGGGTGACAGCATTAATATCATAAACAAAACTGATTACAAGATACTACTTAAACGATACATTGACCTAGTGCTGTTTTAATGTTGGACCAACGTCTGCGACGCTGGTCCAACATTGGGCCAACATTGGACAAATGTACTATGTTTGAGAGAAAGTCCACCTGCCCAGCTAACACAACACATTGCATAACATTTATACAACGTCGGCCCAACGTCTTCGACGCTGGTCCAACTTTGTATAAAGTCATACAAATGTTTTGTGTTCACTGGGTGTCAATATATAAGCTTGGGGTCAACCAGTTTCGACATCGCAGTAATACAGTCAGTTTGTTTGCAACCCAGCGACCAAGTAGGGGCCAGGGCTAATGGCTTTGAATTAATAGATGTCCCCCAAGTATATATGAAGTTGCTGTGATTTGAGAACTTGCTCTTAACCCTTTGGACCAGATGTAAGATTTATCGGTATTTTTGTGACGTCATATATCCCGAAACACCAATATATCCATATGAAAAAAACTAGGTCTAAATATTGTGTATTGAACCAAGTTAAAAAACACAATAGAAGACAAATTATAAAAAAAATTATGACGTCATAATTTACTGTCTCTGCAAGCCACAGCATTATAATAATATTAATGGTATATTACTTGGTGAATTCCATCAGGTTAATTGTGTAGAGTCTTTGAAAGGTAAAATATGGTCAATAATAATATCACCAATAGGGTCTACTGCTCCAGGAAGCTCGGTGGGAGAGGCAGTTATCCCCAGGAGGCTCGGGTCCAAAGGGTTAATGAGGCTTTGGGTATGAAACGCATATTTAGCCTTATTATGGAATAGGGCCTGGGCCCACCCACGGGCACTATTGCATTCTGGGGGACCCTTGTCCCGCGAATTTTGACAGTTGACCATACCTTTAATTCTTAATCGTCATCTTACGCCGTACAACTGACTGACATCAGGTCACATCCAGCTAACGCGAGACGTTGACCCAATGCTGGGGTATTACTGGTCCTCTGTCTGCGACGCTGGCACAGCATTACACAAACATTGGTTCCCGACATTCCATGTTAAGACGCTGCTCCAACATGAAGCTAACATTGGTTCAGCGTCTCGGCTGGGTGTGCTGGGTATCCGTCCCGCTCTTTGCCCAGATATCTGTGTACGTTGTAAGCATTGCTATTTTGTCAACCTAATAACCTGGAAAATATTATTGTATATTTGGCGGTTAAAGGGACATGCCCAGGTCTAAAATCATTAAAAAATCGGTGATTTTATTTTAGTTTATTAATATGACCACTTACCAGTTAGGCTAGATACAGAGACGAAATTATCGTGATTCTTATTTTTGACATGGTTGTCAATAATTAGAAACCAGGAATACGTCTCTATATCTAGCCTAACTGGTGAATGCGCAGCACAAAAATTAAAAAAACTTTTGCAGTTCTAGTCTATGGACATGCTTACATAACATGATCATATTAATAAACCAAAATAAAATCACCGATTATTTTATGATTTTAGCCTGGGCATGTCCCTGTAAAGGGCATATGCATGGTGAACTTCTGTGAAACTCAATAGCTTTGACCTGCAATGTTTTCACCGAGCTATCTGATACAATAAAGTATGGGGGAGGTGGTATTATATAACATTGTTTTCACCGAGTAACCGTTTAAAAGGGTTTCCGATGACGTCACTGCGTTTCACAGAATTATGTGAAACGCAGTGACGTCACTCGGTGAAAACAAGGTTATATAATACCCCCCTCCCCCATACTTCATTCTGTGAAACGCAGTGACGTCACTCGGTGAAAACAAGGTTATATAATAACCCTCCCCCATACTTCATTGTATTAGCAAGCTCGTTGAAAACAAAGGAGGTAGAGGTCATTGAGTTTCACAGAATTCGCAAGTCGACCATTTTATTCTACACTCTGCAGGAAAAGAGACGAATTGCGGACAAACCATGGGGAATCAAGTTAATTAAAAAAGGCATTTTGCAGAGTTTGCCGAGGCGAAGAACATAAAATAAACCGATTGAAAAATACTAAACTCTTTTTTTTATGGGAGCGATGGATTTTTTTTTACTTATGCAAATTATTCATAAATGCTTGGCCTCATGTTAACCCTTGTGCTGCTGGGACCTCGTGTTAACCCTTGTGCTGCTAGGACCTCGTGTTAACCCTTGTGCTGCTGTGACCTCGTGCTAACTCTTGTGATGCTAGGACCTCGTCTTAACCTTTGTGCTGCTAGGACCTCGTGTTAACCCTTGTGATGCTGGGACCTCGTGTCAACCCTTGTGCTGCTAGGGCCTCGTCTTAACCTGTGTGCTGCTAGGACCTCGTGTTAACCCTTGTGCTGCTGGGACCGCATGTTAACCCTTGTGCTATTGTGACCTCGTGGTAACCCTTGTGATACTAGGACCTAGTGTTAACCCTTGTGCTGCTAGGACCTCGTGTTAACCCTTGTGATGTTGGGACCGGATACATACTCTTTCAAGCATGTGCCAAACATTGAAATTGATAAAATACTATTTAGTAGATCTTTATGCTAAATTAATCAGATAATTCACTTTGGGAAATGTCTAATTTTCATAAATAAATTTATTTTCCTTACTTAGAGCTGGAATATGCGTTGGCAGAAATAATCGCTTGAACAATAGATCATAGTCGTCGATGATCGGTATACAATAACCTATTGTTCTGAACTAGTATGTTTCACCGGTTTCATCCATCCATTTCCGAAAAATCTATTCAACTACAAAAATCATTACATTTGTTAATGCTGGTTATTGTTGGTAGAAACAGTCTAGCATTAGGCTGTCATTGCACAATTAATTATTGTGCAGTGCTTTCACAATGACCTCGCGTTCATAGGCCTACAGCACGGTAGAAGACTGTGGTGTGGTTTACATGTCTTGCCACACACTCCACTGCTTCTGAAACAGATTCCGAAGACTGCAAACTATATTGAAAATATCTCAACATACAAGTGCAAAAAATAAAATATTTGTCCTGGTGAAGGAAATTTCAGAATTTTACTCTTGCAAAATTTCACATTGCACACAACATAAAATGGTATTTACTAAAAAAATAGATTTCGATGTCAAACCAGGTTGTATGGTCACCTGCAATGACATCCCTTGCATACATTTTTACAGTATATATGTCATGTTAATATTATTTTGTAAGTGATATGTTTTGTATGCATCAAGCCAAATGAAATAAAATAAGGGGCTGCTTTCCCGCTTGACATATCATAATATTAAAGTGCTATCGTCACATCAGAATCATTTTCTGTATTTTATTTACTTGACATAACATTGTCCTAGCGAAATACTTTTATAGTATTTAAAGTCGTGTACATTAATGACACCGATTTGAGAAGCCTGGACAGAATCTGCGCCGCTAAATATAATTTGCGAAATAACGTCAACACAACGCCGTCCTGTTTTATATTCATTTATAGATTTATTTACATGGTCGAATGAAGAATAATGGCAAAAATAACTATTTAGTGGTTTTAAAGTGACAATGTATTTTACTCATTACATAACATCGTTCTTTTTCCCATCTCGGTAATAGAAAAGAGCTGTATATACAGTCATTAATTATGTGATTCACAGTAAAACTTTTTGCATAACAATAATTACACATTACCACAAAATAAAATTGACAAATCTTTTTGTACTCTTGTTTGCTTACCTATTGATGAAATACTCTTTAATTTAAAATATCTTTTACCTATAATATTTTGTCACAATTCACAATATTGTCTTGTAATATTTTTTTCTGCATTCATGTGAATCCTATCGTCATATCGAGGTTAAAGGGTCCTATCTGCCACTCATTTGAGTGGCTCAGAAGACCCTTTAAATCCGATACGACGACATGTAGATATCAAATGGAAATGATTCAACGATATGAGGGCAACCACTTATCAATTGCCGGGCTACCCACGTGCAATGCGTACGTTAACACGACATGAAATATTTGGTAATGAAAATGACAAATTAAAACCATTTTTCTAAGAAGCATATTCAACTCGTGTTTCTAACACGAATCCATCATACGAAATGTTGCTATAATTATTCAATAATGTAAATCATTCTAAAATAAGATGCCCACACATATATTGTCACGTCGTTAACCGTTCTCTACCCAAGTTTACAATAATACGTATCCTCGGTTGCCAACCAAGTTTGCAATAATACATATCTTCGTTAGCCGCCCAAGTTTGCCATAATGCAATTTTCTTACACTAAAATATCCGCTTATTTTATCTTGAAATGGCCATGAAATCACCTTGGTGTCATCTTACAACTATGCTACATTAAAGCCTGGTTGGTTATATAGTTGTGTCATTTTAAAAAAATGGGTTCGAGGGATACGCTTTTGTGGATAATTAACATTTTGCAAAACACGTTATGGTGAGTGGATCACTGGCCAATATATGGGGGGGATAATTGCCCAAGTATGATATTCTACCCCTAATTTAATAATCCCGTCATGTGACAGGCTGAGCCAGTATTTCATTGGTCGGGAGTAGAATAGCTATGGTGCGTTTTGATAGGACTGTATGTTATTATTTACCAGTAAAGTTGAAAAACTAGATTAAGATATTTTTCTTCATCATATCACAGCTCAATTTAAAGTTATTTTGCAAATAATCTATAAATACCTGGGGAACGATATAGTATTCTGTGAAACGCAGTGACGTCACTCGGTGAAAACAAGGTTGTATAACACCTCCTCCCCCATATTTCATTCTGTGAAACGCAGTGACATCACTCGGTGAAAACAAGGTTATATAAGAACCCGCCCCCATACTTAATTGTATTAGCCAGCTCTAGTGATTTGAAATGGGCAGAGTGCTACATTGAAGCCACAAAACGCATAATATAAGTGTGCGCATATAAGAATAGTATGTTGGGCGTCCGAACTCAACGCACACCGTCCGTAATCACCGACCGAAATCACCGCGGCGTCTGAATTCACCGCACACCGTCCGAAATTAAAATGATTTACAGTGATCTCGGACCTCGATCATTTCATTATTTACTAATTAGTTCATTTATGTATTCATTTATTGAGTCATTCATTCACTCATTCATATTCCTACTCATTCATTTCTTCATTCATTGCTTTATATATTCATTCATTTATTCATTCTTTCATTCATGCATTCATTCATTCATTCATTCATTCATTCATTCATTCATTCATTCATTCATTCATTCATTCATTCATTCATTCATTCATTCATTCATTCATTTATTCATTCTTTCAATCATATATTTATTCATTCATTTATTCATGCAATTATTCATTCTTTCTCTTGCTTATCTATTCATTCAAATAGTCATTTATTTACTATTTTTCATTGATTCATTCGTTTATTTAATCATTACATTATTATATTGACTTAGTAGTTCTAAAGTCCATTCATGCAAACAGAAGATGTTAAACTAATGTTGGATTAGAGTTAAACTAACTTTGAACAAACGCACCTGGAAAGTAGCAGATTCCACCCTTTAATATCAATGGAACGGAAACGTTATTAGTCAATAGTAGAAATTCGTCAAGTTTGTCAGATTCAGCCAGTTTTTATATTTTTGAAATACAAAGTACAAATTCAAGCTTTGATCTGACAAAATAAAATTTCACTTGTCCATGAATGTGTTTTTAAAGTCTATTATCAAACAGTTTTCCGCATGGAAAAACAGACATGTTGGAAACACAGGCATATTGGAAACAACTCAAATTCAGACTCACTTACAAATGGCTGGATGGAGAGAAAAATACTGACAGGTAAATTTATTTAATACACATAACATTATATTTTATTTTAAACACTTATCAAAAATTATTCAAATATTGATAATATGAGTATTTAATATATTTGACTTGTTGTTACAGTCTGTGTTGAGAATTGAATCAAACGATTTGAAAGATGAAACATCTCTAAGATAATCATACATCACGTTTTCTGGTGTGGTGGAAGTTTGCTAATGATGGGATAGACAGGCCAAGTGTGTAAACAAAGACTATTGGAAGGTAGGGAGACGTGTGTTATATTAGCTACACCTGATGCAATCAAACAAACGTCATCATCACCAGTTGGGTCCCACATGGGGCCAAAATGGGCTACCACTTGGGCCCCATATGGGCAAACGACGCGGGACCACGGTGGATTTGGCCGCGGGATCAACCCAGCCGGCACATGACGAGAAAATCACGTAACATGCAAGTTGAAATCTTGTCAACTGGTTATCAACCAATAATCAACGTGATAATTACGTCTATTTGTGACATAAACAATTTTAAGTCTTATTGTCATTACAAAATTACGTCTGATTTGCGTCAAGCTAATAACGTCACCAAATGATGTGATTGTGACGTCGGTTGCAACATTCTTATATGTCACATGTGATAATGTTGTCACTATTTCACATCTATTTGACGACACGTTGTTGATGTCACAAAACGATGTGATTATGACGTGGGTTTCAACATCCTGAAATGTTAGATGTGATAATGTTGTCAATTTTTCACATCTATTTGACGACTTGTTGTTGATGTCACAAAACGATGTGATTATGACGTGGGTTGCAACATCCTGAAATGTGAGATGTGATAATGTTGTCAATATTTCACATCTATTTGACGATATGTTGTTGATGTCACAAAACGATGTAATTATGACGTGGGTTGCAACATCCTGAAATGTTAGATGTGATAATGTTGTCAATGTTTCACATCTATTTCGCGCCATGTTGTTGATGTCACAAAACGATGTGATTATAACGTGGGTTGCAACATCCTGAAATGTTAGATGTGATAATGTTGTCAATGTTTTACATCTATATTACGACATGTTGTTGATGTCACAAAACGATGTAATTATGACGTGGGTTGCAACATCCTGAAATGTTAGATGTGATAATGTTGTCAATATTTTACATCTATTTTACGACATGTTGTTGATGTCACAAAACGATGTGATTATGACGTGGGTTGCAACATCCTGAAATGTTAGATGTGATAATGTTGTCAATATTTTACATCTATTTTACGACATGTTGTTGATGTCACAAAACGATGTGATTATGACGTGGGTTGCAACATCCTGAAATGTTAGATGTGATAATGTTGTCAATATTTCACATCTATTTGACGACATGTTGTTGATGTCACAAAACGATGTAATTATGACGTGGGTTACAACATCCTGAAATGTTAGATGTGATAATGTTGTCAATGTTTCACATCTATTTCGCGCCATGTTGTTGATGTCACAAAACGATGTGATTATAACGTGGGTTGCAACATCCTGAAATGTTAGATGTGATAATGTTGTCAATATTTCACATCTATTTGACGATATGTTGTTGATGTCACAAAATGATGTGATTATGACGTGGGTTGCAACATCCTGAAATGTTAGATGTGATAATGTTGTCAATATTTCACATCTATTTGACGACATGTTGTTGATGTCACAAAACGATGTAATTATGACGTGGGTTGCAACATCCTGAAATGTTAGATGTGATAATGTTGTCAATATTTTACATCTATTTTACGACATGTTGTTGATGTCACAAAACGATGCGATTATGACGTGGGTTGCAACATCCTGAAATGTTAGATGTGATAATGTTGTCAATATTTCACATCTATTTGACGACATGTTGTTGATGTCACAAAACGATGTAATTATGACGTGGGTTGCAACATCCTGAAATGTTAGATGTGATAATGTTGTCAATGTTTCACATCTATTTCGCGCCATGTTGTTGATGTCACAAAATGATGTGATAATAACGTGGGTTGCAACATCCTGAAATGTTAGATGTGATAATGTTGTCAATATTTCACATCTATTTGACGACATGTTGTTGATGTCACGAAACGATGTGATTATGACGTGGGTTGCAACATCCTGAAATGTTAGATGTGATAATGTTGTCAGTATTTCACATCTATTTGACGATATGTTGTTGATGTGAGAAAACGATGTGATTATGACGTGGGTTGCAACATCCTGAAATGTTAGATGTGATAATGTTGTCAGTATTTCACATCTATTTGACGATATCTTGTTGATGTGAGAAAACGATGTAATTATGACGTGGGTTGCAACATCCTGAAATGTTAGATGTGATAATGTTGTCAATGTTTCACATCTATTTCGCGCCATGTTGTTGATGTCACAAAACGATGTGATTATAACGTGGGTTGCAACATCCTGAAATGTTAGATGTGATAATGTTGTCAATATTTCACATCTATTTGACGATATGTTGTTGATGTCACAAAATGATGTGATTATGACGTGGGTTGCAACATCCTGAAATGTTAGATGTGATAATGTTGTCAATATTTCACATCTATTTGACGACATGTTGTTGTTGTCACAAAACGATGTAATTATGACGTGGGTTGCAACATCCTGAAATGTTAGATGTGATAATGTTGTCAATATATGTTTGTTGTCAATATATGTTTGTTGTCAATATATGTTTGACGACTTGTTGTTGATGTCACAAAACGATGTGATTATGACGTGGGTTGCAACATCCTGAAATGTGAGATGTGATAATGTTGTCAATATTTCACATCTATTTGACGATATGTTGTTGATGTCACAAAACGATGTAATTATGACGTGGGTTGCAACATCCTGAAATGTTAGATGTGATAATGTTGTCAATGTTTCACATCTATTTCGCGCCATGTTGTTGATGTCACAAAACGATGTGATTATAACGTGGGTTGCAACATCCTGAAATGTTAGATGTGATAATGTTGTCAATATTTCACATCTATTTGACAATATCTTGTTGATGTGAGAAAACGATGTAATTATGACGTGGGTTGCAACATCCTGAAATGTTAGATGTGATAATGTTGTCAGTATTTCACATCTATTTGACAATATGTTGTTGATGTCACAAAACGATGTGATTATGACGTGGGTTGCAACATCCCGAAATGTTAGATGTGATAATGTTGTCAGTATTTCACATCTATTTGACGATATGTTGTTGATGTGAGAAAACTATGTAATTATGACGTGGGTTGCAACATCCTGAAATGTTAGATGTGATAATGTTGTCAGTATTTCACATCTATTTGACGATATGTTGTTGATGTGAGAAAACGATGTAATTATGACGTGGGTTGCAACATCCTGAAATGTCAGATGTGATAATGTTGTCAGTATTTCACATCTATTTGACGACATGTTGTTGATGTGAGAAAACGATGTAATTATGACGTGGGTTGCAACATCCTGAAATGTTAGATGTGATAATGTTGTCAGTATTTCACATCTATTTGACGATATCTTGTTGATGTGAGAAAACGATGTAATTATGACGTGGGCTGCAACATCCTGAAATGTTAGATGTGATAATGTTGTCAGTATTTCACATCTGTTTGACAATATGTTGTTGATGTGAGAAAACGATGTAATTATGACGTGGGTTGCAACATCCTGAAATGTTAGATGTGATAATGTTGTCAATATTTCACATCTATTTGACGACATGTTGTTGATGTCACAAAACGATGTGATTATGACGTGGGTTGCAACATCCTGAAATGTTAGATGTGATAATGTTGTCAGTATTTCACATCTATTTGACGATATGTTGTTGATGTGAGAAAACGATGTAATTATGACGTGGGTTGCAACATCCTGAAATGTTAGATGTGATAATGTTGTCAATATTTCACATCTATTTGACGACATGTTGTTGATGTCACAAAACGATGTGATTATGACGTGGGTTGCAACATCGTGAAATGTTAGATGCGATAATGTTGTCAGTATTTCACATCTATTTGACGATATGTTGTTGATGTGAGAAAACGATGTAATTATGACGTGGGTTGCAACATCCTGAAATGTTAGATGTGATAATGTTGTCAGTATTTCACATCTATTTGACGATATGTTGTTGATGTGAGAAAACGATGTAATTATGACATGGGTTGCAACATCCTGAAATGTTAGATGTGATAATGTAGTCAGTATTTCACATAGATTTGACGCCATGTTGTTGATATCACAAAACGATGTAATTATGATATTTGTTGCAACATCCTGAAATGTTAGATGTGATAATGTTGTCAATATTTCACATCTATTTGACGACCTGTTGTTGATGTAACAAAACGATGTGATTATGACGTGGGTTGCAACATCCTGAAATGTTAGATGTGATAATGTTGTCAATATTTCACATATATTTGACGACATGTTGTTGATGTCGCAAAACGATATGATAATGGCGTGGATGGCTGCATGTGAGATGACAGATGTCATTATATTTTCAATATCTCACATGTATTTGACAACATGTTGTTGATTGAATATTGTCAAAATTTCACATCTATTTGACGACATGTTTTTTATGTCACAAAACAATGTGAATATCCAGTGAGTTGCAGCATTGCGAGATGTCAGATGTCAGAATATTGTCAATATCTCACATCTATTCGACAACATGTTGTTTGTGTCACAAAACGATGTGATTATTGCCTTGCTTACATCTTTGTGAGATATCAGAATATAGTTAATATGTCACATCTATTTGATGACATGTTGTTAATGTCATAAAACAATGTGTTTATTACGTAGGGGTTGTTGCATGTCAGATGTCAGTTGGCAAGATCTTGTCATCTCACATCTATTTGGTCATAATTGTTCGCAAATGGTCGCAATTGGTCGCACATGGTCGCAAATATCGCAAATGGTCGCAGATGTCGACGTCCAAACTTTAGTGTTACTTGAAAAGTCGCAGTTGTCTCTAGTTAAGATTTAATATCACTTGCTGACGCATATTTTTCTGAAATAATAATGACATAATGTTATGTTATTAGGCCTACATGCCACATCATGCCCTTATAATGACAAATCATAACGTTGTATCACGTGTTGATAGTTAGGCCTATTATGCAATATCATGATATTTTAAAGCAATATCATGATATTGGCATTATAATTGCAAATATATTATGGCATAGACTTCCATCATCAAGATGACATGTAGGCCCTAGGTCTGTTCTGAATTTGCTGAATAAGCCTAATGATGAATAATGATAAATTCTTATTTTATAGGCCCAATGGCAATCACATTGTAATGCAAATGGTCGCAAATGTCGCAAATGTCGCAAATGTTGCAAATGGTCGCAATTGGTCGTAAATGGTCAAAAAATGGTTACAAATGGTCGCAAATGTCGCAAATAATCAAAAGTGGTCGCAAATGGTCGCAATTGGTCGCAAATGGTCAAAAATGGTCGCAAAAGATCGCAATTAGTCGCAAATTGTGGCAAATGTCGCAATTGGTCGCAAATGGTAAAAAAATTGTCGCAATTGGTGGTAAATGCTGGCAAAAGGTCGCAAATGGTCGCAAATGTCGCAAATGGTCGCAAATGGTCGCAATTGGTCGCAGGTGGTCTCAAATGGTCGTAAATGTCCCAAATGTCGCAAATGGTCACAAATAATCGCTAATGGTCTGAAATGGTCGCAATTGGTCGCAAATGGCCGCACATGGTCGCAAATGGTCGCGAATGGTCGCAAATGGTCGCAATTGTTCGCAAAAAGTCGACGTGCAAACTTTACTGTTACTTGAAAAGTCACAGCTAGTTGTCTCTAGCTATAATTTAATATCACTTGCTGACGCATATTGTCCTGACATAATAATGACGTACATAATGTTATGTTAGTACATGCCACATCATGCCCTTATAATGACAAATAATAACGTTGTGTCACGTGTTGATATTTAGGCCTATTATGCAATATCTTGATATTTTAAAGCAATATCATGACATTGACATTATGTTGCAAAATCCTGTGAATATATTATGGCATAGCCTTCCACCATCAAGATGACATGTAGGCCCTAGTTCTATTCTGAAATTGCTGAATAAGCCTAATGATGAATAATGATAAATCCTTATATAATAGGTCCAATGCCAATGACATTGTAATGCAAATGGTCACACATGTCCTAAACGTCGCCAATGGTCGTAATTGGTCGCAATTGTTCGCAAATGGTCGCAAAAGTCGCAAATAATCGCAAGTGGTCGCACATGGTCGCAATTGGTCGCAATATGGTCGCACATGGTCGCAAATGGTTGCAAGTGGACTCAATTGGTCGCAAATGGTGGCAAATGGTCACAAGAATTCGCAAATGGTCGCAAATAACCCAAATGTCGCAAATGGTCGTAAATGGTCGCAAATGATCGCAATTGGACGCAAATGGTCGCACATGGTCGCAAATGGTCACAGCAGGTCGCAAATAACCCAAATAATCGCAAGTGGTCGTAAATGGTCGCAAATTGTTGCACATGGTCGCAAATGGTCACAAAGGTTCGCGAATGGTCGCAAATGGTCGCAAAAGTCGCAGATGGTCCCAAATGTCGCAAATGATTGCAAATGGTCGCAAATAATCACAAATGGTCGCACATGATCACAAAAGGTCAGTCGCAAATGGTCGCAAAAGGTCGCAAATCGTTGAATAAAGGTGTTGAATAAAGGTTAATCCTAATATGAATAACCCGAAAACAACGTTCCTTCAACATTAAGGTGAAATATTATTTTCGGGCTGATAATCAACTTCGTTTTAACGTTCGTATTTGGATGTTATTTTTCTGTAACCGAACGTCACCAACACACTGGAGTATGGTTGTGTTATAGATATACCACCCACACGTAGGGCCTACGTTGTTACAGAAGAACAACATTTATTTTTATTGTGAAGACGACTCCTTATTACCTCTTACTAATGTGTTTAATTGTTTAATATTATTTCTAATAACACATTTACAAACACCCGATTTCTAATTGGAAATCATTTCAATAAACATACATTTTTGTACATAGCCTCCTGGCTACTGCATAATAACATAGTCTACAGTAGTCAATTTTTATTTTCTGTGGGAATGAAGCATTCCAATTTTAAGTCTAAGGTATTATGTATATAATCATGGTCAGCTACTCGTTTTGAACGTACTATACACCAGCAAAAATAACGAGAAGAAAGAGATGAAAAAGAACCTTCTTGGGCAACGATGGACATTGAAACGAAAAGCCAGTAAGTACATAATATGCCTATACATGTATTCTACAAACTGTTTGAGCCTGTAAGTAGCATATAACCGTTAAAAACATATTGAACTATTTTCTTGCTAAACGAAGTCAAGATATCATGCAATCAAGACAAATATGTTTTTGTTTTATTGTAGGTCATGATGGGTTTGAGATTACATTGACTTGCCATGAACAGGTAATACAATCGAACGGAGTAGAAGTAGACAACTTAATGTCTATCATGTCTATCAAATACAAAACGATACATCATACATAGCGTCCGAATTGTACAACTACGTGCGAGTATAGGCGTATCGGCCTACCTTAAACCTATATCTAAATAATCTAGTAAAGTTTATTTTATAATGGTGTAATTATTATTTACTAGGAAAGTTAGAAGAACCTGTGGCGGGCACAGGCGGACATGTAAACAATAGAATATAGTCACTGGGTGAATTTAATGCCGATCTGGGTCCGATGAGCTTCCACAATTTCTCTTGAAAAACGCTGACAAGAAGATATATATCGCCATATACATTCTTTTTAAATAACGTATATTTGACCACTATATTTGATCTAGGAAATTACCCGATCAGTCTAAGCTAATATTACCTGTGTTTGCAAACAAATAGACTGACATATAGGCTACCTCGTCCAACTACAGGCCGATCTGTTGAACATATGTGTCTAGGCGAAATTGCTTGAACACCATCTGAATATTTTAACATAATCATTGTTAGAACATGATTTGCAACAGTATCATAACCCGCTGTTTTAGCACCTTTGCAACATGGTTTCCATGCTAGTCATTTTTGCGAAAATCATCTACTTTTGACCACCAAAGATCTGGTCCAAAACAATCAGGAGATAATTCAAACTGATGTCATGGCTCTAGATTTTATTACTTATATTATTTCTTTGGATCCAAAAAAATTTAGTAGGCCCAGGTGACTGCTTCGAAAAGTCCTCACGTGGGAACTGGCTTGCCACTTGGACCTATAATATTTATATATCCTATGTAAATGACATCATATAAATATGTTATTTATAAAAGAAGAAAGAACTTCAGGATGACAACCCTGTACAACATTTTGAATTGATTAATTGCTGTAGGCCTACCCCTCAGTGACCTCTTAACCTCAGCAGACGAAATAACTCTTGGTGGACACAAACAGACATTCAGATTAGAGCTATGTAACATCACGCTGGGACAAAATTATTTTTTGTACAAAAATACAACAGATTAGAATCATCTTTCACCATGCAGCTGATATTGAATCCAGATCAATAGCAGTAGTAGTAGGAAATCAGCTTCCCTTGGATGATTAATGTAGACTAGTGCTTCCGTACCATGCCGTATAGCATATGCGACTGACGGAACAGATCCCTAATGACCCTCTCCTCAATAGCAGCTTTTAAGAGCAAACTGAGCGATTAGTTTGGTCGGCCGCTCAGCACCGCCCTTCACCTGATACTCTATTTAGGACGACTATAAGAAGTCAAAATATCAATGTCAAGTCTCATCAATGTTAACACTCTCTGCTGATAACTACATCCTGCTTATGCAAGTCAAACCAAGGCCGATTAAAACAGACAATCTTAAGGCTTGTCAAAATAATAGCACATGAACCGGATTTTGGGAAATTATTCAACACGACCAAATGTTCTGTCCTCCGAGTGAAATGCCCCAGAGGATGAGGGTTAAATACTCTTTGATTAGGCTACCAATTGAAGGGATTATAATTGCACTCTGAAAAGTGTCCATGCTACACCATACCTTTTAGGTGGGGATCTAGCTCTTCATTGACGGTGGAGGGGTTAAACTTGACAAAGGAATATTTCACTGTAGCCTGTCCGCGGAGGGGCCTTCCTGTGAAATATTTTGATTTTCAAAGCCTTTTTCCTGCAATCCAGGCCACTGTTTGTCCAATAATGTGTCACCAATTCATAAGGTAACCCCAAAGCTAGCCTAGTTCCTGGCCCGCGAGCCCAGAATGCAAAGGGTCACGGATGGGACTACCCCGAAGCAAGATTATAATTTTTTTCGAGGGGGGTTCCCCCCCCCCCCCCCTTGGATCCGCTTCTGCCTTGGAGTCAGCACTATAGAGCTTAGAATGATCGACACTGGTTGATGTAGTTAGAAGGATCTCGCCCTCCACTACGTTCCGTAACATGTGGTTAGGCCTACTGGTGAGCATTTATAAATCAAATTTCGGTTTATATTCCTTAGTTTTAGTTCTCCTTTTTTAAACAGGCTTGTTTTGAGATTTGGCGCGCACTTGAATTCTTTTCAAATTTCTAGCGAAAATGACTGTATAAGAAGGTTAATTTTTTGTAAATCTTACAGGATTATCGATGTGGAGTGTTAATCGAGACAATATGCTATCACCGTACTGATTATCAGCCTGTACCGACGGTAAATAGTGTAGTAGGTATCAGAATTTCTGAATATCGCCCACCTGGGCATGGCCAGCAGAGGGCGTGGTGAATGTCGAAAGCCACCGAAAACTATAAGCCAAATCGAAAACCATCTCAAACCACCTTTTCTGTACCCTAGAGTTCCTAGATTTATAACCTATTATAAATACCTTACACTCGAAAATGAATAAAAATATACCGTAGGCTTGACATGCCTTAAAACAACTTTTAATCAATCATTCGTTTGAAACTGGTATAGACTATTAGTATTATCAGAATTGTCATTGACATTGTGTTACCTGTCAAATCATTACAAATGGTCTAACATTTGAAATACTCATTTTTTTAGGGTTGTTGCCAAATGAGATAATAATGGTTACAAAATTTTGGAGAATTGAGTAGGCCTAGGGCTAGGCCTAATTTTGACTATCCATCAACAGGGGGGGGGGGGGGGCTGACCGCAGATTAAAGTACGTACTTCCTTTGAAGTACGTACTTAGATTGAGGTATGTCCGTACTTTGATCTAAGTACACCTTGAGCTTCACTTTTACAAATGGGTACTCTCCTTTGTTATTTTATTACCCCTTTGCAACTTAAGATGTTATTGGTTGAATGGTTTATTTCTGAACATTGATAATCAAGCTATTAAATTATTCATAAGAGGAACTTCCAATTATTTTCTGTTTTCCTGAATATAGCCAAGACTTTTGCAACAGGCTGAATTTTCATCCCTTTGTCCTGGAACTGTTGAGCATTTGCCAGCTACCAGAAATAGTTTACTTGAAAGAGCACATTTCATTGTACAACATGTATTTTATCAAAATTGTTTTTCATGTTTGGAAAATTATATATTTAACTTTATATCTGTTCCACTGAGGGTGTACTTGGATTGAAGTACAGGGTGTACTTTAAAGGAAGTACGGACTTTAATGGAAGTACGGACGATGAGGCATGTGACTATGGCAGAACTTTTAATAGCACATTCCTAATTTTCCAGACATAGGACTGCTCTATAAATTGATAATTTTATATTTCAAACTATCTTTTCTAAAGTCCATTATTTCTTTTAGTTGGCAATAGATATTATCCACTTCAAATTGATAAATGTTTACCTCTTGTTGCACTCTCAGCTTTACAGTTAAAAGCATGGCATCTAACAAAGTCAGAACTCCTGTAAATTTAGTAGCCTGATTATTATTGGACAGACTGACTATTGGACCAATGAAATAATGTGTTGCAAATGAATGGGGTCACAACAAGTGAGTGCCCTATCAAGCCAAAATTAAGCTGCAGGCGTACTTCGATCGACGTACTGCACACCTCAATGGAAGTACGTACTTCAAAGGAAGTACGTACTTTAATCTGCGGTTAGCCCCTGATCAAGGATGGCAGCGCTCACTGGGTGGCGGTGAACTTCACTTTCAGTTCTCGCTCCTCAAATGGCATGAGTTTATGATTTCACTTCGATTTAGTGTGAAACAGACCTAGGTTAAGTCTGATAAGGAGCCTTTTGATTCGATATTAGAACGGATATGCCACAATGATGTATTTCTGCTTGCTGCATTTATTGACGCTAGCGATGTTTTAGTGAGGAAGACGTTTTATTTTTTAATTAAAAAATTGCATTTTCTTTAAGTAACTGAGTCATATCAAAATATTCTCAGACGTTCTTTATCATGTCAACTCCATCATAGTCTAGATCAGTTTTTTTAACGTAAGCCAGCGTTCTCTACATAAAATTTAACTTTATCTAGAGCACCTGAAAATTTTCTGACACATTTTCATTGTTATTGTTGTTGTTTGAGATAGCTAGTCTGCTTCAGACTAATTATGTGCCCGCCTGGGAAACAGTCTACTGCCTATGCCTCCCTTCCCTTTGACCTTGTAGTAGCCTATACCCCATAAGTCCAAATCTGGAAAGAGTTATGAAATTTTGCACACATGTCGTCCAACATATGTAAAATAAGATCTGATGTAGGGGTGATGTTTCATTTTTTTTCTTGATATGCTTATTTGCATAAATCCAAAATGGCTGCCCTCGGCCATCTTGAATTTTTAATTTTTGACAGATTAGTCCTAGAATCTTATGTAATACCTCATTTTTAACCAATTTGAATTCACTGGTTGCACAGGTATGCTTATTTTTACGATTCAAGGTTATCTAGGGGTCAAAACAAGATGGCTGCCACCCGCCATCTAGAAATTGTATGTTTTGACATAACAGCCTTAGAATCTCATGCAATACCTCATTTTTGACTAATTTGAATACACTGATTCCATTGGTATGATTATTTTTACGATTTAAGGTCATCTAGGGGTCAAAACCAAGATGGCTGCCATCGGCCATATTGAATTTTTAACTTTTTACAGAATATCCCTAGAATCTTGTGTAATATCTCATTTTGACCAATTTAAATGCACTGATTCCACTGGTATGGTTATTTTTACGATTCATGGTCATCTAGGGGTCAAAGCAAGATGGCTGCCGTAGGCAATCTTGAAATTTTATGTTTTGACATAATAGCCCTACAATCTCATGTAATACCTCATTTTTGACTAATTTGAATATACTGATTCCATTGGTATGATTATTTTTATGATTTAAGGTCATCTAGGGGTCGAAACAAGATGGCTGCCGTCGGCCATCTTGAAATTTTAACTCTAGACAGAAAAGCCCTAGAATCTTGTGTAATACCTCATTTTTGACCAATTTGAATGCACTGATTCCACTGGTATGATTATTTTCAAGAGTCAAGGTCATCTTAGGGTCAAAGCAATAGATGGCTGCCGTCGGCCATATTGAATTTTTATCTTTTGAAATAATAGCCCTGGAATTTTGTGTAATACCTCATTTTCGCCTAATTTGAATACAATGGTTTCATTGCAATGGTTATTTTTATGTTTTAATGCCATCTAAAGATCCAAAACAATATGGCCACCAATAACCAAAGCCATTTATAGGTCACAACCAAGGAAACGGGCTAAAACGACAGTTAATATTCAATTTTAAATTCTTTAAATTATAGTATCAGAGTAAAATTGCATACATTTGCCCCTGTTTTTTTTAACGTTTTTTCAGTTTCTTCAACAAAATCCAAAATGGCCGCCAAAATCCTATGTCAATCTCTAGGGCCTGGACCGCTTCGTTGATTTGTTTCATGTTTGGTTTTTATCCTGGATGTGTGCTGATAGTTTTTGGTGTGACTCTGATATTTATAACTTTGATTTTTTGTATGTTTTAGAATTTTAGCGGACATATCAGTTTTGCTTATTTTGGCTATTTAATTTGGGTAAGCTCAGCTCACTGGCCCTAATAAATTTGTCTCTAGAATTGTTTATTTTTTTAGCAAAATCCAAGATGGCCGACAAATCACATGTTACTCTCAATAGCTTGACCCCTTCACTGATTTGTTTCAAGGAAAGACCTTACCCTGGCCATATTAGATTTTGGTGTGATTCTGACGTCACATTTTTATCCCCCGCCCATGATGTCCGTGTTTCGTTTCCGGACGATATCTCTCAAACCGTTAGCCGGATTGCTTTCATATAATATTGCATACACACATCCCTCAGGGGGTTGTAGATGTGCCTTTTGGGGGTTATGACCCCTGACCTAGTCTATTTTAAAAATAATAAATGTGAAGTCAACCCTAAGATATATTTATGTGAAAATTGAAGACAATGTAACAATGAAAATACAGTAAGAAATATACTATTTAGTAAATATATTTTATAATTATTAAAGCTGCATAACTGTTTTGTTTATTTTCTTCAAACGATTAATCCATGGAGAATGTTGCTTTATTTTTTTATTTTACTGCCCCGGTTTTGGGGTACTTGCCCCCTCAATTTATCACTTGCCGACTCGCCACTGACATGCTTTGTCTGTTGTGACAGTCGCTCAAATTTAAAATGGTGAAAATTGAAGCTATTGCCCAGGGGGCCACTATCTGAAATGTTTTACTTGCCCCCACCCAAAATTGGTTGCCCCGGGCAATTGGGCAACCGTTACTGTTAGCCCTGGTTACTGAGTTATTAAGGATTTAAGTTTGTTGTTTTTTAATATTGTTGCCCCACCAAAACAAACCTGATAGCAGCGGAGTAAGACATACTGTCTATATAATCAGGACATTAAAAGTACCAAGTGGCAGGTAACGTCATCATAGAAAAAAAGAGAGGAAGACTTTTAAAGTTATTGTTATTTTTTAAGTAATCATAGATTCATCACAGTACAACGTGTATTGTCTCATATCAGTTAGACATATATAGAAGTTATTACTTTGTGTGATATGGATATCTGCATGTAATGTCATGTTTAATATCGGTACTGCAGGGTTTCCCCCAGAAATAAATGTAAGCGTGGTGGCTTTCCAGAATATTATGAAAATTTGTAAACGCAAATTACGCGCAGCTATTGTGTTCGCCCAAAAGTAGGGGGGTTTGGGGGTATGCCCCCCCCCCCAAGAATTTTTTTTAATATAAGGTGTCTTTTGGTGCTTTCTGGGGATATCTAGAATTTATTTTACCTATTTAATTTGTTGAAAAAAGTATATAAATTGAAAATATTTCATGTATGATTTCATGAATTATAATTTTTTTAACGGAATAGGGGGGGGGCTACAACACAAAACACATTATGCTTAGCCTATATATTAAAATGTCTAGTGTTATATGATTTTTTATTTTTTCAATATATCCATTGCCACTCTCACTGATTCTCACTGCCACTAACGATAGGTCCAAGCCGCTATTTACACGCATGTTGACACATGGCTGGTTCAATGCTGGTCTGACGTCGCACACGATGGCCAGTACTGAGCCGGCCTACTTCTGGTAAACTTTCCAGGGTTTCCTGGGATTATGCTCCTAGAACTAGGCTTACACAGCTAACACCATAGAGATTTATGGATAATATTTATACACTTAGGCCTACAGTGGGAACTACCGTACATTGGCCATTTTTGGAGTAGTTGGGGCCAACGTCTGAGACAGTAGCCCCAACAAACACGGGACATTCATCCAAGGCTGTTTCAATGTTGGCACACTGTCTTTGACGCTGGCCCAACATTGAAACAACCTTGGGTGAATGTCCCGTGTTTGCTGGGCTAGGCTAGAACAACTGTTCTGAACGTGTGCATTTTCAGTCAGATCAAGGAATCAAGGAATATCGCCTATAGATTGTGTCTAACGTGTCTTGCTGACAAGACACGCTTGTCCATAAACCAGTCAATTTCTGTAAACCAATTGATTGTCACCGCGCGGCGATAATGATGCGGGCTATCTGTGGGTCAACGCAACCATTTTATTTTTTCAGGCATATTTCATTACTTGTTCCCAATTAGGTCCTTATTGAAATAAGGGAGATTTAAAAAATCTATACAGATATAAAATTTATAAAAATCATCAACTTTGGTTTTCTTTATCATCAATAGATTACGGACAATGCATTAGACATATTAAAATAAACTTGCAAAAAGGTTCTCGGAAAAGTACCGCACTCATGGGTAGCCCTGCCTATTCCCAGAACACTCTGCACCCTGACTTGGCACGCGGCGCACAGCCGATATTGCACACACACTTATTCACCACACCAATGTTGGGCCAGCGTCGTAAACGGTGGCCCAACATTGTTTTAACATTGAGTTAATGTCTCGTGTTTGTTGTGGTCACAGTGCAGTAGACAGCATGCTGACCAGTACCACGTGTGATAACCATTGCGCGCGCTCAGTGAGGTCATACACTATACACCTCTCTGCTAAGGCTTACCCAGCGCTGGCTCTAGTGGCTGTCAGCTGTAGTTTTACGGCAAGCGTAGCGGCAACTATTAAAGCGTATCGGTAAATCAATAAAGCGTAGCGGCATTTATTAAGCGTAGCGGCCAAAAAGTTAAGCGTAGCGGGGCCGCTACGCAATAACGCTTTAGGGGAAACCCTGTACTGGTATGGAGACTGTCACTCACTTGAAAAGTAGAACTCTATTTCAGTATGGTGCTTTTAAGTGTGGGCCAGCATCAGAGCCTTTGGCCCGCCATTAAGACGCTCTTTCCAGACCGTTAGAAATTGTACTCAAAATTGACATCAAATTCAGTGATGTAAATCATCGTTTTTGCTCTTTGGATTTTTGTGATTTTCTTGAAGAACATTTGCATTTTTTTATTAGGTATCTCATGGACATTCCAAAATATAGTCAAAAGGCTACTAGACAATAATATCAGACTTTATTTTATTTTATCGTAAATCATCACATACAGTGATATACATCGCGCTATGCGGTAAAATAAAATAATATTTAAAAACATCAGACTTTACTGTAGCCGATTTGACCCAGTATCCACCATCTAGATCTGCGGCTGGTTATGGGGGCTTTGTATCTCAGCTAACACAAGGCATTGATCCAATGGCAGAATAATGTCCGCCCATATTTTTTTCCTCAATTTGTTTAGATAATCATAATTAGTATGCACAGCTGAGCATGTGGTAAAAAAATAAAAAAAAATTGACTGTTCGAAATATTAAAATATTAAATTTCATCTGCCATTTTTGGCGTCTTTTCTGTTTGTTTTTTTATTTTTGAAATTGAGACGGTTGCTATACAAAATGTATCATAACTTTGTCAATAATTGGATTTTTTGTATACTTTTTTTTTATTCAGTCATGAATATAATGGACCTTATGTAAACAAAATTTCAGGTCTCTAGCGCTGAAATAAATAAAAAATGGCCTGCCATCCTTACATCCATCACCCTTGGACAGGCCATAGTCTATTAATATCAGTGCATAAAATTGCCAATATTCAGTAAATTATTGTCATTGAGCAAAAACATGTAAGGATTATCCTAGCTGGTTTAAGCCCACAATTTTTATGGTTTAGTCCCATTTGAATGGACATTTACCATTGAATTGGGCCTAAACCAGTAGTATATCTACTCCTGGTTTATGCCCACTTTAATATCATCTTTATCCTGTTTATATACTTCTCCTGTTTTAAGCCCATTTGAATGGACATTCACCATTGAAGTGGGCCTAAACCAGGATTATATATATAGGCCTACTCCCGGCTTAGGCCATATAAACCCGGTTTAGGCCCAATTCAGTGGTAGATGACCGTTCAAATGGGCCTAAACCAGGGGTATTATATTTATAAATAACTTTTCTATCGACTATAATTAGCATATATAATAAAATAGTAATTTGAACAGAACGATGCCTTGGGGGAAGTACCCCCCCCCCCCCCAGAAAAGGGGCGTGGAGACGTTTTGGGGGGATAACATTACAAGCTGATTACGCTCTAAATGGGCCTAAATTTTTAGGCCCACTACAAACATGAGAAAGGTAAATTGTCAGTCAGGTGGGCCTAAACTTTTAAGCCCACTCAAATTCATGCGTTGTCAGAGACGTGGGCCTAAGCCAATTAAAACATGCGTGAAAAATGATTATTACGCTATAAATGGGCCTCAAGTTTTAGACCCACTGGAAAGCTAAATAGTCAAGTGGGCCTAAACTTTTAAGCCTATTGAAATGGTGCATGGTCACATGCTTGATAAATTAAAACTTGACATTGTAAACAAGTCATTGTCAACCCGGACAATCACCGACATTGTATGTCCTTGATTTGATATAATTTGAAAAAAACTTTCTAAAAGCTGATTGTCCACCCGGACAACCCCCTGGTAGCTATTGATTGTCCATGATGTGTTTTGGTTGTCTTGGACAACCAAAAAGGCCTTATTTCAAACGCTGCATTTGTGTATTTCACTAATAGTTCGGATAAGTTCGACCATACAGACCGAGAGATTTGACGTGTGTGTTCATGCTGTAAACTATTATGTCGACTGGTTCAAAATTACATTGATCTGAGTTAGAATCTGTCATTCCATGATTGTGAACCATAATGTTTACAGTATTTATTTGTACAATACTTGCTCTGTAACTAATATTTCAGATAGCCAAGTGTGGTCGTGTTGGGGGCAGTGCAGCCAAAGGCATGGTGAAAAATATAATGTCGCGGTAAGTACTATGCGGATGTGGCATTTTTTTATTTACTTGATCCGTCACCCAGTGGCACATATGATTTACGCTCTTATTCAATCATGTTTCACAACACCATAATATTTGGGATATATAGTGATAAGGTTAAATCATTCCGCTTGATTGACTCCAGAATGGTTATGCTTTCTCTGGCAAGGGGCTGCATATATATGTGTTCATTAGATATCAGCCGCCGCTCACTCAGAATAGTGTGCGCTCTTATTCGAGAACCACATCGGTTATTAATCAGATTTTTCAACTTGCTGAGTAATATTTTGCCTGTATTGGGTATGTTTTCTTCGAATAGGCTAAGCATGGTGAATTTTTCTGATTTGATTATCGCTCTGCTTGATTGACTCCTATTAATTGGTCTATTGACTGATTTGTTTTGAATGGGAATGTAATCATGGTAATATCTCAAGAACCCCAGTTCGAATCATTTGTGATTTTTTATGCAGGTGAATAAAGGTCAAAATAGCATAACTCCATAAAATTACAAATGTCGTATTGCAGTCATTATTGACTATAATATGCGTGAATGATATCTGGAAAAAATGTGCAAGATAGTTAGACCATTACTGTTGAACAAAATGTGTGGTTTCTGGTAGGGTTATGCCCTGAAAAATTTCAACCGTATTTATTCTAATAGTTAATTAGAATACCCCTGAGATTACAGAGGGGATGGGCGCTTATTAGAGTAGTTTTTTAATGATCATATAGTGTACATGAGCGTGGGATTTATTTTCAATTCAGGGGGGGGCGGCGTTTATTGGAATTTGGGCGTTTATTAGAATAAATACGGTGATTACATTTTAAATGGCAGACTTGCGGTCATTTCTTCAAGTGATTTCCACTTTTAAACTATGATTACAGGCTGAGGCCTGTTTCCGTTGCCGTCGGGCCTTGTTCTTATATGTTTTACGGGTCCGTGAAAAACTCTCTGATTTCACCATGTTTTGCGGTCCTGAGAACTGACCCACACAACTATCTGTGAACTATAAAGCCTGCCAGATGCGTGCCTACCAGATGCTGAGGTCATTACCAGAAACCGCTCTTAATTTTGTCTGATCCACCCCCTCTGAAGAGTTATGCCTTTCACAGTCCGCGGGGCGTGCTGTCAATCAATATTTTAAAGATATATCTGAATTTTATTTTTATTCTGAATCCCGACATTGCATCCTGGCAATTTCCACCTGTAAAACATATAATGAAAAAGTCTGGCTTTATTGAACTTCATGTTCGTGAAAATGAGCCCTTCACAGCTTTTACCCCAAATTATTTAAAATGTGGCTACATTATCAATAGGAGCTATCATAAAAGTTTCATTCATTTTCAACTCTACCAGGGTCTGGCTTCCAATGTGTTTGCTGCAAGTCCTCTGATATAGTTTTCTGTCTGATATCTTAAAACCATGATAATTGTTTGCTTTTCATGAAAAGGAATCAAGTGAACTTTCTGTTAAAGGATTGAGCTCAGAACTGTTTTTGTTGCAGAATTCGAAGTGGGCACATACATTGCTAATGTGCTGAGATATGCTGTAACTGCAACGAGAATAAAAGGTACCGTATTTATTAAGTCTCCACCCACCATGTGGTGGAGACTTATTGTCTTTGTGCTGTCTATTGTTGTTATTTAGTCTCCACCAACTATGGGGCGGAGACTTAATGTTTTAGTGCTGTCTATTGTTGTTATTAAGCATCCCCGATACTATCGGGATGCTTATACACTGTATTAAACCCAGTTCCGCCATGGTAGCTCAATTTTTTTGAGGCAAAATTGCTGCATTAATTTTAAGAGCATTTTCATTAGTTTAATACTATGTTGTAATCCTCGTTAGATAAATACAGTAGTTATTCGTTATAACACGATCGGTGGGGTCCATAAGCACGAGTCGTGTTATAAGCCGATCGTGTTATACGAAATGGCCCGATTTTATCTAGTACTACTAGGTCGATATGACTGGAGATACACGGGATGCGGTAATATAAATAACTGACACGGGACACTATACCAGCTTGTAGCATAACGTTATTTCCCGGCCTTATTTACTGTACAAATATCGAAGTTTTAGAAGTTATATTAAATATTATTTTTAAATAATAAAAATGTAAATTGGTTGAATGTGTCTAATATAAACAGTAGAAGTAAAATTAGTTGAATCAGGAATAAAAGACTCGCGAACAGAGTGACGCTGTGTAGGCCTATACAAGTCCGTGTCATGTACAGTGTTTAATGACGTCATCGTTTTGAGGGTAGAGGTGTTAAAATCTCGTGAAATATCACTCTCAACGTGAGATCATACGAGACTGTCAATCATCCGGACACGGCTCGTCGCGATGGGAGGCGAGTGTTGACCAATCAGCGTTTGAACACAACAAACACGATGTCTTTGCATTTTTTGTATCGTGCAATCAATTACTACAACACGAATATTATGTTTTTCTGAATCGTGTAATAAAACAGCATATCACTGATGTTATATTATTCATAGGATAACTATGGTTTGACACGCTCACGTTTACTGACGGCGTCGATCATCGCGTAACTGCCCGCAAATGAACCAGTGCTGATTTAATGCTTGTCCAGCGTCTTGGTCAGGTGAGATGGGAGGGAGATATTGACCAATCAGCGTTAGAACACGCTTGTCAATCAAACTTGTCGGTGAGCTGTGTGATTTGTGACAGATCATATCGGCATAACCATTAAATCTAATAAAATAACTTAATTTATAAATTATTTAACAAAATGGCATGTTTATCATAACACGAAATGTTCTTTATATTTTCTTTTAAATTGATTAATAAACTAATCTAACACCAGTTTTTAGCCCGCCTTTTAATTTTAATTAAAAAAGGTGGGCTATTGCAATTGAAGTTCGGCGGCGTCGGCGTCGGCGTTAACATTTACTTGTGGGCGCGATAACTTGAAAAGTTTTTCATGTTTCCTTCCCAAATTTGTTTTGCATGTTACTAATGACCACTTCTCGGACAAGTTCAATAATGGCTAAAAGAAAATTCAAAATGGCCGACTTATTGCGATTTTTCACCTTTTACGTCAATAATTTGACCTTGTGGGCGCGATAACTTGAAAAGTTATTCACGTATCCTTTTCAAATTTGTTATGCGTGTTACTAATGACCAGTTCTCGGACAAGTTCAATAATGGCCGAAAAAAAAAAAAAATGGCCGATTTATTGCGATTTTTCACATTTTACGTCAATAATTTGACCTTGTGGGCGCGATAACTTGAAAAGTTTTTCACATATCCTTTTCAAATTTGTTATGCATGTTACTAATGACCAGTTCTCGGACAAGTTCAATAATGGCCGAAAAAAAAAAAAAAATGGCCGATTGATTGCGATTTTTCACATTTTACGTCAATAATTTGACCTTGTGGGCGCGATAAGTTGAAAAGTTTTTCACATACCCTCTTTAAATTGGTTATGCATGTTACTAATAAGTAGTCCTCGGACAAGTTCAATAATGGCAGAAAAAAAAAAAAAATGGCCTATTTATTGCGATTTTTTTCATTTTACGTCAATAATTTGACCCTGTGGGCGCGATAACTTGAAAAGTTTTTCACATATTCTCTTCAAATTTGTTATGTATGTTACTTATAAGTAGTTCTTGGACAAGTTCAATAATGGCTGAAAAAAAAAAAAAAATGGCCGATTTATTGTGATTTTTCTCATTTTACGTCAATAATTTGACCTTGTGGGCGCGATAACTTGAAAAGTTTTTCACATATCCTCTTCAAATTTGTTATGCATGTTACTAATAAGTAGTTCTTGGACAAGTTCAATAATGGCTGAAAAAAAATTCAAAATGGCCGATTTATTGCGATTTTTCTCATTTTACGTCAATAATTTGACCTTGTAGTCTATGCAAGTATCATATAGTATATCATATTATACATGTATCTATCTTATTTAACATACCATTTATATCTTGGGTTGTTATTTACGTGATGACATTCGTCTTTACTTTCTTTATCATAATTCGGCGGCGGGCTATTATCGAGTGTGCTCTTGTTTTGTATGTTTTTAAATCGATAGTAATTTATTATAACACGAATATGTTGCTCTTCTAAATCATGTAATAAAGTATTATATCCCCGATATTATAATATTAATAGGATAACTACCAAGCCTGCATGGGCTTGAAAACGTTTAAAACGCTTCAATAAACTATATCCCGACCATGGCTAGACTTTTACTAGCAACGGGGGGGGGGGGGTTAACTGACTCCAAAATAAACTGAACAATACATGTACTGATCACTTGTCACGGTTGATTCCACACACTTGATAAAACACCGAGCTAATCCGTGTATTTTACATCTGCAATACACCAGTCTATATGAAAATATAACCAGCGCCAATACACATTGCCGTACTGCAGACACTAACCTTGCGGTCACTAAGTCATCAAAACTAAAATAATAATCATTCACAATTAGAACAACGTAGTCCTCATTGTAATGTAAATATATCTATTGCATAAAATAACGTGCTGCATGGTGTAACAATTTTGTAGCCGTACTTGATATTGTTCTGACAAAAACTGGGCTTGAAATTTACATGAATCGGGTTTGATGGGTGTAAAAAGGTTCACGTGGCCAAGCGAGCGGACAATGTTGTTACAATGACGGGCCGGCATCTGTAAAGCTGGACCAATATTTAAGCATCATCTAGCCACTGCTTTCATTTCACTGACGGCGCCGGAGATTGTGTAACTGCCCGCCAATGGTCGATAAACGTTTTGGTCCCAGGAGATCAAGTTCATATAAAATTTGTTTATTTTAAATAATTAGAAATGGAATAAGATGGCGATAAATAATTCAAGAGTTAGCCATGTAGTACTTAACAGTATACTACACGTCAAGAAACATGATGTGCTTCACAAAATTGTCGCAAACATAACACCTTGCAATACAAGCGAGAACGCTGCTTGACATTGCACAATGTGAGTTGTGAAGAAGTGGCATTCATCAAACGATCGGCGTGTCATCACCTCTGGCGACCTATTTTAATACGTGATTTAAAAATAACAATTTTTTCGGTTAACCCTGCTGAATTAAGTTAATTGTATTTAATAGCTAGGATTACTGACATTAAATCGTGCACGTCATATTCGTGTTATAATATTTTATAACACGATATAAAATGCACCACATTCGCGTTATAATATTTTATAACACGATATAAAACACATCATATTCGTGTTATAATATTTCATTACACGCGACTTTAAAAACTTGCAGAATCACCATATTCGTGTTATAATATTTTAATACAGATTCAAAAACATGTAAAAACATTATTATTCGTGTTATAATATTTTTATTACACGATTTAAATAAACATGTTCTTTTGCTAAACACGCCACATTAAGTTAATTTGATTAAGTAAATACATTTTCTGAGATCAAATCGTGCACGTCATATTCGTTTTATATTATCTATTACACGATTCGTGTTTGAATTGAATTTAAGCTCAAATACGAAATGAGATACTCTCGTTCGAAAAGGGTGACGTTATGTGCTGTGCAATAGCACTAGCGGGAGACATTGCGTGAGCGTCATGCGTGAAAGATTAGGCCTACCGCTAAACGGCACATTAACATGTGACGTTGGCGGACAATTTCATGCTTAATTGGATGTTCAAATATTTATAACACGATTTTTCCAGAAAAATGGTAAAAAAGATGGTGTAAAATTTTGGGATCCATGGTTGCATCGTGTTATATCCGATTCGTGTAGTAACGATTCGTACTGTAACCGATAATTACTGTATGTTTAAACCAATTTTAATGAGCTGACCTGGCACAATTGTTATAATCTTTTCAGCTCGTTGATATTGGGTTACTCCGGCTTCGTGCGGTAGCTTAGAACACAATTTTAATATGCCAACTCAGAGTGAGTTATGTGATTTAAAATCATTAGAATAAATTCATTTATACCAGATTGGATCACTTGGTTTATCCTATGGGTCATTCCATGTCAAATCAACCAGTTTTCAGAAAAGTTCCCGGGTGACCACCTCATAATTTTTTATTATCAAATTAACTATAATGTAATATGAAACTGCCAAATTTCAGCTCAAACAAGACAATAGTTTTTAAGATATGGCTCTTTTATTGTGGTGGGGGTTGCTTGAATTCCCGCGTGAATTTTTGCACATCAATTTTGGGTCCATGTTTCAGGGCCTATAACTTTTGATCTAAAACAGATAGAGCTATAAAATTTTCACGCTAAATTATTCGCCATACAGAAGTATTGATCGCCAAAAAGTATGTTTATTCACCATTGGCGCATTGGCGAGCGGTCAGCGCGGCCCCTGAATTTGACGACGTAAACGCTCTTCAGTCATCAATATTCATCCGATCTTAAGTTCGAAAATCAGCTATTTTGCATATCAAAGATCCCAGCCATGGACCAATTTGCATATTCAAGATCAACGTGAACGCTCTCCAGTCGCCAATTTCCATCCAATCTTCGAAAATATTTTTCTGAACACTCCTGCTTTAGTTCAAAAATCTGCTAATTTGCATATCCAAGATGGCTTTGCATATTCAAGATCGATGTAAACGCTCTCCAGTCGTCAATATTCATTCAATCTTCGCAATTTTTTTTTGAACACCCTCTGATAAATTATCCTGGTTAAGTTTGAATATCAGCTAATTTGCATATCCAAGATGGCCGCCATGGGCTAATTTGCATATCCAAGATAAAGTAAATGCTCACCAATCGTCAATATTCTTTTGATCTTCTTGAATTTTTTCCTGAACACCCTCTGATGGATTATCCTGCTTAAGTTCGAAAATCAGCTAATTTGCATATGGGCAATTCCACAGTTTCGGACCTACACTTCAGACAGTTATGGGCTATATTTAGTCATAATTTTTTCAATATGGGCAATTCCACCAATTATGAAACTTTTACAAAAAAAAAATCTCATAAAATCACAATGGTAACTAACCACTGCCTATGGCAGGTATTTGATCAAATTTAGTTGAACTCAAAACACTTTTTGTAATTTTTACATTTTTCACGTCGGCATGGCTCATTGAACTGACATTAAATTAAAGAAGTGAATTATTGAAAAAATTGTAAAAATTGAAAATTCAAAATTCTGTGGCACTTAAACCTTAAAATTGCCTAGCTTTGAGATTTGTATGCAGCTAAGTAGTTATATTTTTAGCCCGCTTTTAATTTAAAAAGGTGGGCTATTGCATTTAAAGTTCGGCGGCGTCGGAAAAGATTTACTGCTTTTCAACTGGCGTCCCGTCTTTGTTATTTATATTTATTTTGTTGTTATTTTCGTAATTTTGAATAACTGGCAATACAAATCATTATATCGCTGGTCTAAATATAAATGCTGTTCTTATTCCACAAAGTGCAGTGAACAAAAATAATATAATTGCCAATAGGCCAAATATTTCTTCGATGAGTCTATGATTATTCCAAATATATATGAAGCCTTTGCCACAGTGCATACGAGCACCGCAAATCCATAAGATTGTGTATAAATATGCACCTATATCAGTGTGTCACATGTCACGTACGTCCCCCTGATGCTGGCACTATTAGACTTGATTAAAATGAAAGTAAATATTTCTTTTATTAACATAGTGAAAGGCCTAAGTGTCTAAGTCTTTAATTATGTGTGCATAGGTTCAAGTACAGTTCAAGTATTACATTTTTAGGAATGCTAATTAGTTTATGGTGGGGAGGGGGGCCTACACATTGAAACTTTTAATATAGAGTTAAAATCTATTTTTAAGCATACACATTAGTTTATATTGTAGGATATATGACAACAATAAAAAATAAATGAATTATTTTTATAAATGTATATAATTTAGTTGTAATACGATGTCGTCATACTAGGGGGGGGGGGGGGCGTAAGTGACACTTAGGGGGACGTACGTTACATAAAATATAGGTGATATAAAATATAAGTAATTCTTGTTAAAATACTGATGATCTGAAGATAGGGGGACGTACGTGACAAAATCGGTCATTTTTTGATATCAGGGAAATTATATTTTTTCTAATACTGCAATAAAAATCACTTCTTTGACCAATTTTGTATACTAGACAGGTGTGGTTCTGCTATAGACCAATATAAACACCCTGGCATCATGTATTTATTCTATAATAAAGCTGGATAAACACACCACCACAAACATGCAAAAAAGTGTAAAACATACTTTTCGCACCAGCCGGTACTTGTAAGAAATAGGTTTCTGAATAGAGGACCATTTGCTGAGGTGGGATCAACTATCAGACCTTTGCCACTCGTTCGGTTGATTAAAAGTGCCGTGGCTCCCCTACTAACTGGATACAAGTATTAATTCCTAGGCTGCATCAATTTTTTAGGAAGTTCTGTCAAATATTCGGGTCATGGCAGCCATCTTTATTCTTTTTTCGTCAAATTAGGACCTTGTCACCCTGATAACTTCAAAGCCGCTTATCCGATATACTCAATATTCAAAATTCTGCATAGTAGTATTGATTCCTAGCCTGCATCAATTTTTCAGAAAGTTCGGAAAAATATCCGGGTCATGGCGGCCATCTTTAATCTTTTTTCGTCAAATTAGGACCTTGTCACCCTGATAACTTCAAAGCCGCTTATTTGATATACTCAATATTAACAACACTGCATAGTAGTATTAATTTCTAGCCTGCATCAATTTTTCAGAAAGTTTGGAAGTATATCCGGGTCATGGCAGCCATCTTTAATCTTTTTTCGTCAAATTATGACCTTCTCACCCTGATGACTTCAAAGCCGCTTATCCGATATACTCAATATTCAACATACTGCATAGACTGCATCAATTTTTCAGAAATTCCGGGAAAATATCTGGATCATGGCGGCCATCTTTATTCTTATTTCGTCAAATTAGAACTTTGTCACCCTGATAACTTCAAAGCCGCTTATCCGTTATACTCAATATTCAAAATTCTGCATAGTAGTATTGATTCCTAGCCTGCATCAATTTTTCAGAAAGTTCGGAAAAATATCCGGGTCATGGCGGCCATCTTTAATCTTTTTTCGTCAAATTTGGACCTTGTCACCCTGATAACTTCAAAGCTGTTTATCTGATATACTCAATATTCAGCTACTGCATAGTAGTATTAATTCCTAGACTGCATCAATTTTTCAAAAAGCTCGGGAAAATATCTGGGTCATGGTGGCCATCTTTTTTCGTCAAATTAGAACCTTGTCACCCTGATAACTTCAAAAGCCGCTTATCCGATTCACTCAATATTAAAGGCACTGCATGCTAGTAATAATTCCTAGGCTGCATCAATTTTTCAGAAAGTTTGGGAAAATATCCGGGTCATGGCGGCCATTTTTAATCTTTTTCCGTCAAATTAGGACCTTGTCACCCTGATAACTTCAAAGCCGCTTATCTGATATACTCAATATTAACAATACTGCATAGTAGTATTAATTCCTAGACTGCATCAATTTTTCAGAAAGTTCGGGAAAATATCTGGGTCATGGTGGCCATCTTTTTTCGTCAAATTAGAACCTTGTCACCCTGATAACTTCAAAAGCCGCTTATCCGATTCACTCAATATTAAAGGTACTGCATGCTAGTATTAATTCCTAGGCTGCATCAATTTTTCAGAAAGTTTGGAAAAATATTCGGGTCATGGCGGCCATCTTTAATCTTTTTTCGTCAAATTTGGACCTTGTCACCCTGATAACTTCAAAGCCGCTTATTTGATATACTCAATATTAACAACACTGCATAGTAGTATTAATTTCTAGCCTGCATCAATTTTTCAGAAAGTTTGGAAGTATATTCGGGTCATGGCAGCCATCTTTAATCTTTTTTCGTCAAATTATGACCTTCTCACCCTGATGACTTCAAAGCCGCTTATCCGATATACTCAATATTCAACATACTGCATAGACTGCATCAATTTTTCAGAAATTCCGGGAAAATATCTGGATCATGGCAGCCATCTTTATTCTTATTTCGTCAAATTAGAACTTTGTCACCTTGATAACTTCAAAGCCGCTTATCCGATATACTCAATATTCAAAATTCTGCATAGTAGTATTGATTCCTAGCCTGCATCAATTTTTCAGAAAGTTCGGAAAAATATCCGGGTCATGGCGGCCATCTTTAATCTTTTTTCGTCAAATTTGGACCTTGTCACCCTGATAACTTCAAAGCTGTTTATCTGATATACTCAATATTCAGCTACTGCATAGTAGTATTAATTCCTAGACTGCATCAATTTTTCAGAAAGCTCGGGAAAATATCTGGGTCATGGTGGCCATCTTTTTTCGTCAAATTAGAACCTTGTCACCCTGATAACTTCAAAAGCCGCTTATCCGATTCACTCAATATTAAAGGTACTGCATGCTAGTAATAATTCCTAGGCTGCATCAATTTTTCAGCAAGTTTGGGAAAATATCCGGGTCATGGCGGCCATCTTTAATCTTTTTCCGTCAAATTAGGACCTTGTCACCCTGATAACTTCAAAGCCGCTTATCTGATATACTCAATATTAACAATACTGCATAGTAGTATTAATTCCTAGACTGCATCAATTTTTCAGAAAGTTCGGGAAAATATCTGGGTCATGGTGGCCATCTTTTTTCGTCAAATTAGAACCTTGTCACCCTGATAACTTCAAAAGCCGCTTATCCGATTCACTCAATATTAAAGGTACTGCATGCTAGTATTAATTCCTAGGCTGCATCAATTTTTCAGAAAGTTTGGGAAAATATTCGGGTCATGGCGGCCATCTTTAATCTTTTTTCGTCAAATTAGGACCTTGTCACCCTGATAACTTCAAAGCCGCTTATTTGATATACTCAATATTAACAACACTGCATAGTAGTATTAATTTCTAGCCTGCATCAATTTTTCAGAAAGTTTGGAAGTATATCCGGGTCATGGCAGCCATCTTTAATCTTTTTTCGTCAAACTATGACCTTCTCACCCTGATGACTTCAAAGCCGCTTATCCGATATACTCAATATTCAACATACTGCATAGACTGCATCAATTTTTCAGAAATTCCGGGAAAATATCTGGATCATGGCGGCCATCTTTATTCTTATTTTGTCAAATTAGAACTTTGTCACCCTGATAACTTCAAAGCCGCTTATCCGATACACTCAATATTCAACGTACTGCATGCTAGTATTAATTCATAGACTGCATCAATTTTGCAGAAAGTTCTGAAAATATCCGGGTCTTGGCGGCCATCTTTAATTTTTTGTGGTCAAAATAGCACCAAGTCAGCCTAAAGCTGCTAGCCTCTGCCTCATAATATTACTTGATAAAATTTACATGTACAAATTGATCATCTTGTAAAATTCTATTTAATGTATAACTTTTATTTGAAAAGTGCGAGGGGGAGCCTTCTTGGGTGTTTTACATGGTAAACACTTACTTATTACTAGTTGAATACCTATGTTATGGGTCTACGATCGTTATCAATATTTTTACTTTTACAGTGCGGGGATCGACTTTAGACCTCAGAATCTGACTTTACGTTCTCGTGTAGACGTCAGATTCTGATGTCTTAAGTCCCCGCACTGTAAGCCCTGTTAAATGGCCAACCATTACCCATAGTTAGCTTTAATACGCCTGCTTTCTGGCCACATTTCGTTTCCGGAGCAGATCCATGGTCGTATTTATTTCCTATTGCACACACACATCCCTTTATAGGGGGTGTGTATGTTCCTTTCGGGGTTTATGAAATTTGTACTACTTTAAAAATGTCCGACCATCAGCCATAATCAACTTAAATATGCCTGATATCTGGCAAACCGTCCCAGACAGCTAGGCCAATACTTGAAAAAATGTATGCGGCCATTATTTACTATAATATGTGTAATACTGTAGATCTGGTAATATTCGCGAGGTTTTAAATTTCGCGAGGACAAATTCGCGAATTCAAGAATCTTGCAAAAATTATTATTATAATTACGCTACTAAAGGGAAAATAAAAATTCACGAATTTTAAACTTCGTGAAAAGTCCCATAATAAGAAATTCGCGAAAATTTAAACACGCGAAAATTACCATATCTACAGTATCTAGAAAGCCAAACCAGATAGCTAGATCATTACTATGTATTAAATACAATTTGCGGTTTCTGAGAGGGTTAAGCCCTGAAAAATGTAAACATGACTAATTAAGCAGTCCTTGCCGAGTCGGGCTGCTTACTGTATTATTCCACACGGTCTGCCGTTGCTGTTATTTGTTTTCAAGATAGCTACTAATCTATCAACTTCTGCTTCCTCATACTTCACATAGCCATCACATACCACTGGGGAATTGTTTTGGTGACATTTTTAATCCCCATATCATTAAACCCTTTTTATCCCCCGCCCGTAGGGGAAGGGGGATTTTAGTTGCGCCAGGATTCTGTCCGGCGTCACGTTTTCTTGTGGGCGCAAAAATTAAAAACTACTGGTCAAATCTTTTTGAAATTTTAACATGACATTTGTAGCAACATGGGGATGTGCAAGTGATTTTTAGAGATGCTACCAATATTCAAAATAGCTGCCAGAGGGCAACTCTAAAATTTTTTGTGGGTGCAAAAACTCTAAAACTTAAAAGTCAGAAATTATTCAAATTTTACTATCACATTCCCCATGATATGGAGATGTGCAGGTGACTTTTTCAAGGTTTTACTGAAATTCAAAATGGCCGCCACAGATCAACTTTAATTTTTGGGGGGGGGGTGTAAAAACTCAATAAATGTTTTTGATCAATTTTTTTTAAATTCAACATCCCATTCCTAGCAACATGGGGATGTGCAAGTGATTTTTTAAAGATGCTACCAAATTTCAAAATGGCCGCCAGAGGTCAACTCCAAAATTTTTTGGGGGCTCTAAAATTACAAAACTTAAAGAAAGAAATTATTCAAATTTTACTATCACATTTCCCACGATATGGAGATGTGCAAGTGATTTTTTTAAGGTTTTACTGAAATTCAAAATGGCCGCCATGGATAAACTTCATATTTTCTTGTGCAAAAACTGAAAAATTGAAATCAGTAATAATTCACATTGTACAATCACATTACCCACCATCTGGAAATGTGCATGTGATTTTACTGAAATTTAAAATGGCCCCCACAAATCAACTTTTTAAATATTTGTGACCGCAAAAAGTCTAACCTAATTTCAGTCCTCTTGTTACCCCTCAGCCATTAAGGCTGATGGGTATTGATGGCTGTGGGGTATAGTGATCACCAGAGGGGGGCGGGCGGGCGGGCAGTCAGAAATTCAGCTCTTACTAAAAAGTTAACTGATGAATTTTGTTTATTTTTTACAGACATGAGCCATGTGCCTGGGCAATTCATCCCATATATTTTTTTTTTGGCACTAAGCCATAAGCGGCCATTTTCCAAGATGGCTGCATAAAAAACTTGTGGGCACCATAACTTTTGAACCGTTGGTTGGATTGCATTCAAATTTGGTATGGTTGTTCTCTAGGTATTTCTGATGATCTAATTAACTTTTAGTATGAATCCATTAAAAACAAAATGGCTGCCGCAGCCATTTAAAAAAAGATGGCAGCCTAAAAAGCTTGTGGGCACGATAACTTATGAACCGTTGCTTGGATTGCATTCAAATTCGGTACGGTTGTTCTCTAGGTATTTCTGATGATCTGGTTAACTTTTGGGATGAATCTATTAAAAACAAAATGGCTGACGCAGCCATTTGAAAAAAGATGGCCGCCTAAAAAGCTTATGAACCGTTGCTTGGATTGCATTCAAATTTGGTACTCTAGGTACCGTATTTCTGATGATCTGGTTAACTTTTGGGATAAATCTATTAAAAACAAAATGGCTGCCACAGCCATTTAAAAAAAATTGACATGGTGGTAGTGTGGGTCATTTTTCTCATTAAGTCTCCACCCACTTTGTGGTGGTGGAGTGGAGACTTATTGTTTTTGCTGAGTCCTCCCACCGCCGCCACTTGTTTCTGCTCTCACTCGAAAACCCCTACTCATATTATTTCCAAATATTTGCAGTATGCATACTGGCCCTGGGGAATTTGCCTGGTAATTTTTTTTTTGCGTTTCTCAGTTTCTTCAACAAAGTCCAAGATGGCCGCCAAAATCCTATGGCGCACGCTAGAGCTTGAACCGCTTCATCGATTTGTTTCATGTTTGGTTTAAAGGAAAGACCTTACCCTGGCCGTGAGCTGAAGAGCTTTTGGTGTGATTCTGATAATAAAAACTTCGATTTTTTTACGGTTTAGTATTTTAGCGTATATTTCTGTTTTGCTCATTTTGGACATCATCAAAATTTGGTAATATAGCCATACACCCCTACTCGGATTATTTCCAAATATTTGCAGTATGCATATTGGCCCTAGGAAATTTGCCCTGTAAATTTTTTTCTGCATTTTTCAGCTTCTTCAACAAAATCCAAGATGGCCGCCAAAATCATATGTCGCTCCCTAGAGCTTGAACCGCTTTATGGATTTGTTTCATGTTTGGTTTAAAGGAAAGACCCTACTCTGCACATGTGCTGATTAGTTTTTGGTGCAATTCTGATAATAAAAACGTTGATTTTTTTACTTTACAGAATTTTAGCGGATATTTCAGATTTGGTCATTTTGGCTATCATCAAAATTTAGTAATTACACCCCTGCTCGGATTATTTCTAAATATTCGCAGTATGCATATTGGCCCTAGGGAATTTGCCCGGTCAATTTTTTCGGCGTTTTTCAGCTTCTCCAACAAAATCCAAGATGGTCGCCAAAATCCTATGTCACTCTCTAGAGCTTGAACTGCTTCATGGATTTGTTTCATGTTTGGTTCAAAGGAATAACCCTACCCTGGCTGTGTGCTGATTATTTTTTTGTGTGATTATCATAATAAACAACTTATATTTTTTTTACTTTTTAGGATTTAGCTGATATTTCAGTTTTGCTCATTTTGGCTATTATCAAAATTTGGTAATATCGTTATACAGCTCAAATTTTATCTTTTGTGTATGCTCAGTGGCCCTGAGAAAAAAGTCAACAAAACTCAAGATGGGCGACGAATCACATGTTACTCTGAAGAGCTTGAACTGCTTCACCGATTTGTTCCAGGGAAGCAACTTACCCTGGCCATATGTTGATTAGATTTTGGTGTGATTCTGACATCACATTTTCACGTGGTTTACATACAAATTTGGTGACAGTACTGTATTTCTCTATAATTAATGTACTATGTGGGGCGGGTGGAGACGCAAGCTTTGCCCCTCAGGCAAATCTAGTTATTTCTTGATATTGATGGACACAGCCCACGGCTGAGGGGTCCTGCCATCAATTGATGGCTATTTTTTAAATTACTATGGCCACTAACGAAGAAAAGCTCGTTAGCGCGTTTCAGGAAAAAGTTTCCATCAGATCCTTTTTCAATTTGGCAAATAGGTTCAGCTATGTCAGCCAATGACCTGATTAACTTTTGGGAGCAAACTTTTTTAAAATGGCCGTTTAGTGGCCATTTTGAATTTTAATGATTTTGTGATATTTACTCAACTTAAAAAAAAGCAAAATAGCTGGACCATGAATATAAAGCAAAATGTAATGTTTCACACAAGGATAACCCATGACAAATTTCGCAGTTATAAAATCCAAAATGGCCACCAGTCGGCCATTTTACTTTTTTTCTCATTATCTCGGGAATCTTGCATGATAGCTGATCTATGCACTTCTGCTTCACATAGCCATCAGATAACACCAGGGGATTTTTGGTGACATTTTGATTCCCATATTATCAACCCTTTAATTACTAGGGCCACTAAAAAGGAAATACTTGTTGTACATTTCAGGAAAAAGTTTCCAGCAGATTTTCTTTTTATTTGGTAAATATGGACAGCAATGTCAGTCAATGACCTGATTAACTTTTGGGAGCAAACAATTGTAAAATGACTGTCTAGCGGCCATTTTGAATTTGAGTAATTTTGAAATATTTACGCAACTCAAAATCAAAGCAGAATAGCTGGACCATGCATTTAGAACATAGAATAGAATGTAATGACTCACACAAGGATAACCCATGATAAATTTTGCAGAAATAAAATCCAAAATGGCCGACTGACTCTCATTTTTAATTGTTTATTCTCATTATCTCGGAAATGTTGCATAATAGCTATTTAAGCGGTAATATAAAATAAACCTTTAGAAAATTTGCTGATCTATATTAAATTTGAAATGGCCGACTACCGATAACGGATGGCTGCTTTCGTGTTCGTTTCCGAACAACTCTTTATAGTTTAAAAATAGGACTTTAAATATAATGCGGAATATCTGGAAAGATGTTTATTATTGACCATAATATGCATAATATTTGATAACCATGCAAGATAGTTAGACCATTACTGTTGAACATAATCAATGTGTGGTTTCTGGGAGATTTATGCCCTGAAAAATTGCAACTAAATTAAATTTAAAATGGCAGACTTGCATTCATTTTTCAAATGATTTTCACTTATACAATGATTAGAGGCTGAGGCATATTTCCGCCGCGGCCGGGTCTTGTTTAAAATGATTTTTACTTTTAAAACAATGGTTAGAGGCTGCGGCCTAATTTGTGTTCTTGGGTGAGTCTCAACTGTTTATTTGAAACGCCCGTGTAGAATAAGTACGATGCTTTTTGGGGAGCTTAGTTTATTTCAACCTTTGTGTATATACACAATGTAAAAAAAATTTGGGGAGCTTAATTTATTTCAACCTCAGTATGCATATAAAAAATACTATGTAGGCTAATTCTCGAATTAAAAAAATGTGATAACTGTGTGATTTATGCTCTGCAGGTGATAGAATCAGTGAGGTTGACAACTTGGCTGATCCTTTCCATATTGCTCTCTTATCTATGAACCTGAATGATTCTGCCTTCGCTGAAAAATCTTCTGACGAGCGTCACTCCGCTGAAAACTCTCTCTTGCCCAACAACCTGGCTACACATGATGGGGCTGAATCTTCTGTTAGTGCTCGATCACTCATGAAGTCTACCAAAGTGAAATCCTGTTGGCTCTCTAATTGCGAGAAGCACTCAAGCTGCTAATAGGACTAGGTCTCCCACTAGCCTGGCTACTTAAGCCACGGCTGATTCTTTTTGTGCTCGATCACTTCAGAAATGGTTATTCAAAATTATGGAAAATACCAAATTGTTTTCAATTAATCTACGTTATTTATATATAGAAATATAATTTTTTTGCTTTCAAATAAAATATATTTTAATATGTAAATAACAACATAGAATAATTCATAACACTTTCGTATCTTGTATTATTTCGAATTGGCATTTCGGAAGTTCTAGATTGGTCTGTATTAAGATGTGACACATTAGAAGTTAGAATGTGATCCACAACTTCAAAGTGAGTGAACTTCACTAAGACCTGATTGATGGATCAATCTTGGGTGATGTTAATGTCATCACCCAAAGAAAAATTATTTTCTCTTAACATGTCAAGTATAACACTTTACAGGTTGTCTTTGATGCCTCTGCTGAAAATTACCGTGTTAGAATTACTCAATTAATTTTTAAATCAATTTAAGTCAATAAGATGATATGTGAGCATAGCAGACTTAATAAGCCATCGCATAGCACATTTTCTGGAGTGCCGAAATGCAAATTCAAATAAATACAAATAAATAAATTGTTTTGAATTAGAGATACACCATTAGATATCCTGGGGTGGGGGGGAGGGGGGGTGGTTGCGTTAGAGTTTTTTTGGTTGCATTTTGTTTTACCTCTGCAAGAAAACATAACATTTTTTTGGTGCTGAACTTGTGAACTTCCGAAAACTTTTCTGTTGTGTTTTGTTGAAGAATGGAAATATCAGATTTTGTTGTATGCCTTCCCTATTCTTAAACACTATAAATATAATGGTGGACATGGCCCAGACAGCGTCTCCAACCCATGGCGGCCTAGCAACCACCAACATCGAAACTATATTAAATTAATGTTGGGCCAACGTCGCACACAGTGGCCCAACATTACCAACTAAACCAGCATTCCAATAAGGTTTAACGTTTCGTACTTGCTGTGTATGCTGGTTTATTGTTTAATGCTGTGCCGCCGTCTGCGACGTTGGTCCAACATTAAATTAATATAGTTTCAACGTTGGTGGTTGCGGGTCTACCATTGATTGGAGACTTTGTACGGGCCACGTCAACCCTTATTGTGTTTATACAATGATCAGGGATGTCACATCTTAAAGAGGGGTCTCAGGCCCCTGTGACTCATATTAAGTATAATATTGTGTTTGAACTTTCAGAAATATCGCACATTAATACATTTTGATTATTTGAAATATTCAATTCCTTCGAGCAAAGCTCAAAATCTTCGCCTGCTGCAAAATTCTGCCCTATTTTAAGGCTGTATTATATCGCATGCCATATTTAGTGTTTTTTTTTAATGTTAAGAACATAATGATTCATCATTAGACATAATAAGAATATTGATAAAAGTCGATGAATACAATTATTTTTCGTATTTACATTTTGTTTTAATTAAAAAAAATTATCACTAACAATTGTTTTTGTCTTTCGATACTGGTTCATTATTTATGTCTACAATATGTCGGATACTACCTTGTGTATATGTTGTTGTAGAGGTTTTTTCATAATTATGTATTTGCAACATAGTGATGAAAAGACGTTCAAATGTCATCAAATAGTTACGTCCTTGTAATATAACTTTATGCTGCTAGCTTGCACCTAGCTTTAATCAAATAGCACCCCAATAACACGCGTATGAATATCATGTTAAGCTAATGATCGCATTAAGATAATTGCACAGGTAACAAAATAGCCACATCAGTGTGACGTCCTTTATTGATGTCTTAAAGTCGCCCTTCTTGGATGTGCTAATTACGGAAGGTAAAGAGTTAGACGTCCAAACATCATCATATTTTGACATCGAAAATGCGTCGGAATATCATGTTAAGCTGATGTGCTCAGACAACCAAATAACCATGTCAATATGACATCCTGTATTTATGTCTTAAAGTCGCCTTTTTTGGATGTGTATGTTACGTGATGAAATGACGTCCATACATCGTCATATTTTTTACATCTAAAATGCGTCAGAATATCACGTTAAGCTAATGTGCATAGGCAACCAAATAGCCACATCAATATGACGTCATGTATTTTTGTCTTAAAGTCACCCTTCTCGGATGTGTTTGTTACGTGAGTAAAAGACGTCCAGACATCGTCATATTTTGACATCGAAAATGCATCAGAATATCACGTTAAGCTACTTTTCACATGCAACCGAATAACCATGTCAACTTGACGTCCTCCATGGACGTCTTAAAGTCGCCTTTATTGGATGTGTTTATAACGAGAATAAAAGATGTCCATGTGTCGTCATATTTTGACATCTAAAATGCGTCAGAATATCACGTTAAGCTAGTTTGCACATGCAACCAAATAACCATGTCAATTTGACGTCCTGCATAGACGTCTTAAAGTCGCCCTTGCTGGATGTGTTTGTAACGAGAGGAGAAGATGTACATGTATCGTCATATTTTGACATCCAAAATACGTCAGAATATCATGTAAAGTTAGTTTGCACATACAACCAAACAATCATGTCTTTATAACGTCCTGCATGGACGTCTTAAAGTCGCCTTTGCTGGATGTGTTTGTAACGAGAGTAAAAGATGTCAATGTATCGTAATATTTTGACATCTAAAATGCGTCAGAATATCACGTTAAGCTAGTTTGCACATACAACCAAATAACCATGTCAATTTGACGTCCTGCATAGACGTTTTAAAGTCGCCCTTGCTGGATGTGTTTGTAACGAGAGGAGAAGATGTACATGTATCGTCATATTTTGACATCCAAAATACGTCAGAATATCATGTGAAGTTAGTTTGCACATACAACCAAACAACCATGTCAATATGACATCATGCATGGACGTCTTAATGTCGCTTCTCTTGGATGTGTTAGTGATGTAAGAAAAAGACGTCGGATTGTCATCATATCTTTTACATCCAAAATTCGTCAGAATATCACGTGAACTTAGTTTGCACCTGACACCAGTTATAACTAGTCATACGACGTCAGCATTTCACGTAAAAAAAACGTCTTTACAACGTCTTTTGCCAGCTGGGAAAGTGGGTCCCACATGGGCAACCCAAGGAGGGAAAAATAGGGGGGACCCATCTGGTTACTACATGGGCTAACCCAGATAGGTTTAAATGAATGGGACCCGATTAGGGCCCACGAGGGCTAGCTCACAGGGGGTTGAATGAAGGGGACCAGATTAGGACCCACGAGGGCTAGCCCATGGAGGGTTAAATGAATGGGACCAGATTAGGACCCACAAGGGCTAGCCCACAGAGTGTTAAATGAATGGGACCAGATTGGGACCCACGAGGGCTAGCCCACAAAAGTTTAAGAATGAATACCTTGGTGCTAGATTAAGAAGGGTTAAAGTCAAGAATGACTCAAATTCAGAATTTGAATCAAATTTAATTTTTTTTAAAAAACAATGGCTCTGTTAAAAATACCTAACTTGTGAACGCTAGAACTGCAACTTGACATACACGAGTAACAAGTATGACAAAAGCACAACACAAAAAGGTTGCATTTAGTGAACGTTTATCAAGTAATTATAATTATACATTTGATTAAGGTTACGAGAGAAAGAAACACTCTATTTTCCCAGTGACTCTAGTCACTTTTAAAAAGAGAAACAATCAGGCTAAATTCATCAAAAAATATAATTCATTTTGGCTTCTTATTATGTCCTATGAGGTAAGCATGTCCATAGACTAAAATTAAGTAAGTTTTGGGACTGTGACCAATTTTTTTACTGCTTCTCACTGCCGTCGACTTTTTCGTTTAAACACTCGTCCCGTTGGACGTCGGAGTGTCCGCACTACCAGGTCTAGGTGGACCCTGTGGATTCCTACTAGATGTCCTGGTAGCCTTCGAGCTCTGTGGTTTGTTTGGCGTTTTACGCTGTATTGGCGTACCTGTCGTAGGCTCGTACTCGAGGTGCGCGGGTTTAACGCGATCTAAGGAGACCGTCTCAACCTTGCCTTTCACTAGGATTTTCATGACTCTGCCACTCCTCGCGACGACCTTATATGGTCCGTCGTAAGGGGCGGTCAGAGGCGGCGCAATTGCGATTCGGCGCAAGAATACATGTGTGCATGTGGCTATTTTCTTGAATTGGAAAATGTTGTGTTGTTGTGTGTCACGTGGCGGACATAGACGGAGACGCGACATGGCCACGCGTAGCTTGTCTGAATAGTTCTACAAATCAGTGTTAGCGTCGACGGTGTACTGTTTCGTAAACTCTCCTGGGAGTCTAAGGGTTGTCCCGTATATAATCTCGGCAGCCGACCTGCCTAGTCTCTCTTTAACTGCGGAACGAACTCCTAAAAGTACAGCGGGTAACGTGATAGTCCACGGGTTCGGTGACTCGTGCGCCATAATGTCGGCTTTCAATTGACGGTGGAAACGTTCGACTATGCCATTCGACTGGGGGTGATAACTCGTGGTACGATTCTGTATAATCCCGAATTGATTACATAAACTATCCCACAATTTGGACTCGAATTGAGCGCCCCTATCAGTGGTGATAGTGGCTGGAGTACCATAACGTGCTATCCACCCGCTGAAGAAAGCTTCGGCGACCGTTTCGGCTCTAATATCTACTATAGGTATGGCTTCTGGCCAACGCGTAAAACGGTCGACGCAAGTCAGTAGATATCTAAAGCCATCAGCATAGGGTAAAGGTCCGACTATATCTATGTGGACATGATCAAATCGTTCGGTAGGTTCAGTGAACTTCCCGTAAACTGGGGTGTTGTGACGTGAAACTTTGGCAGTCTGGCAACCCTTACAGGTACGACACCATCTAGCAATGTCGATATTCATGCCATGCCAGACAATTCAGGTATTAATCAAAGGTTTGGTAGCTCTATGCGATGGGTGGCCCAAACCGTGTAAGTTTGAAAAAACTTTTCGGCGAAATTTCGCGGTAAGGTACGGCCGGTTGTGTCCCGTGGACACATCACACCAGATAAATTGATTATCGAACGATTTGAGTAGTTTGAAATTCATAGTGGATGTAGTCGAGTGTCTAAATCACGTGAATTCCGCGTCTTTAGCTTGGTCGAGACTTAACTCCTTATAGTTTATCACTGGTCCATCATTTATCGCAGACACTGATGGTCGTGACAGCGCATCAACGACGAAATTTGTCTCGCCTTTTACATATCTAATATCGGTGGTGAATTCAGCGATGAAAGCTAAATGACGTGTTTGTCGTAGGGACGCGCGTTCAGTCACGGATGACATTACGAATGTCAACGGTTTATGATCAGTATTAACGAAGAAATTTCGTCCTTCAAAATTGTGTCTAAAGTGTTTAATTGTGGCGTATACCGCCAAAAGCTCACGATCGAACGCGCTGTAACGTGTCTCTGCTGGGTTCAGCTTCTTGCTGAAAAACGAAAGTGGCCGCCACATACTATTTAAAAATTGCTGCAACGCGCCACCGACGGCGACATTACTAGCGTCGCACGTGATGTTGATCTGAGCCGTAGAATCTGGGTGTACCAGAAGCGTAGCGTTTGCCAATATTTGTTTTGACTCAGAAAATGCTGACTCTGCATTTTTATTCCACTTCAAATCGAAATTTGACCTCGGTGACAGTCTTGTATGTCCTTCGTTGGCAGCTGTCAGTAAATTATTGAGTGGTGTCAACTTCGAAGCGCAATGCGGTATAAATCGGTGGTAGTAATTCACCATTCCCAGATATCTACGTAGTGCTCGTTGCTTTTCGGGCTTAATGAACTTAACAATCGCGTCAACGGCGCTGGGTAACGGCGAAATTTCTTTGGCACAAACGTGATGGCCTAAAAAAATTAATTCAGTTGTACCGAACTGACACTTTTCAGGATCAATTATAATTCCGTATCCGGATAGTCTGGCAAAAAGAATTCGTAGATGTTTCTTATGCGTTTTATGATTTGGGCTGCTTACCAGTAGGTCATCCAAATAGACAAAAACAAAATCAAGTCCGCGTGTAACGTGGTCTATAAAGCGCTGAAACGTTTGACCGGAATTTCGTAGACCAAACGGTGTTCTAGTGAAATTAAATAAGCTGAAAGGTGTAGTAACGGCAGTCTTATGTACATCGGACGGTTCCACCGGAATTTGGTAATAAGCTCTGACCAAGTCGATCTTCGAAAAAATCTTCGATCCGGCTAAATGTCTGTACAGGTTGCGCCTAAGTGCTGTGCTGTTCACAAACGTATATATTTATTTTAGTGAAAACTGAAGGTCTATATTTGACATAAAACGTTTTCACTTATTCACACACATGCATAATGGTATAGTGAAAACTGTAGGTCGAAATTGTACATAAAAAATGCCAGATATAATTATGACATGCTATGCTGTACCAATTCTTTCACCTGAGATCACTTTGTTAACCCTTTCGAGTGTGGTCAAACCTCGTCGCTCTATCAAAATTGCTTTCAGGTTTTCGTATTTATGAGATCTGAAAGGCTGAAGTAGCACGTCCCTCACATCTGATGCGACCTCGCCCGAAAGTGCAGCGCAGGTTAAGCTGTACCTCTCGTCATCATCGTTGATCTGGTGAAGAGCAAACTGAGTCTCTATTTGGTTGTGACATCCGTAGCATAGAACGTAGCGATTCTGAACTTGGGTAAGTTCGTTGCACGTCTCTGAGACTGCCTACCGAGTGGTGAAGGGCTCCTTGAGGAATCGCTCCTAGAATGAGAACTCATTCTTTTAGCTCGGGCAATTCGAGCGAAATCTGCTTTGAGGCGTTGATACTCTTCGTCTGCCTCTCGGAATCGAACCTCATTGTCCTCACTGTCTTGATGATAATTATCTTTAGGTCGAGCACCCGCACCTTCTAGGGGCGTAGACATGAAGCCTTCACTGTCGTATTGCTTCCACATTATGAAATGTTGTTTTGAAATTATCTAACTATTGAAGCATTTGAGATAGCTGGCCTATTGGCTCTTTGTCTATCTCAAACGTGTCTAAAATGGTATGTCATATTAACACATACCAACTATTTTGACGTGCCGTGCGCGGATTGGTTGTACGTTGCCGTCGGGGTTGTACGTTGCCGTCTAAACCAGATGAAATTTTTTTATGTCTGTAATATGCTGAATCTTAGAAGTGTAGACTGTAGAAAATGTTCATGCTATGTCGCATGTTGCGAGAAAAAGGGTTGCAGATATAGTTGAATATGCGTCGCTGAGGTTGCGCCTAAGTGCTGTGCTGTTCACAAACGTATATATTTATTTTAGTGAAAACTGAAGGTCTATATTTGACATAAAACGTTTTCACTTATTCACACACATGCATAATGGTATAGTGAAAACTGTAGGTCGAAATTGTACATAAAAAATGCCAGATATAATTATGACATGCTATGCTAAGCTAAGATAATAGTATAATGTAAATCGACCTGGGTGAAAAAAAAAAATTCACACAAGTCGAAAAACACATGCAAATATTGGCAATGTTTCGCGATAGCGCAACTGTCAAATCGAATATTTCTGTATTTATAAAAAATTTAAACTTCAGAAATGAACTATCGTGAGAAAATTTCGTTCTCAAACTGATAGACTAAATGTGACTGCGAATAAAAACAGTTACATTTATTATTTTAGAAAAATATTTAAGACATGACTGACAGTAGTCTATGCTGATTGATGATATAGTATATCATTTCGCTGTAAAATGATTTCTGTGATGAGCATTCCACGTTTTTTTTTTTTTATTATGGCACGCTCATCATTCTTATCAACGTCCGAATCAATCGCTCGCTTCGATTCATTGATTGACGTATAAATCGGCAGTCGTTGTAGCGGTTGTGTTTATTTCGTCTGTGATGGGTGTGTGTATGGTGTATTATCGGTACTGCTAACATGTGCGGCAGACAGCATGTGGCTGCTTGTCTGTGTCAGCATGCGTGGAACGGTGTGTACATAGAAAAATGAGCAGCGGCCGCGTCTCGCCTCACATTAGCATATTCATTACCTACTGTGTGCCCAAATAAGGCGCTAAATAGGCTAGAGCAATTACAAACACCGGAGGGCGTTTCAACGTGAAAAAAAATCTCACACAATTGGTGCTATAATTTCGTTTTCGAAACAACTTATTTATATTTCCTCAATTTCAATCGTTTAAAAAAGAAAAATTATAAATAATCTAAAAATTTTATTTAAAACTAGTCCGTGTATAGTTTTGAACACGTGAGGAATCAGCTCCACCAAATCAAAATGGCGGCTTAATTTATGCTAATGTGATGTGGCGACACAGGTCCAATATCCAAATGCATGCCGGTTATGGCGGGACACGTGTTTGCCCACGGCGGGCGATCAGCTAATCAAGGGGAACCAGCGTCAAAAAATGGCGCTCACCTACCAAATACATTCACAATATTCAGCATTCTCTGAAATAACATATTATAATAGTAATAAAATATTTACCTATCTCCTGGGAATATTTTTAACAGACCAAATAGGACCGTTTATTGACATTCATTTAGGGAAACAATTCTATTTTGGCCCTAAACCTAATAAAGGTTACCCGAGTCGAAGCGATATTTATAATTTCTTGTCGATTTTACTGAAAAATCGAAAAAATGACGAGGCTTCGTCTATGGACTTTAAAATCGAGTCTCCCAATTATGGCAATCAACGATAAAAAATGAGTTTCCGAAAATACCCACTTCCTATTCGCCTACAGTGGCATTAATAGGATGAAAGCATTTAACAAACTCTTACGTTGAAAAAATGATAGACTAAGTCTATGAGAAAATTTTTCAGGATTCTTCTAGAGAAACCGACATGGTCGCCATCTTGAAAAAGCGCCAAACACGTGGGATTTCGTCCAAAAATTAGAAAATTACGCCGTTTTCGACGTAAAAAAACGTGCTTCTCCTCTGATAACTCTTTCTGACTAATTTAAACTGGCATATTAAGAATGACCTACAGTTTTCACGTACCTGAGGAAAAAAATGCTTTTGATTTTTTTCAAAAAATCCATTAAAATTTAATCAAAACTATCCTTGAAAACAGCAGTTTTCAATTGGTGTCTTGGTGAAAATACTGTTGCGTTGACTATCAGTCGTCAGGGGTCACCAGTATGGGAAGATGGAGTGCCCCTCGCGCCGAAGATACCTGAGAGTGACCGTTGGGGTCTCTAGTATGGGCTCGCAATGGCGAACTGCCCAACATTCACCATTATAACACAAACTTCCTTCCCCCGTCGAATCGACGGTTCCAAGTAAATCATAAAACTCTTCCTCCACTTGTCATGTTTATTCGTTAGACATCTGGCAACTACAACGTACAACCCCGCGCACGGCACGTCCTACTTGACTCAGAGAGAGCGACCTACGGCACGTTCGTAGTCGCCGATCGTAACGTCTGAAGTGCGGGGAAAGTACCAAGACCGCATGGGCTCCGGCCCCTGCTGCGCCCGGCACCAAAGTACCGAAACGAGGCAGTCGTCCACAGCTTCTCGCGTCCGGGAAGCCTGGGATAACTGCCACATAAACTTAACGAAGTAAGGATCCTACAAATATTCAGATTTGCTATAATAAAGATGATGAGTGACATGCAAAAAAAATGATTACAAAAACATTTCATAAGCTGTTCATTCTAGTCGGTCATCAGTGAAATAAACATTATTAGCTCAATTTTAGATGTATTTACAGTTGCACATAATGTTATAATAATTTTGTGCTCACACCCTGGCATGTTTTATGCCACAACTGTAGTTTTTTTTAGATAGAGCATGACATTCTCATTATAATTGCATTATATTGGGAGTTCACAATCTTCGAGATGCATATTTTATTGTTATTCATTGTTGTGGATTGGCAGCTGCAATCAACAGCATAGAAGTAAATTAAAATTTCAATTGACCTCCAGAGGCTTAAATCACAGAAAGAAGAGACGCCACAAAATCCCACAAAGAGTTAATTTTATGCAGATTGAAAGTTTTAAATATTGCAGAGAGATGTCATTTGACACATTCACGTCATTTGACAGCAGAACATAAACATTTCTGGTCCCCCCAATGCCTTCGGCTTGCAAAAAAAATCCCCCCCCCCCCCCTAGAAAACAATATAAACATTATCTACACAGCAGAGGATGATAACACTCTTTTGGGTTATAATTGTGACTTTTTTGTCTCTCTTGCGATCTCTGTCGTTTCTGTTCCCTCTCCTCCAAGGCTCTCTTGGCTCGGTTGCCATCCCGGTCCCGACTGTCTGACAGCCACCTCGATATTTGTGTGATAACCATTTCCTTGTCAGCATTTGTTGTGTGAGCATTCCTCTTCACTGCACCTGGAAATATTAAAACTGAATTTACAATTCATAAAGATACTTTCAGAGTTGCATGCAAGCAAAATTTTCAAATTTAAACCAGCGGCAAATAGGAACAACTTCGATCCCTCGGCTTAAGGGGGTCACATTAATATAATAGGGCCACTATTTGAATACAGCATGGGTCAATTCTGCATGATCCTGACTGCTATCATAGACTGATAAAACACCCCAATTTTGCGCTATGAAATTCACGATAACTATTTAACCAATCAAGACAAAACAAAAAGCATTGCCATCAGGGGCACAAGACACAGCTTTTGAGCTAATTGATCAGACAACTTTGACAATTACGTTGGCCATCCTATCAGTGAATAGAGAGTGTAGGCCTATCAGTAGTTATATACAGTGGGGTTCTTAATAAATTACAGGCTGGGGAGGAGATGACGGCTTAGGCCTTCCTTGATGGCCTGCACTAGTTTGAGTTGCACACAGATTAATTTTGAATAAAATAAGATAAGCCCATATGGGACCCACCCATGACCCATGTTATACTTATAGGCTATAGCCCATGAATAGCCCATGAATACTAACGTTAGACAATAAATGCCAAGATGGGCAAACACAAACCATTTGTATATTGTTAACAATTAACATTTGTACAACGTTGGACCAGCGTCGAAGTCAAGTGTATAGACCTACACATGTTTTGTGCTTGCTGGGTACGGACTGGCTACACTACCGGAGTTGCCCGTCATTCAGTTAGGCCTGATATTATAACCATGACGACCGGAGTTCCGTATTCCCATTTAATCGCCCACACTGAGACAGTCTGAGTGAATGAATGTGAAGTGTGATACTGATAGGCCTAGTCATAATCATACAAATAGTGAATTGCGGTTGAATATAATAAGATTTACTCAGTGTTCACATGTTAAACTTGATGATGATGAAATTGAGTAATACTTACGCGAAATAAACATATGGTGTTGTTGTGCATTTCTCAAACTCTCTCCTCAAATGATAACGCGCCAAAATAAAAAACGTGACAGTAAGTTGCGTCTCACAGCACAATAATAGTTATCATGGTCCTCATCTGAATATTATGAATGATGACAGAATCATGCAAAACGGATGAGTGTTGAGTTTAGCGTAATAAATAAATCTAATGCTCTGACCTTCTAATGTAGGAATATATTTAAAAATGATAGTTTTCCTTTTTTATATTTATTAATTTTGTTATTTGATTCAAAAAATTAAGAGATGTAACATGCACCCACAGAACATTTTCTGTGGTAGCACCACCGCCAGGTGTCAGAAGAAGCTTTGATTCTCAGTAGGCCTACATCCCACATTGGCAGTCTATTCAGCCCACACAAAAGTAAAATGAAGCACTTTTGCTCGCTAAAACTTAGAATTATAATGCCATAACTTTAATATGCTAAATGTGATTGCATACTTTTTTATCTGCAATTATAGGCTTATTTTTCATTTCGATCAACACAATCGCTGTCCACGTGGGACCTACGTGGGTCCCATAAATCATGCCCATGTAGTGATCAGCCCAGAAAACCCAAGTCTTGCGCATTTTGAATGAAAATAATAAGGTAAGCCCATATGGGACCCACCCATGACCCACGTTATAGCCCATCAATAGCCCAAGCCCACATGGGCCCACAGTGCCCAACAATTGCCCACATGGGGCCTATCTGGGCATGTTTGTTGGGCGGCGTCTCGTGTTTTTTTCTTTAGCCAAAGCCAGCTAGACCCCGGTATACCTTGCTTGTTCGATGCTGGTCCATTGTCGTAGACGGTGGACCAGCATTGAACCGGGAGGTCGTATATCTCTGCTTGCTTTGTATGTATATGGGCGCTCAGATTCATGCCAGGCAGGCACGAGACGTCGGCACGGTGTCGGGTCGGCGTCTCGTGTTTGCTGGGCAGGACCATGATGATGTGAGCTGCTGTTAAATAGACACGACGTATTGGCATTGGCATTGGCAGTGCTGATTTGGTGCCGGACCGGCGTCGTAGGCGGTGGACCGGCATTGAATCGGCAAAGGGCTTGTTTGCTAGGTGACCAGATGACGAAATATATATATATATATTTCGAAACATTCATGCTATCATTTCTGTTACTTTTTACCCGTTTCTTTTATCAGTTGTAATCGGTTTATAACCACTAAAAAATGTTGCACATAAGACATAGCATAGTTTTTTGTTTAGTTCTGTTTTGTTTTGTTTGTTTTGTTTTTCTCACGTATTGTGTAAAATCGTGTTCCTTTTTGTTCTGTACTGTGTAGTGTATATGTATTATGAATGTATATGTATATGAAATCCGAAAAGAAAAAAAGTTAAAAAAAAACCTCCAGAGGATGTTGAGATGAATGCAATGACACTGCCCACTAGATACAGAATTCGGTCCCTGGAGGCCTGAGGTCGAGTACGCTATCTCTCCGTCACGAAAGTTCCCCACAATACTGAATCTTTATGAGTGAGCGAGGAAGAAACTTTTCTTTCTTGTAAACCTTATTAGCGACAAAGCAGGGAACGAAGCTGCGATCTCAGACTTTTCAGGCAGGCAGCTTTAACCAATACACCAGGACCCCGCCCTTGATACGTGTAGGTCAATACAAAGAATATTCCTATTCCAGAGCCTGTAATAATCAACCTCTTGAGTCATTCTATCTTGTTCAAATCCATTTCATGTAGCCAGTGGGATTCGGACACCTCGTTTCAAAATGGCCGCCATAAAAATTAGAGGAATACCTTGAAATATGTCAATTATAATATTTTGCTCCAATAATGTAATAAACTCCCGATAATGTAATACTTCTCGATAATGTAATAAAATCAACCAATAATGTAATACTTCCCGATAATGTAATAAATTTAACCAATAATGTAATTTTTTTTTTTTTAAAGTCATTCCATCTTGCTAAAAACCTTTCAATATGCCCATTGGGATTCAAATACCTGTTTTCAAAATGGCCGCCATAAAAACTAGAGGAATATCTTAAAATATATCAATTATAACATTTTGCTCCAATAATGTAATAAACTCCCGATAATGTAATACTTCCCGATAATGTAATAAAAATCAACCAAAAATGTAATACTTCCCGATAATGTAATAAATTTTACCAATAATGTAATAATAACTTTTTTTTTAAAGTCATTCCATCTTGCTCAAAACCTTTCAATATGCCCATTGGGTTTCAAATACCTGTTTTCAAAATGGCCGCCATAAAAACTAGAGGTATATCTTAAAATATATCAATTATACAATTTTCCTCCAATAATGTAATAAACTCCCGATAATGTGATACTTCCCAATAATGTAATAAAAATCAACCAATAATGTAATACTTCCCGATAATGTAATAAATTTAACCAATAATGTAATAATTTATTTTTTTAAAGTCATTCCATCTTGCTAAAAACCTTTCAATATGCCCATTGGGATTCAAATACCTGTTTGCAAAATGGCTGCCATAAAAACTAGAGGAATATCTTGAAATATATCAATTATAACATTTTGCTCCAATAATGTAATAAACTCCCGATAATGTAATACTTCCCGATATTGTAATAAAAATCAACCAATAATGTAATACTTCCCGATAATACTTCCCGGTTAAATTTATTACATTATCGGGAAGTATTACATTATAGGTTAATTTTTATTACATTATCGGTAAGTATTACATTATCGGGAGTTTATTACATTATTGGTTGTAACACATGGTTTCTGTAGTCGCATGATCAAAGTCTTGCTATGTGCAGTTATATTGTGTTAGGCCTACCGGTACTTGTTATGTGGCCTACCAATTAACCCCAATTTTTGTGGCAATTTATTACAAACTGAAACTAGACTGTGGGAAATCTTTATTTTAGTGATGGTGAGCATGAGATATAAATTCTTGAAAAGAAACAGTATTCAGCTACTAGTCTTATTCAACTCATACCGGTAGACTATTGTGTGTGCGTGTTACATAGGCCTATATGCCCCTACATTTTGTATAACATTTGTAAGCCTACAATGTTGCACAAATGTCAAAGTTGTACAAATGTTATACAAATGTTTTGTGTTCACGGGGCAGTTATGAAACATCTATTCTATACATATTTTTTAAAAGCACGTTTTATTTCAAACTCGACAAGGCGGGTTGCATATTGTGTGAAATTATATTTTTTGTGACTTTTCCAGCGGTATATCTTACTTAATTATAAAAAATCAAATGTCCACATACAAGATTTGCAATATTGTGGGCTATCGTGTCTCTGTTATTCAATTCACGAAAAAGTGACGTTGCGGCCATGCTGTTGTGATACAGATGTAGGCCTACGTTATATTTATTGGTATCAGCTTACGAGATCAACAATAGAAGGAAATGTCAGCCAATACACAAATGCGTTGTCATGGAAGCTCACCCTGCCCCGTCAGGTCAGACCGTCAGACTACCAGTCTGACCTTGACAACAGGTGTGTGTAGGCCTGTACGAAAAGGAGGGGGTGCGAGCAACATGAATATTCATTATGACGTCACCGGTTTACTGACTGTTGTATGGAGGTCACACTCAGGTCAGATTGTCCGGCCTGCAGGAGTTGGCCTGGGAAGAGGGGGGTTCTGAACTCATAATAATGATTTTATTGACACAAAGATATCAAAACATAGGTCATGTTGAAAAGAATATACAAAGATCGATTAAACAAAAAAAATGATTAAACAGTTTTGATAGATTGACAAACAAATAAAAATGTATATATACATCAAGAATGTTGAAGATTTAGTCACTTTTCCAAGCCAGGTATATGAATTTACCAACAGCCACTAGTACTTCTAGATTGTCATTATCTCTAAAAAAATATTTTTGCTATTACTATTTCTAATGTTAAAATCAGACACCTGGGACAAAATAGTGTTGAACATATGTTTTCTTAATTTTTGATATTTCTTACATTCAATAAGAAAGTGTTTTTCATCATCAATTTTATCCAAGCAAGGAGTACAGAATCTTCGCTCAATAGGTATTTTTGGCTTTGCATGTCTACCTGTTTCTATGGCCAGATGATGAGAACTAAGTCTCAATCTACTTATTGTAATTCTATACTTTGACACATTTATATGCATGTATGGTTCAACATTAAAATCACATTTAAAGTCTCTGTACAGTCTCAACTTTTGAGCAATCATTAACTTCTCTAAACCACTGATTTCTGAACAAAAGCTCATTGTGCTTTTTAATGGCTTTTGATTTGAGTGTGTCACATATTTCATCAGTGTTCCATAATTGCTCAAAATTACATTTTTCTAAAACATTTATCATGTCTGATGCCCACGTACGATGACCTAAATTATGAAGGTCTAAAAGACATAAATACACATGTTTTGAAATGTTTGATTCTGGCAGCTGTTTTAGTCTTAACCAGTAATTTACTGTTTTTGTATACATTGATGTTGTGGCTGGGTACATGTAGCCAACTCCCCCAGTACACCAATAGTAGAAGTTTGCTGTCTCACTTTTAATATTGATTTAAGAAATTTCAGTTTCAATTTGTCAATAGATTCTTTTAAATTTTGATTTAATAATGAAAACCAAACTTCACAACCATATGCAAGTATTGGTGCCACTAAAGAGTTATAAAGATTCAGTGCAGTGACTGGTGGAAATTGACCAGAGCATCGACAATAAGAGCGTACCTTGTGAATGACTCTATTTGCACTATTAATAGGACTTTCAACATTTAATTTGAACACTGGTCCAATACTGCTAAAAATTACACCTACATATTTGTATTTATCTACTTTTTTCCATCTGTGTGTTGTTAAAATAAAAGTCAACCACCTTATTCATTTGATTGAATACCATACATTTGTTTTCAGAATATTAACAATCAGTTGCCAATCAGAGCAATACCCAAAGAGATTATCCAATTGTTTCTGTAAACCTTCTTCACTATCTGACATCAATATCAAATCATCAGCCCATAGTAAGTGCATTAAAAGAAGCTTATCATTTATAACAATACCACATGACTTTGTAAGGTACTCCCCCATATCAGCAAGAAAATCAATAAACATATCAGGGCTGTTGCACCTCCTTGATTTACTCCAAGGGTATCATACAAAAAATCAGACAAGTAACCATTTACACATATTTTAGCTTTTGTCTTCTTATACATATCATGAAGCAGTCTAATTAGTTTACCATCTATTTTCTTTGTAAAAAGTTTATAAAACAGCATATTTCTATTAACTGTATCAAATGCACGACGAAAATCTACAAATGCAACATACAGTGGCTTTCTTAAGAATTTACTTCTTTGGATAGCCCCAAGTAATACAAACATATTATCGGAAGTGCTACTGTTTTTCTTAAAACCACCATTAAATTTGTCACCTTCATCAAATATCATTTCTTTAAGAAAATGCAGTCTTTTGTTGAACAAAACCTCAAATAATTTTCCCAAAATAGGGACAACAGTTATTCGTCTGTAATTATTCGAATCTTTCGGGTCTCCGGATTTAGGGACAGGAAAACCACAACCTTCTACCCATTCAGAGGGATATTCCCCGATATCGAGTAAATAATTCAAGAGAGAGGTTAATGGAGAAATTATTATGGGGCTGGCCGCCTTTAGAGCCTCACAGGGAATTCCATCCAGCCCACACGCCTTTTTATTTTTTAATTGTATTATTACATCCATGACTTCTTCTTCAGTAAAATGAGCATTCATTACATCAGATGTTATTGACTCACATGACATGTTTACAGGATTTTTTCCAGAAATGTTTTCATTTGTCTAATAATTTCTTCTTCCTTATCATGAATAAAGTAATTACATTCAAAATTTTCACCAGAGCTTGTAATTTTTTTCTTTAAAATATATATATCAACAGGACAAACACTGACTTTAGTTTTTGTATTTTTTTTTAGTAAAGACCACATCTTAGCTGAATCATTCGTGCTTTGTATCTCAGAAATAATCTGATACTGAAAACCTCTTTTCTTTTTCTGTGTCACTCTTTTATATTTTTTATATTTAACATAATAATTTTCTTTTTCTTCTATAGGATCAATTTGTTTAGGTTCTTTTCTAATTTGTTTGCATTCCATTGCAAACCATTTATTTTTAGGCAACTTATTTGACTCTATTTTATTCTTCTTCTTCATTGATCTATTAAGAGCTTGATTTAAAAATGTTTGCAGTGCATCTGTTATTTGACCTACAGGTTCACAGTCAGCCAACTTTTCAATAAATTGTGTTAACAACGCATTACCTAAATCATCTTTCAAATTATTCAAAAAACTGTCTTTATTATTCTCATCCCATTTAAAATACCGATGCTCTTTTCTTTTATGCTCCACTCTAATTACTTCATCCTTTATATGTTTACTCACAAATGTAAATTTCAATGGTCTATGATCAGACTCTGGCATACCATCCTCGACCGAAAATGATGTCAAAATATCATTTTTTTCTACTGGCACCAAGATGTAATCAACCACACTTTTACCTGTGGTATGAACCCTAGTGTACATGCATTTTTTGTCACCTTCTGTCCGCCCATTTATTATGGCAAGACCATTGCCTAAACAAGTATTAATTAATTCCCTACCACATTCATTCACATTACTATCCAATTTTTTTCTCAAAGGCAGACGATCGAGTACACTATTTTGTAGATGGGCTTCAAATTCACTTTGAGATCCCTCACATTCAACTACTTGGTCCATCAATGAACCTGTTCTGGCATTGACATCACCAATTACAACAACATTGTTTTTTTCTATATTTATCTATTAATGTATTCAGTTGATCAGAATTGTCTCCACCACAGGTGGAACACACAAATGTTGTATCTTTAGGAGGTATGTAACATGAAATAACATTTATTTTTTTCTCTACTATGACCATGATGACACCAGTAATTTCAATAACATCAAAATGATCACAAAAATGTTCAATTAACTTAACAGCCACTTTATCTTGATTAAAAATAACCATTTGACCACCTGAGCCTTTTTTAGCTTTAGCATTGATACATCTTCTTGTAATATTTAATATTTCATAATCAGCAAAATCAGGCTTTAGATCAGTTTCTCTTAACCATGTTTCTGATAGGAAAATGATATCATATTCTTTAAAAAAATATTGAACACATTCATTTCCAAGTTTGTTACCCAAACCACCTATATTCCATACTATACATGTAGCCTCATGAAAACCACCATTTCTTACGTTTTTGTCTACATTACTAACAGGACAAGTCCTATTTGTATTTTCTCTTATACAATTATTCAAATCTACAACTTTATTTAATTTATTCTCTTTGACTCTGACATAAGATATGCATGATAATTGATTGTTTTGTCCTGTCTGATTTTTTTCACAGACCGGGGATTTGTGGATATTGTCACATGTGGCACCACGCAGTGGATGACAGACATCATGTTGTTCTTTAAACACTCTCTTATGATTAACATCATTGGCTACATACTTTTGTTGTTTCCTATTTTGCAAAAACCCACAGCAGCTGCTGTGATCATGTCACATACGTTACGCTTAGCATTTATTTTAAGGTGTATTCCATCATCTTGAATGTCACTTATTTTTAAACCTGGAATTAAAAATAACATAGCAGTGGGGAACTTTTCACATTGATATTTCAAAAAAAATTTCACCAGTCCTATTAATTTGTGATGTTGTGTTTTCTTTGTTGGTGGGACTGCACACACTATTATTGGCACAGAACTGCTTTTACGGATTTCACCAAGAGCATCACTTATACCAATCATAGCTTGGCCCTCACTTATAGCATTTAGTACATCATTAGTACCGGGCGGGGGCCCTAGGGTAGTGGTTAGCACCGCTGCCTTTCACGCCAGAGTTCGGGGTTCGGTTCCCGGTCTCGGCGGTTTGAAAGAAACAAAAAAATTTTCTTCCCCATCCACGTGTGTAAGTCAGTATTGTGGGGAGCCTCCGTGACCGAGAGGTAGCGTGCTCGGCCTCAGACCGCCAGGGCTCGAATACCGAATCCTGTGTCTGGAGGACAGTGTCATCTCAATCATCTCACTATCCTCAGGAGGTTCTCCTGGCCCAGTTTAGCCTATATGTGCACAAAGGTGGCCTAAAGCCCGATTCATTTCATTTTTTTTACATCATTAGTACCAATATGTAGAGAAATAGCATCATTGTCTCTAGAGGTCATATCCTTTAAGCGAGTAGTTGTGTCTACTATCTTAGCCCCGGGTATGCACCACAATGTACTGTTAATATTATTATCATTATTTAGCATGTGACCACAATTTCTCATATTTGAATCACCCACCACCATCAGTTTAGGTCTTTGCATGGTCTGTGTATAAGTAGGAGCAACTGTAGACTGTGCAAGTGAGGTTGTTTCTTTATAAAAGTTCTTCCTTGGTGCTGGTACTGGACGGTAGGTGTCATATTTTTCATTTAATGAGATGATTTTTGCTTGTAATATACTTGTCTCATCTTCAAGCTGTTGATGTAGAGACTCAAATCTCATCTTCTCCCTGAAATTATGTTCTCTCTCACGTATGGCATCATCTCTTTGTTTACTCAACTTTATTATTTTATTTTTCTGACTCGCACTCTGATTTTCAATGTCTTGATAATATGTTTTTGTTTAGCCAAGTTTTCCTCCATAGACTTTACATTATTTTCCATTATTCTAATTTTAGCGTCTTTATCAGTAATCTTTTTGTCCTTTTCACGTAACTCCTTATGTTTTACAGTTTTCACTACATGTGCCACTTTATCATTAAGTGCATCATTATTATGTTTGGACCTTATGGTCCAAACATGTTGGAGTCGCAAAGCAACTTTCTTTTTCTTATTAAGTTTGGACGTCATCGTCCAAGCTTTTTAGTATCCAAAAGAGACTTTCTTTTTCTTATTATTATTATGTTTGGACGAAGTCGTCCAAACATGTTGAAGTCGCTCAGCAACTTTCTTTTTCTTATTATTATTATTATTCTACGGCCGATTTAGCCAAACTATTTCTCCCTCAGTTTACAAGTAATCGACTTCAAGTCTTGGCACAATGATCCTTAGGTATTAAAGTTAGTTGCTATGGCTTTTTATTGCGATTCGGACAGTGGATCCGGATCTGGCCCGGATTGCATACTTCCACTATATGGATCACTGTGTAAGTTTAATGGTGTACATTTTCAAATTTTTGCCACCCTATTTCTCACTCAGTTTACAAGTAATCGACTTCAAACTTTGGCACATTGATCCTTAGGTATTGACTTGAGTTGCTATATCTTTTTTCACTGATCCAGACAGTGGATCCAGTTTTATTAAGGATTTTGTAAATCCACTATGCGGTCCAGTGTCGGTGCAATTGTTTACATGTCGGTTTATAGCTCATTCATCCAATTGAAAGGATAGTCGGCCTTCACAATGTAGCATTGTATTGCCGGCCGCCTCTCACAATGGGTCATTGTATTGGGCGACTTCACCCTCTGGTCACCATGAACACTAGAAACATTTTAAATGCTAGATTGGTTTATTTATTATTTAAATAACAGTTGTAATTACCAAGGGGAATGAATTAATGCATTTTAAGGCCGCCTTTGTGCACATATAGGCTAAACTGGGCCAGGAGAACCTCCTGAGGATGGTGAGATGAATGATATGACAGTGGAGGAGAGAAAGGAGGAAGAGAGAAAGCAAATAGTGGCAAAAAGTCAAAAAAGTCAAAAATCTCGAAAAAGTCAAAAAACGCAAAAAAGTCACAAAAAGTCAAAAAAGGCAAAAAAAAGTCAAAAAAGTGAAAAAAGTCAAAAAAGTCACAAAAAGTTACGAAAAGTCAAAAAATTAAAAAAACTAAAAAAAACTAAAAAAAAAATCAAAAAATCACAAAAAGTAAAAACAATCACAAAAAGTCACAAAAAGTCACAAAAGTCACAAAAGTCACAAAAGTCACAAAAAGCAAAAAATTCAAAAAAAGTCAAAAAAAAATAAAATAAATCACAAAAAGTAAAAACAGTCGCAAAAAGTCACAAAAGTCACAAAAGTCACAAAAAGCAAAAAAGTCAAAAAAAGTCGAAAAAAGTCAAAAAAAGTCAAAAAAGTCTCAAAAAGTCTCAAAAAGTTAAAAAAGTAAAAAAAAGTCAAAAAAAATCAAAAAAATCAAAAAACCAAAAAAAAGTCTCAAAAAGTAAAAAAAAGTAAAAAAAAATCAAAAAAATCCAAAAGGCAAAATAGTCACAAATGTCACAAAAGTAAAAAAAAGTCAACAAAGTAAAAAAAAAGTCAGAAAAAGTCAAAAAAAGTCAAAAAAAAAGTCAAAAAGTAACAAAAAGTAACAAAAAGTAAAAAAAGTCACAAAAAGTCAAAAATGTCAAAAAAAGTCAAAAAAGTAAAAAAAAAAAGCAAAAAAGGCGCAAAAAGTAAAAAATCGAAGTCCAAACATTACTGTTACTTGAAAAGTAAAAGTCGTTTCTAGTTATTATTATTATTATTATTATTATTATTATTATTATTATCTTTCTTAGTCCGCGATTACAGAGACAGTTTACAAGTAATCTACTTCAAACTTCGGCACAATGGTCCTTAGGTATACATCTTCCAGACTAGCCTTTTTTTCATTTGTCCCGCCAGTGGATCTGGATCCTGATCCCGATTGCGTCGATCCACTGTATGGATTACCATTGACGATTTTTGCAAAGGCTATTTCTCACTCAGTTTACGAGTAATCGACGTCAAACTTTGGCACAATGATCCTTAGATATTCAGGTACCAGGCTATATCTTTTTTCAGTGATCCCGCCAGTGGATCCAGAATTATTCTGGATTTTGTAAATCCAATATGTGTACTAATGTTGGTAGAGTGATTTACAGGGCGGTTGGTCCCCTATTGATGAATTCTATGGGAGAGTCGGTCATCACAATGGCTCTTTGTATTGGCCGGCCGCCTCTTACAATGGGTCATTGTATTGGCGACTTAACCCTCTCATCACATTACCATTTAATAATAACATTTTAAATGCTAACTATTAAAATAACAGTTGTAATTACAGGGGGAATGAATCAATGCAGTTTTAAGCCAACTTTGTGCACATACAGGCTAAACTGGACAAGGAGAACCTCCTGAGGTTAGTGAGATGAATGATATGACAGTGGAGGAGAGAAAGGAGGAAGAGCGTAGGCAAAAAGTCAAAAAAGTCAAAAATAAAAAAAAAAATAAAAAAAAAGTCAAAAAAGTCAAGAAAAGTAAAAAAAGTCACAAAAAGTCAAAAAAGTCAAAATAGTCAAAAATCTTAAAAAAGTCAAAAAAGTCAAAAAAAAGTCAAAAAGTCAAAAAACTAAAAAAAAGTTACAAAAAGTCACAAAAAGTCAAAAAAGTCACAAAAGTCACAAAAAGTCAAAAAAGTCAAAAAAACTCAAAAACGTCACGAAAGTCAAAAAAAGTCAAAAAAAGTCAAAAAAAGTAAAAAAAAGTCACAAAAGTCTAAAAAGTCAAAAAAAGTAAAAAAAAGTAAAAAAAAAGTCAAAAAAAAGTAAAAAAGTAACAAAAAGTCAAAAAGTCAAAAAAAGTCAAAAAATGTTAAATTTTTTTAAAAAAGTCAAAAAAATAAAAAAGGCGCAAAAAGTCAAAAAAGTCAAAGTCCAAACTTTACTGTTACTTGAAAAGTAAAAGTCATTTCTAGTTATTATTATCTTTCTTAGTCCGCGATTACAGAGACAGTTTACAAGTAATCTACTTGAAACCCCGGCACAATGGTCCTTAGGTATACATCTTCCAGACTAGAGCTTTTTTCATTTATCCCGATAGTGGATCTGGATTTGATCCAGATTTCATAAATCCACTATATGGATTACCACTGACCATTTTTGCAAAGGCTATTTCTCATTCAGTTTAGGAGTAATCGACGTCAAAGTTTGGCACAATGATCCTTAGGTATTCAGGTACCAGGCTATATCTTTTTTCAGTGATCCCGCTAGTGGATACAGAATTGTTCTGGATTTTGTAAATCCACTATGTGTACTAATGTTGGTAGAGTGATTTACATGTCGGTTGATCAATTCAATAGGAGAGTCGGTCAACACCATGCGTCTTTGTTATGTGGACGCCGCGTTATGGTGGTGGCTTGTACTGGGCTTCCCGACCGGCTTGACCCTCTAATTACCAGGGGGTGATAATTAAAATACATATGTATATCCAATAATGTTTCAGTGATGGGCCAGCATCGCGAACAGTGGCCCAGCATTGAACCAACATCGGGTGTTTGAAATCAATAGTAGCAACATTTTAAATGCCAGATTTAAACATCAAAATAACAGTTGTAATTGCAGAGAATTGTTCCAAATGTCTCAAATGGCCGAAATGTAAAAATGTTTCAAATGTTCCAAATGGTTTAAATGCTCCAAAATTTCCAAATATCACAAAAAGTCGCAAAAGTCAAAGTTCAAACATTACTGTTACTTGAAAAGTAAAAGTCGTTTCTAGTTCATATTAGTGATTGATTTTGAAGACTGGTGACAGAGTGTTTTCTTGATGTTACTTGTTTTTTCCGGGACAGCAACACCTTGAGGACATATACTGACATCATCATGATCATCTGTGTTCTTCCTTAATCCGCCTGCTTCCATGCTTTTAAGTGGAGCACCATCAAGATTGAAGTCGATGTCACTTTCACTGGACATGCTGCTTTCACTTTTATTTTCCTCATCGACAAACCCATCTACTCTTGTTGAATCATTTTGTATACGTGATACATGTAATTCAAGGTCATTTTGCAAATCTACCATACCACGACTTTGCAATGCCTGCTGAGGTCCCATCTTGTGTGAGCTGCTGCTATGATGTCTGAACATTATCAGGTGTGCGTGTAATAGCGAGACTGTTATCTTTAGATTTATTAAAAATCTTAGAAATATTGAACAGTATCTGTCTGAATGTGGATTTCTTAGCAATTGTTTTAACTTCAGTATCATTTTCTGTAGCATCCAAGATTGGAGTGCTTACCTTTGTATTTACTCTCCTGTCCTGCACATTTTGTGTTAATATAGGGCTATCAGCATATATATTAGAACCTGCATCATTAACGTTCTTACTGAATGTAGATTTTTTGGCAATTGTTTTTACTTCAGTATCATTCTCTGTAGCATCCAAACTTGAAGTGCTTACCTTTGTATTTACTCTCCCTTCCTGCACATTTTGTGTTAATATAGGGCTATCACTATCAGCATATCTATTTGAACCTAAATCATTACCGTTCTCCCTTACTTCATCCACACATCTGCGAAAATAAGGCTTTCAGCAGTACTATTGATAACAAGGCTATTATCAACATTTATATCATTTTGAGGCTTTCTATTTAGTCTTTTTTTAAGGTGAATAAAAGCGTTTGGAACTGCAAAACAAGTCACGCTTTATTGAATCAGTCATATGTAGGCCTACTCATAGCACATAGGCCTATACGTGATATCCAGGCAGTCTGCCGGTTGCAGACCATAGTAATGTATGTTCTGTGTAGCAGTCAACTGGATAGATGAAGATGTGGAAGCTTGACGCAGCGCTATAATACGCTTAATTATGACAATACTCACCAGGTGGCAATACTAAGAAAATGGGTACGCTTTCACCAGGTGGCAGTTACAAATTCACACTATACATCGTGAACCACAGTGCCGTTCAAATCACACAATAACCATCACAATAACCATCAATGGGCACTTTCAGAATTCCAGTATGTACATAATAATTATGTATGTAGAATTGATAAAATATGCATGTTACTAAATATAACCAATTACAAACGTTTTCAAATATAATTTTTAAATTGAAAAAAGTCGATTGTTATTGCTCTTCATAGAAGTATTTTTAATATTAACTGAAAAATTGTATTTTTGTGTAATGAGACCGTAAAATGGTAAATTCTCTTTATAATTTTTCTTGAAAAATGTCGAATAAATAGGACTGAGGCTGAGTCTGGAGAGTGAGAGTTAGGTTGAGGACTAGTCCGAGGAGTCAATCCAGAGGATGTGGATGACCTCTGAAACAAAAGTACTCCTTCTACTGGACCTACTACACCCCATGCTAACCCACCATAACCGTGCATGTTACCCCGTATGTTAGCTGTTAGTTTGGCATACCCGGAATCCCCAAGCAACAGTCCTCTTGTACGCCCATCCTGATACATTGCTCCCGGGAAACACACACTTTGCGCCGTTGATGAATTAATGTTGTGCCGTGGTTTTCGACGTTGGCAGGAACAATAAAGCAGCATTGGTGGAATGTATCGTGTTTGTTGGACGTGCCCATTGTTGGCGCTGAGGTGAATCACTACAAGTGTACATAAATTGTATGCTTCATGGCGTTACAACACTGGTTTAGGATTTAACCTTATGGTTTATTAACACGATGCTAACCTTGCTTTTGGCATACGGGCTAATTATTTTTAAAACACCGTTTTACTTAACACTGTGTTAAGCCTAAACTTCGTGCTAGCTAAACTAGCCTCGGGCATACGGCCTTTAGTGTAGAAGTATTTAATTCGAAATAAACATATTCAGTGTGTAACACGCCCCGTCTTTTCATCCCTGAGAGATGAGGTTTACCCAGTGTGCAGTGGGCCCCTCGTCCCAAACTAAGCCTAAAATATGAGGTTTACCCAGTGTGCAACCAGCTTCTCATCCATTTTAATTACGATGGATAATGATGAGGTTTAGCCACTGTGAAATGGGCCCCTCACCCCTCCTAATATATGAGGTTTACATAGTGTGCAGTCGGCCCCTCATCCCTGACACCGCCTCAGAGATGATGTTTACAAAGTGTGTAGTTGGCCCCTCATCCCTGAGAGGCCAGTGTGCAACCAGTCCCTTTTAAGGATTAGGTTTAGCCAGTGTACAATGAGTCACTCCCCCCCCCCCCCCTGGGAGATGATATTTACCTTCTGTGCAGTGGGCCCCTCATCCCTTCCAAGATATAAGGCTTACCATTCCTAGCGTAGAGTGTTGAGGTTTATCTAGTGTACAGTGGGCCGCTCATCCCTGACTCTGCCTGAGAGATGAAGTTCACCCAATCTGCAACCAGCCCTACCTACAGCCCCTACTTCTCCCTGAGATGAAGCTTACCAGTGTGCAACCAGTCTCTCATCCCTCCTGAGCGATAAGGTTTTTTCAGTGTGCAATATTAACACCGTAATAAAAACAATGAACTTTAAAACTTAGATTACTATCAAAGTATTTTGCTAATTTTCTCTCTAACTCCCATTTATCCACCTAGCTTTTCTAGCCTAGATAACGTTAGGCCTAAGTTTCGTAAATATCTGCTTTGAAAATTCATCTGTCTAAAATATATGTCAATTTGTAGCATTCACAGAGGTTTGAGACACGTGATACTATAGACACCAGATGGTTAAAACACTTGATACTCCAGCCTCCAGACAGTTTAAGCGACACAATCATAAAAAATCCTTAATTTTTTTGGCTTCTTAATACACTGTTTGCACGATTTTACGCCTAAGCAGGACTCCCAACTAAATAGTTCAGTTGTAATCACTGTGTGGCGTATTGTAATAGAAGTGTGACAGGACTACCAACTAAATAGTTCAGCTTTTAGTCACTGTAGTGTGTGGCGTGTTGCTATTGGGAAAGGTGTATATGGCCATAATATGTGAACATGTCCATAGACTAGTATTGCGTATGTTTTTTAAATTTTGTGTTGCGCATTTATCAGTTAAGCGAGAAATAAATACGCAATAAATTATTTAATTTCAGACATGCAAGTCTAAATTAAGAAATACAGGAAAAACTGAAAAGCGGGGCTTTCCACACACTTGCTACGTGATATCAGAGACCACAGAGGATTAATACATGTGCTACTCTAGTCCGGAAAGGATTAATAAATAAAACATATGATACTCTAGGTATGATAAGGTTAATATAGAAATATGTTAATCTAGTCCACAGAGCGGTAATACACGAGACACACGTGATGCTATCGACCCTCTGGACCTCAGGGGCTTAATACACATCAAACTGTAGCCTATAGAGGTTTGATAAATTTACATCTATGAAGCTCTAGGCATTAGTAGGTTAAAATAAGATAAACATGATAGTGTAGTCTACAGAGGGTTAAGAAGTAAGAAGCGTGATACTCTAGACCACAGAGGGTTAATACTTGCGATATTCTAGTCAACAGAGGGTAAATAAATAAGACATGTGATACTCCAGACATCAAATAGTGAATATAGAAGAAATATGATGGTATAGTCTACAGAGGGTTAATATTTGAGACACGTGATGCTATCGACTCTCCGGACCTCAGAAGGTCAATACACGTAATACTCCAGCCTGTAGAGGGTTAATGAATAACATATGTGATGATTTAGGCATCAGTAGGTTAAAATAAGATAAACAGGATAGTGTAGTCCACATAGGGTTAATATATTAGAAACATAATACTCTAGACCACAGAGGGTTAATACTTACGATAGTCTAGTCAACAGAGGGTTGATAAATAAGAAATGTGATGCTCCAGACATCGAAAGGTTGATATAGAAAAAAAAATAGTTTAGTTCACATAGGGTTAATATTAGAGAGACGTGATACTATCTACTCTCTGGACCTCAGAGGGTTAATACATGTCAAACTCTAGCCTATAGAAGGTTAATAACTAACATTTATAATGTTCTAGGCATCAGTAGGTTAAAATAAGTTAAATATGATAGTGGAGTTCACAGAGGGCTAACAAATTAGAAACGTGATATTCTAGACCACAGAGGGTTAATACGTGTTATACTTTAGTCCACAGAGGCCTAATAAATAAGACATGTGATACTCTAGGCATCAAAGGTTAAAAAATATGGTAGTCTAGTCCACAGAGGGATAATACATGATACATGTCATGCTCTAGACCCCAGAGAGTTAATACATGTGATACTCTAGAATGGAGAGTGCTAATACATAAGATATGTGATATTATAGGCATCGAAATGTTAATATAGGTAAAATCTGATAATATCATCTCTTGAGGGGCTCAGTTGCACATTGTGTAAACTTCACCCTCTTAGGAGGGACGAGGAACCCACTGCACACTAGGTAAACCTCATCTCTCAAGATAGATGAAGGGCTGGTGGCACACTGGGTAAACCTCATCTTTCAGGCACAGTTAGGGATGAGGGGCCCACTACACACCGGGTTATTGGTTCATCTCATCTCATGTCAGGGATGAGGGGCACACTGCACACTGGGTAAACCTCATCTATCAGGCAGAGTCAGGGATGAGGGGCTCACTGCACAATCGATAAACCTCATCTCTCAGGAGGGATGAGGGGCCCACTGCACACTTGGTAAACCCCATCTCTTAGGAGGGATGAGGGGCCCACTACACACTAGGTAAACCTCATTTCTCAGGAGGGATGAGGGGCTCGCTGCACACTGGTCGAACCTAATCCTTAGAATGGATGAGGGGCTCGCTGTGCACTGGCTAAACCCTTATCTCTCAGAAGAGATGAGGGGCCCACTGCACAGTAGGTAAACCTCATCCTTAGGAGGGATGAGGGGCTGGTTGCACACTTGTAAACTTCATCTCACGGGGATGAGGGGCTGGTTGCACTCTGGGTAAACTTCGTCTCTCAGGAGGGATGAGAGGTGGTTGCACAGTGGATAAACCTCATCTCTCAGGAGGGATGAGGGGCTGGTTGCACACTGGTAAACTTCATCTCACGGGGATGAGGGGCTGGTTGCAGACTGGGTAAACTTCGTTTCTCAGGAGGGATGAGGGGTGGTTGCACAGTGGATAAACCTCATCTCTCAGGAGGGATGAGGGGCTGGTTGCACACTGGTAAACTCCATCTCTGAGGGATGAGGGGCTGGTTGCACACTAGGTAAATTTCATCTACCAGGTTCAGTGAGGGATGAGGGGCTACTGCACACTATAGGTACACGTCATCTCTTAGGAGGGATGAGGGGCCCACTACACACTAGGTAAACCTCATTTCTCAGGAGGGATGAGGGGCTCGCTGCACACTGGTCGAACCTAATCCTTAGAATGGATGAGGGGCTCGCTGTGCACTGGCTAAACCCTTATCTCTCAGAAGAGATGAGGGGCCCACTGCACAGTAGGTAAACCTCATCCTTAGGAGGGATGAGGGGCTGGTTGCACACTTGTAAACTTCATCTCACGGGGATGAGGGGCTGGTTGCACTCTGGGTAAACTTCGTCTCTCAGGAGGGATGAGAGGTGGTTGCACAGTGGATAAACCTCATCTCTCAGGAGGGATGAGGGGCTGGTTGCACACTGGTAAACTTCATCTCACGGGGATGAGGGGCTGGTTGCAGACTGGGTAAACTTCGTTTCTCAGGAGGGATGAGGGGTGGTTGCACAGTGGATAAACCTCATCTCTCAGGAGGGATGAGGGGCTGGTTGCACACTGGTAAACTCCATCTCTGAGGGATGAGGGGCTGGTTGCACACTAGGTAAATTTCATCTACCAGGTTCAGTGAGGGATGAGGGGCTACTGCACACTATAGGTACACGTCATCTCTTAGGAGGGATGAGGGGCCCACTTCACACTGGCTAAACCTCATCCTTAGGATGGATGAGGGGATGGTTGCACACCGGGTAAACCTCATCTCTCAGGAGGGATGAGGAGCCCACTGCACAGTCGCTAAGCCTCATCCTTGGAAGGGATGAAGGGCTCGCTGCACACTGGGCAAACGTCATCTGTCATGGATTAGGTGATACTGGTACAATAAATGCTCCCAACGTCACCTGGCCCCGGAGTGCCAGATGGAACATACTCCACTCATCGATGTAGTTGTTTTTGAAAATTAGAAATGCGAACATATTTATTGTGCTAGTCGAATGGACCCAGTGTAATGCTTATTTTGATAACCAATAAGAAACTTCGTTACATAATTCACGGGGTGCCCAAGGACACTTTAATTATCTTGCATACACCACAGCGGGCTGTCACGCCACGGTGTATCGAAGGCACAAAATTAGCGGTTCCACGCCCCGTCACGGGACATGGAAGAGGATTTAACTGTTATTTGCCCCGTCACGGGTAATCCAACACACTTTTCTTGCATTGTGTGCCCCGTGACGGGGCAAATAGACCCGGCCATATTTTAAACACTTTTGAAAAAACACTAAACAAAAATCATCAATTTATTAGTTAAAATAATGATAGATATGTCTAAGTCATACTTTATTTGAAATCCAAAGTGTAGCAACATTATTACTTAAGTTGATAAGACATATTTTCATGAAAATCATACTATTTCAGATGACTCAGTAAAGATATTATTAAAATTTGACTAAAGATGCTCCAAACGTCTTTAGATAGAATCTATATAATTTATAAGTACACCGGTATGGTATGTAGGCCTAGATCATAAATCCAGCAACAGACATAATTATTTATATTCAGTCAAGCTTGCAATTACTTAAAATCTGCCCAATGATCACATATACGTGGCGAATTAGTGATTTACAATATTCAGCCATGATGTTAAATTGGAAATCAGATATATTAATTATTGAAGATGTATTTACGCAGCTCAAATGATTCAGAGTAACTTTTATGAACAAGTTGTAGCTTGTGATTTCTTCACACACTTCTTCTTTTTGTTGTCCCAGTATTTTCTTCCTCGACAGCTTTTCAGTAGAGTTCTTAAGCTCTCGTCTTCGGCATCTCTATTACAGATGTAGTACTGCTTGCAATTACCGCACTTGTTGTACGTGCCGCTGGGCTTGTTCAAGCAGTCTGTGGCACATATGGCATCTAAAAATACCAGCACATCACAATACACACACTGTAAAATAAAAGGTTGATTTCACCATTGGTAGCGTGGCAGATACAATTTTTTTAAACACACCACTACATTCTTCTTAATTGTGAAAAAGGGCTCGGACTTCGGCCTCGACCCTTTTCACAGCTAAGAATGTAGAGCTCCTCGAACTTTATCTTATACATAATACTCAGGACAAAATTCTGAGGATTTAACCCTTAGCGCACTGATGTCCACATAGTCGACTGTACCATTGTTTTCTTATGGCTTCATGACATTAAATCTAACAAGCATTGATAAATAAAAAAGGTCTCAAATATGCGATAATCGACATAAATGTGAGATACAGACTGAACTGTAGACTGTGTATGATCATTCAATTTGCGAACTTCCAACACAAACATGATAAATAATGTTTCTCGTTTGAAGCTCGCTGCCACCCTGGAACCCAATCTGGGGGGGGGGGGGGGTGTTCGAATACATTTCATGATAAATAAAGTTTCTCGTTTGAGGCCCGCTATCATGTAGCAATACGATTTAGTAACGATTTAGTATCAAAGTGAAGCCACACCAACTCATAAATTTACTCGCATTTTATCTGCATAATAGTTGTACGATTTGTTGCAAACTCACACCACATCTTACTCATAATGTATTTGCTTGTTTGGGATAATTATCATGATTATGCATAATTTGCAAACTTTTATGTTATATCCACGATATTGAGTTGAAAGGTATGTGGCTGTTATCATTATTTGACTTGCCCTCTTTATGCCATTAAAGCCTATACCACAACACCCCATGGCATTATGTGATAACAATACAACTTAAATAGGCATATCTGGAATTATACTACTGTTCCCAGAATCACTACAGCTATACGGCATAAAAACAGGTAGCGAGGATAGACCAATATGCACAGTTTTCCAAGTATTATCGTTTTATCAAGCGATTTTGTTCGTTGCTTGCGGAAAAAACGCTGCCTGCTTCTTGCCAGAAACCAGCCGGTTGATATTCTCCGTCAATAATAAGCTGATAATATAATCCCCTTAACCTTTTAACCGCCAAATTATTCAATTGGAATTTTCACTCACTTGAAGTTGTGTCTCGCTGACGCGATCCCCAACTTCAAGTGAGTGAAAAATATTCCGACTTGACAAAATGGAGGTCGACTTTTTCCAATTCTTGCTGGTTAATGTCACATTGTATCCTTAACATTATTTGAAATGTGGTACTTAATGTGGCAATAAGAAAATGAAAAACCGGATATATTCGGGACCGGCAGTCAGAGGGTTAACAGGTATAGTCAGCTAGCTAAAATTGTGTCTTTCGTCTCAACACGTGATCTAGTCTTAGCCAGTCAGTAAGCTTGAGACTGACTTAGCCGAGCCAGTTGGTGAAACCGGACCCTGGGATGTGTATTTTACCCTTTTCAGGCGCTAAGTACGACTATTTATAACGTGTTCGCCCTTTATATTATCACATCAAAAAAACATATTTTGAATGTAAAATATGCTTCATAATTCTCAAATTTGAAAAAAAACACTGCCTCCAACTGCCTTCACAGATCTGTATAATTTTCACTATCCTGAAGCTGAATGAGACACAGCTTCAAGTGCCAAAAATAGCGATCAAATGTAAAACTCCTTAACCCTTTAAGTGCGGGGCAGCTTTAGACGTCAGAATCTGTCGATCCCACACTTAGAGAGTAACACATGTATAACGGCCGTGGAGCCATAGCATACATGTGAATATTCAAACGAAGCGGAAAGAGCCAACTTATGATTTATTATCATTTATGATTATTTCAAATTGCAAAAAAAACATTTGGTCTCTTACTGTGTATAAAGATATTTCCGCGCTTTAGGGTTTGATATTTCGAATTGCAAAAAAACATTTGGTCTCTTAGTGTGTATAAATATATTTGTTGATATAGCCTACCTTTATCACCAGCTTTTAGGAGCTGTTTGTAGATTTGATCGTTACCATAGGATTCGTCACACGGACAAAGCACTCCATCCTTAACACGTAAACCAACACCTGTCAGGTTTTGATAATCCTCCAGAATAGTAACCACAGAAGGAAGTTCTTCTAATTCATCGACGCTGTAGCAGTAGTTGTTGTCGACAGCTGGAAGGTCAGGATTCTGAATTTTAGGAAAACATCCTCTCGTCAACATAGTGGCCACAGTTTTTGATGATCCACTGCTTCCTGTAATCAGACATGGATAGGTAACAGCGATGCAAAGTAAAACAGTAGAAACTGCTTACTGTAAAGTAGACAATCAATATTGTTTGCATTTGGACGCTCGCAGTGTCATAGTTATATAAACACAAATAGCCACACAAATTATATTTGACTCAGGATCACAAATCATACTTATGAAAAATGTTGTCTTGGCCGTTACAGCGCGGGGATCGACTTTAGACGTCAGTGAGTTTAACTCTTTCAGCGCGGGGACTGTCTTTATACTTCAGAATCTGACGTCTGAAGACGTCATTTTCCGACGTATGAAGACAATCCCCGCGATGAAAAATTAAAATATTTATAATGGCCGTAGACCCCTAACACAGGTATCCACATGAAGCAGAAAGAGTTAACTAAGACAATTACGATGATTCAAAATTAAAATAAACCCTTTGGTCTCCATGATTTATACAAAAATAATTCAGCGTTGTAAGGGTTAAGAGTTAATTAGGACTTAGATGAGCCAGCTCGCAAAACCGGCCCCTGTTTTTTTAATTCTCCATCGACAACCGTTATCCAGTTTTGGAACCGAGAAACTGTGTGACGACCGTGGTCTGACATTATCATCAGTGTTACAGTCAAAAGTAAAATCCAATATGGTCGCCATTAATATAAGGTATTAAATATAAGGTAGGCATTTCAATGTGAAGAGATCTTGAGAAATATTTATGTTTATTTTTGTGATACTAAATGAATGCCTCCGTGCAATAACGTGTTAAGTGCGAAATTTATAGTTTTGAGAAAAACGACTTTAAAGTTTAAGTTCAATATTTGTTCCCACTAAGAGCTTCCGAGTAAAAAAAATGTTTATCAATAAGATTGGAAAAGTAATTTTACTAATCATATCTAGGATCATAGCATGCCTTGCTCAAATTTTCTAAGTTTGTTACCTAGTATCTGCAAATAGTGTTCAAATTCCATATCACTATAATAAATGACATCTTATTGCTAGGAAAACTATGGCTGTAATAAATTTACAAGAAATCCTATATGTCGATTAGATATCTGTGAAACAGTGACTTCACAACCATTTATCTGAACACTTTTTTGCACATTGAAAGTGAATACTGTTGATTTTTTATAAAATCATGTTGAGGATGCTGTTCATTTCTGGGTTGTGATTGTATTATTCGTAAGAACATGTTAAGTGAGCTTACCGCTACGATGTTCTACATGCTACATGTGTGTGTACTTAACATAACTGTTATTTAGTGATATGTACTGGTAATCGCACAAGACAGTTTGTTATAGTAAAATATGTTTAACTAGCAGCCAGAAACATGTAGGTCCCAGACTTGCTTCTGCGAAAAGTATTTCACACTGGTTGTGGAGCTAAGATTTGTTTTACACAATAATCTTCCCTACCCATCACATCAAGTCCGTCGTTTTCAACAAGAACCTGTTAACTTCGAATAACAGGTTATTGCATGGAGTTGACTTTAAATATTTTAAGGAACATTAACTGAATAGTTTGCTTGGATGATGTTTCCCCCCGTATTTTTATAGCAAGATCGAGTAGCCTATAATATTATTATAAGTGCGCATCATGCCGTCACTACCCAAAATGGTCATACCAAGCTTATCAGCCACGTCGTAGAAAACGTGCATTAAAAAACATACATCACAATAAGACATGACTATACAACCATTTTTTTTTACTTAGTATGGTGGTTCTTGTAGAGCTTGTGATGTAAACAGAGTACCGGCCACTGGGGTTATCCTTTGACAATGTTGGTAACACTCAGAACTCTCATATCATTATTTAATCTATCTCAGAATGTTTCCAGTAATAATAATACCTGCTAGATTGATAAGTAGTGATCCACAGCCATTGTCTTCTTTACACCTGATATGGCCCAGTGACCGAGGCTTATTCATACACTTGTTGCTGTAGTCTGCTGGGAAAATTTCAGCCAATTGATCTCTTGTTTTCTTTTTACCCTTGATGTAAGAGCACGCGTGACACGACGCACTGGCTATGTGTAAACAAAATAAATAATTATGCAATTACCCCAGCAAAAAAACAGCCAATTTTTCTCTTGTGGTCTAACCTGTTAAGCCATCACGATGCATTAAAGCACTATTTAGCATCCCAGAAAACAGATTTAATTTTCCTACAACTGACGGTTTGAGAAGGACATTTTCCATGAAACTCTTTTAGCAATTTTCTTAAATTTTTCACCCGCTTCAACTCACTTTCATCCACTACAAGTCGAGAATTGCGACAGCAATTCGCGGCTTGTAATGGATGAAGGTGACAAAGGTAAATTCAGACTTGAAAGTTGTAAACCAACAATGATTCAATGAGTCGTGTTAATAATTATCTAAAATTATAACTAAGTCAAAAGAACGAAGTATATCTTTACTAAGATTTGATTTCTGTTTTCATTCACCTTTAATCTCCACATGATCATTACACTTTTCCACGTCACAGTAGCATATCTCAGCTGTAACATTGGAAACAGACAGGCCGTCCACATCGTCTAGATCCATGTAGTATTGTGATTGATGATTCATTTCCTTGACCACAGCTCCCAGGTACTGCTCCTCGTCCACCCCGCATCCAGGTGGAGTATCTGCTATAGGGCTACAATTTCTATACACCACAGTAGATAGACCTGTATAAACTGAAAAAAAACACAACAAAATATTTACATGTATGTGACATTTTTCTAAACCACTTTTCAAAAGCGCCTATCCTTGTATACAAAACTTGCTGTGCGCATTTATGCGAAGAGTTAATAGCCATTTTTTAACAAGGCAAAATGTGTCAGACGTTTTTCCCCTGTAAGAGCAGAACTGTTGTCCATTCCTTTGTGCTTGACTTACTTGGCAGTTGCTTCTTGTTGGCATGTGCATGCATTTTAATGCGCCTTTGCGCTTAGCAGGATCATGTTTTTTTATTATCATACATAGACTATATTATTCTCTGTATAGGAGCGCGTGTATATTTGTGCACCTTTACCATGACTTACTTGTTCCTTGGAGGTGTAGAGATACTTGTGCCTGTGCCTTGAACACCACACACGCCTGCCCGGGATCACACGTCTTCAGACGGTATGCAGTGGGAATATCCAGGCAATCCGCATCATACCATCCACGTATACCCTCCAGCATACGGTCAAGGAATGTGCTGCCAGAATCGGCCACCAAGTGAGCACACTCGTAACACTGAAGACAATGATTTCCTGAAAAAAAGTGAATTGACCATAATAGGCAGACAGACTTACATACTATAATCGTAACATTCACATTTTAATAACTTCATTGAATGTTATCCGGTATGCATATAAATAGTTAAATGTAAGCACATAGGCGATGATGTAGCAGAACACCTAAATATGCATGTACACATGTATGCCTATGTCAACTGTGGCATGAACTAAATTTTACAGTGATAATGTAGCTGACCTGGAAGCATGAAGAGAATGATTGAGATGAAAAACGAGGACTTCATGATTGTTTTTTTTCCGGTAGTATGCAGCAATACACAGATGAAATCTAGGCAAACACAAAACAATGTTTATAAAAATGTTTAAACCAATATTAAGTGTCTAACAGGACCGAGATGTTGACTTTTTTGTAATTTTAAACTTTGTAAATTACATATTAAGCGAGAGTGTTTCCTTAGAATATTTCAGAAATCGTCATATAAGTAATCATTATGATTAAGTATAGCCTATACTTATTACATGACACGTGTACTAATGATAGGATATACAAATATTATATACATACACGTTCTCGTACGAAAGTGATGATGATGCCGCTAAGACACAAGACAATATAAATTTCAACCAAATGTATGTACTTTTCGCATGTGATAAACCAGCGAATATGCTTGTATATAATTGCGATCACTGATAGGCTAACTATTCGGTATATTGTTTGTCAAATAAAGTTAGTCAACCAGATCAGGCTATTCACTTTAAATACTCAACAACGCACGTGCGCATGTGAGTGAAATTACTATAGACACGTACATATATTGTACTCTAATATATTGAGCAAAATGCAAACCATTGGATACCAATAACTATAATTATACACAATAATCGGATTGATTCTCTTTTAATAGCCATGCAAACTATCAACTTTTGAAGGTGAACAGTACTGTGCCTAATATCACCAATATTTAAAAGTTGTTGGCCACCAACTCCACACATCTAAATAATTTTCACTAACGCACTTGAAGTTGTGGATCGCGTAAGCAGAGCATTAACTCAGATAATTTGGCAGTTAAGGGGTTTATAGATCTGAAGTAGGACAGTAGCCATCACGAGGGTGTATGAGGGGTTTAGCAACAACAAAAAAACAAAAACAAAAAAATACAATGATATCAATACTCGAGACAATAATACCAAATTAAAAGGAGCAGTCGAATAATTACTCTGGGTGTATTTTTTACACATTTCATTTGTAGTTTTCTGCGTAGTGCGATTGAAGTTTGAAAACGGAATTTGAATTATGGAACACAGTTTGTGAGATTACTGTTTTGCAATTTTCGCAAAACAATGTTTCGATGGTAGCAAATGAAATTTACTTCATGTATATTTATCACGATGATAAAGATTATTATTGTAAATAATTAAAAAAAATTGTTAACCATTTCAAAAGCCATGCCGCATGCACAGAAACGCATTATGATGTGGCATATTTTAATTTAAAAAGTTAATAAAAGTAACTAACTTAGGGGATAATACTATCAAACCCTTCAACTCAGCTGCAGGGTGTTATATATGTATTGTAATTCTCAATGTGCATGGAATGTGATAGAAAGACCAAATAGTTTAATAATAAAATACATTTGTGTTCGACTGACTATAGTTGATAATTTGCAGCGTTCTAGCAGATAATTTAAAATTTATTATAAATAATATTACATCTTAGTGTCACGTGAAAACATTTAACTTTTTCCAGCCTGAATTTACCATAGTAATCTTCATCAAGCCGCGAATTGCTTTCGTAAATCTGAACTTCAAATGGTCTCCGTCCACCAGGCGTGAAATATGGCAATTATTGAAAAAATGCCATATCTTGTTAACTTGTATGCTGATGAATTGTTTGTGAGCATTTTTTATTCATTCGAAGCTGGAATTGCTAACGCAATTTCCAGCTTCAAAAGAATGAAAATAATATTATTTATAAGAAATAGGCATCTTAAAAATATAATTATTTAATTAACTGAGCATATACCACAATACATCGTCCCCTTTGAGTTAGAAGGTGCTAAACTGTGGCAGTGGCAGTTTAGCACCTTCGAACTCCGATGGGACAATATGTTCAAATCTTAGTCGTATTTTGTTCGGTCCAAAATTGGTTGAAAACTAGCACTGCAAGGGTTTTAAAACAGTATTAATTTTGTTTCTGAAGCCCGCAGGTGTAAGAAATTCAGTCAGTTCTCAGTGATTCAATGTCTTGAGGCATAATGATGGTTTGAAGCATCTGGACACTGAGAGAAGGTACAGTACTTGCATGGCAGAGCTGGTGTGGTCTCCCTTAAGACGGTATCCACTGCTTGGCATTGTGGTGCACGTTAAGCGATGATGTCTCGCCGCGATTCTCGTAGGCCCACTGAACACTGAAAGAAGATACATATATATATATATAATTATATTTTCAGATTGTGATCAACTATTTATTTATTTTTTTTTTGCTCGCAAAGCCGTAATATTCAGGTTTTTTTAATTAAAAGAATGTAGTGTAATAATTTTGAGTATATCTGGACTAAGTAATGCGCGTCAAGAATACAAATCTTAATGTCTTAGTGTCCTAACTCACATAGGTGAATTATTCAATAAATACAAATTCATCGAGGTGCAGAGGAAAGGGTGGCGTAAATTAAACCTAAAGTCGACTTTAAATATATTCTATTGGGCTTAGTAGACTTGAGTAACTGTTACTATTTCTAAAACATCAATGTACATCAAATAAATGAAGCCATCGTAACACGTGGACAACCTACAAGTGTCGTGAAGTGGTAATCAGGTGTAATATGATTATGTTAATGTTATGCGAGAATGATCATGACTGTTCACTTCTCGTGAATAACACATTCAAAGGTTATCAGTGATACACTGACTGGTCCATAAAAACATACATTCAATTCCACGTGTTTGAATACAATTATTGTTAGATTAGTCTAGCTTCAACCTAAACGTATCACCTTAACTTTAGATATATCTAATATTGTCCAATTATAAACGCTATAATTATTATATAAAATGCAGGGGCGGATCCAGGATTTGAAAAAAGGAGTGGGCGCAGGGGGTTCGGGGCTCGACCCCAAGGATTTTTTGGCCAATTCAAGGGATTTTTTTAATAATTCGGCGCAAAAAGGGGTGGGCGTGCGCCTCCCTCTGGATCCGCGCCTGATATGTGTGCCTAATAAATAATTATTAAACCTAGCCTATATTAGGATGCAGTGACAGGATTCACTCTTCACCACGTTTACGGTGGACTATTTTAAAGAAGTCACAACACTTAGGGACGTACCATTAGATATCTGGGGGGGGGGAGGGGAGGGGAGGAGGCTGGAGTTCTTATTACTTACAAACTTTTTTTTCACCTCCGAAAGAAAACAATCTTATTTTTGGCGATCAACGTCCGACGATTTTTTTTTTATGTTTCATCGAAGAAATTTTTTGTCGTAGGCTATGCTTTCCCTATTATGTACGTTAACATTTGTTGTTTTTTCTGTTGAACATATTTTTCATCAATTTCAGGCCCCCCCCCCCCCCCCCAGATATCAAATGGTGCGTCCCTTAACAGTTAATGATATGGTTAATATATGAACATGATGAATAATCAATAATTAAGCAGGATGATAATAATTATTATTAGGCTATAGTGTGTTTCACCAGACCTAGTCAAGCCTTTTTTCATTTTCTCAGTCGCAATTTTCTCAGATCGCTTAAAATATGGTGGGATTTGTTTGTGTATTCTATAACACAAGTTTAAAAGTCTGGCATGGGGTCTATTATAGGTCTAATTCTTGATGGTAAAATGAGAACAGTCATTTTGACATTTTAGTAGGCCTCTACGTGCCGAATGGTCTAACTTCGATAATACACCACAAATTTTCAGGGATGTTGGCCTAGTTGGGAGAAGTCTTAAAGATGAAAAAATAATCCGAGAAACATTTCATTTAGCGAGCGAGCAAATTAAGAAAAGGTTAGGCCTACTGCCAGAACCATGATCTGATATTTCTATCACAATACTAGGCTACTATATATATATTTTTGAATAATTTTACTTTATATATAGGCCTAGACTAGCATTACCTTCACTTTAGGGACAGTCGTCACAGTGGGCTTTTACTCAGCCTTCACGCTTTGCCTGAGTTGATGTTATACGGGGCATTCTGCTGGTTCTGTCATAGGCCTAGTTCGAATGGTGTGCAGGATTCCCACCAAAACGAGTGTATTGCCCTTCACCCACCATGCTCACATGTCGAGCCAGCAGGGTTGAACGCACATACCTCTATCGGCCATGATGTTACTGGACAGACACGATAATTTATTTAAAACATCTCTGAATTACTGTCACTATTATTATTTTCGTTGTTATTTGTGACGTCAGAATTGTTTCTGTAACCATGGATTGATAGATGTACCAATTATTGCTTAAAATGCTATCATGAAGGCTTGAGCAATTGTGCAGCCTTTGTTTTATTTAAAATAGACGTGTAGGTCTCTGCAAATGGTCAGATCTTCGTAGCAAATTGTTTAATTCCCTCCTTTTGTGTATAAATCCGGCACATTATTATGCATCTTAGTATATGGACTACTCGTCAGTTTAAACGTTAACACGATACATTTTACTTTCTGAAGTCTTTTTCTTTTGTACAATTCTTAATTCTTGGTATTTGTTTTAATGGTCTACTATGAAATTTACTATATCGTCGCCTCGGAGCTAAAGGATCCTATCTGCCACTCTGACGAGTGTCAGATAGGATCCTTTAGCTCCGAGGCGACGATATATCTTGATATATTGCCAACTGTATCGAGTGATTCAACATTGTAACCCTTAGAAAGTCTACATATAAAACGTTCCACCTTGTTGAAGTCCTTATCTGATCAGTTTTCATGGTTCACACCAGCTAGTAACCCGATTCTGGTTGTCTTTCTAAGAATCCCAGGTTATAGTGGATGTAATAAGGTAAAAATAGTTTGAAATGGCGATACAGTTCGGAAACTGTGACACACAGTAGGGGCTCATAGGTACGATGATGTTATGTCAGTTTAAGATGGGTATAATGATGTTATGTCAGTTTAAGATGGGGGGGCAACGAGGAATTCTTTCTTGCGCTTTCTAAAATTTATGTTCAATGTTTTTTTTCTAATTTATAAAAAATACCACACTACCCTTTAATTGTATATTGTAACGCAAAATATATTTCGTTTTATAGGAAGCCAACATAATTATTGTTTACCCGAATAAAAAAATCTTCATTTTATCTACAAAACGGGCGCAAAAATGATATTATCATCAAAAATAAATATAATACAATTCATATTATTGTGCTGCAATTACCAAATTGACGTTGATAATGAAACGCTTTGACCACGATATTTGGCTAATTTGAGGCCTACATTTATTATAATATCAATTCTTGGTATTTGTTTTAATGGTCTTCTATCAAATAGTTAAGATGGTGTGGGAATGTTTTAAAAAAAAAAACGCCATGATAACAAACATTGATTTCCCAGCTCAAACAAATTTCACAATCCACGCATATCTTCTCGGTGTGCAGGGCGGGGGCCCTAGGGTAGTGGTTAGCACTGCTGCCTTTCACGCTAGAGTCCGGGGTTCGGATCCCGGTCTCGGCGGTTTGAAAGAAACAAAAATGTTTCTTCCCCATCCACGTGTGAAACTCGAATTTCGAATCCTGTGTCTGGAGGACAGTGTCATCTCATTCATCTCACCATCCTCAGGAGTTTCTCCTGGCCCAGCTTAGCCTATATGTGCACAAAGATGGCCTAAAGCCCGCTTCATTTCATTTGATTTCTCGGTGTGCACCTGTCCATGATTACACTTCATAGAACCACCAACATAAAAAAAAGTGTTCTCATTTTTTTCAGAGGGCTCCCATCCTAATATTAAAAAGGATATATTGAAGTACAAATTCCTCCAATATGACAGCTTTATTATTTTTCTAAACTATCAAGTCACAATGTCGAGTTTATTACATCTACTACTATACTCTTTCTGATAGGGACCCACTGTACATGGAGCTGGCTGAGTCGCAACTGTTCAGAAAGTGAAAAGCGGCAGGTTTGATATATTTACACCTGTAGTTTGAATCTAATTCGGTCGCCTAATTCGGGCGTGATCACTCTCCCGACAGCTACCTCTCGAACGTTTTCTTGCCCTTTTCGTTAGTTTGTCGTGATTTACCTTTATATCTGTCAAAATCAATATCTACTCGGCGACCTCGGCTTTGAAGAGACAATATTTATGAAATAGGGAGATCTTGTGAAGTCTTCAAACATCGCTATATTCGTGGGTGATATCAGCCATACAATCCTCGACATGCTGAAAATCATTTTGGTCAGAATGGGAAATTGAATAAATAATTATAAATATGGTATCATGGAAATGAATGACCGAGTGCCAAAGAGGGCGCTGTGTTGTTTTTATAAACAATTGTTATAAGTCAGCTGGCGGTCATCATGGAAATAATAGGCTATAGGGTTAAATAGTTTCTTAAGAACATGTACATGTATATACTGTTAGGTATTGTTTACCATACAAAATCATATTTTTTTCGAGCCTTTTGATAGTAGGCTATTCTACTACAAAGCTGGTATCCCACGGATAAGCTTCTGGACTCTTGGATTTTGACCGCGATATTAGATATTTAATCCTTCAAAATAAATCCCTTCACCCAAAAAACTTATTCTAGACACGACAATCATTACTCCATTATGCCATGTCAAAAATCAATATTTACAACCAATTTTGCCCCAATAAAATTTTTATAAGTATCTAATTTAATTCTGATGACATAATTAGACGAAAATGAAAATACTTGTCTCTGCTTGCCCAAAGGAGCCAAATATATGATTTTTGTAATTATTCGGTTGCAGCTAGCTGGCGGCCATTTTTATGAAGGAACACACATCCCTTTAAGAACACATTTTTCGGCTTGACACAACCCTGGATCGTTTTCATCATATTATTTTTAAACTATCTCGAAATTAAATCGCACAAAATGCTCACCAAAACTCCTACTCCGCTTTAAAAAACGGTTTGTTTTTATTTCCCAGTTTAACAGGTGAACGTAGCCAAATAACGTCAGATTGGCTGAACAATATATCTACTCAAATGTCTCTATACTGATTCAGCCGTCGTGCCTCAACACCTATTACAATGTCTGATTAGCAAGAATTTAAGTAATATTATGCTATTAAAATTATACTCAGGCCTATATAACTAGATGATCAGTAAAAAAATAATAAAAAATATTGCTTTGCTACTGTAATCAAACCACATTAAAATAAAGTATCCTGCAGAGGCTATTTGCATATATAATTAAACTAGAAACCAATTTTTCTGAAATGCTCATTAAAACTTCTACCCCGTTTAAAAAAAAAGTTTGTTTTGATTTGCCCAGTTTAACAGGCACACGTTGCCAGGGTAAATGTTAGCTTGGCTGAACACTATATTTACTGAAATCTCGATAAACAAGTACGATAACCTTATCTTTATATAAATTGGCCAGACGTTGGCCCAATCTTGCGTTAACCCTTAAAGCACTGAGCAAAGAAATTTAAATTTTCAACCACTTGAAGTTGTGTCTCGCTACCGCGATCCACAACTTCAAGTGACTGAAAATTTGTGTTATTTGTGAAATTTAAGTCCCAACATATATCAGTGTTTCATGATTGAAAGCATATTTTCTTTTAACAACTGGTTATCAGGGGTGATACAGTTGCTAATAGAAATACAGAATGTCTAATGTAATCGACATCACTGCTCTAAGGGTTAATGTTTGACCACCGTCTGCGACGCTGGTCAAGCATTAAACTAATATTGGCTGAACGCCTCGCGTTTGCTGGGGAGATCGACGCTCGTATGTAGTTGTGTTGCACTTTACAGTTGAGATGAGGCCATCTGTTGAGTTGACACTACTCACCAGATGGCCTGACACTGCAACAGATAGGCAGTGACAATCATATAATATAAAATCACAAAATATGAGGAAATGACGTCTATTTTTTGCAAATATACACATTAAAATGTAGACCGGGTCTCTGTCTTTGGGTCGATATTGACTGATGTTTCTCCCCTCAGACAAGGAGTGATGCATGTTGTAAAAAAGCTCATAGTCACAAAACTGGGGGTGAGCTGGGTCACGGTGTATCACGGTTTCTCAATTAATATATTCAGTTACCAGGCAATATTGAAAATGAGGATTACAAATGAATCGCCAAATAGAATGATCGAGAAAAAACGGTTGGAATACGGACACAATACGATAGAATACCGACACATGGAGATGAAATTTGTGTTTTATTATAATAGTGATTTCGATTCATTGTGTGGGAATATGGGTTGAATATTGGTGGAATACGGATACGGATGGCATACGGACACATAGAAACGCAATTTAATTTTGTCCATTACATTACATGTGTATGATTTATAAAATAATATGAGCGATTCCACATCTATATATGCTGTACTGGTGATGATAGATTTGCTTAATAATTCTGGATGATTGATCAAGTAAAATATTTAAGTAAAATAAACATTTATATATACCAAGATGTATAAACAATGCATGTCTCTACTCTATTATTTTCCATTGTTTTTTCTTTGTCCATGGCAAAATAATTTACGTCATGGTTGAACAAAGAACGAGACTCAAAGCACTAGTAATTAAATAATAAACACAAACGTTTATATTTAGCTTTAAAAGTAATATTTGCATAACATTTACGAGACTAAAAAGCAGTCCACAGCTGCATTAATCCTTCACGATCACGTATACAACGTTATTACAAATGATTTTGTCCTGTCGAACATGTGCTGGATGTATTCTTCTTCACACATTTTTGTCGTTTATCGTCCCAGTGCTTACGCTTGCACTGTTTGAGTACTTCTTTCTTCCCTTTCCTAGCACTTCTGTCACAGACAAAGTACTGTCCACATGTGTTACATTGATGGTATGTCCCGTCTGCCATACCTTTACACCGCATAATACACGGTTTACCTGTATCATAACAAAAAACACGCATTAGGTAACTTCCCTAAATATAGATCACTATTTTATATTGTGATCACATCTAGCATATAAACTTGATATAAAAATAACGATTTAAATAGCATCATCGACAATAGTTATTTTTTAATTGTATATTTAAAATAAACTTTAATGAGTACAGTCTCGCACAAACTATGTTTCACACACATAACATTAAAGTTTATAACATTAAAAACTTTTTTACCTACGCAAATAGTATTATTTCCTCAATATAATCATATAATACAAGCGTGTATTCATGTTTATACACTTGTGTATGTATACTTAATACTATACTTACTGTGAGCTACAGTAGTCATCTCGTCAGTCGTGTATGAATTACAAAATGTTCCATCACATAAACACACGGCCCCCGAGATACCTTCCACTTTAGTATCTAAAAACTCCTCCATGGCAGTAACAAGATCTTTGTCGCCTTGAGAGAAATGTTTGAATTCCTTCATGGTGAAACAACCAGTTTTCCCGTCTGTCATAGACTTGGGTACACACCCTCTTCTCCATAATCCCCCAGAAAACTTCGATTTCTTCCCTTTATCTTTAATAGAAAATGATTTATTTTAAGAGAAATTACATTGACAGTACTTGTACTATTGTCTGTGGCTTATCTCAACCGATACACATACATTTCACAAATTAACCGAACGGTGTCGTGCAAATATTGTTAGGGAGAGGGGGGGGGGACACATGTTAGTTGATCTGCATATTAGTTAGTTTGAGCAAAAGGTTTCATGGGAATGTTAGCATGTTACGATAAAATACGTTTATAATACTTTCGAGATTATAACTAGCCACACAAAATACAGGGGTTTTTTCAGCTAAATAGTATAAACATTAAAACATGATTGTAAGGGTGGGTTAAGGTTCGCTCATCATCTGCGACGTCGGTCTATCATTACCTCAACATTGGTTCAACATCTAGTGTTTTGCTGAGCTGTTAATATATATCGTTAACATTATTAAGTATATTTACTCGTATATGAGGATATGTTGAGATGTAGAGCTGCACACATATCACCCTCGTCACAAGTCTGGACGCCATTTTTCACAGTATCTGCCTCGTTTCTACATCGCTTGTCAGATTTGGTCGGCAGGATCTTCCGGAGTTTATTTTGTGATTTCTTCCCTCCTTCGGCCCAGTCGCAGGATAAGCAGGACAATCCTTTCAACAGAGTAATAACCCATGTCAATGTTTTTGTACCTTATATAGATATCATAAAAAGCTATGTTTGAATTATTATGATTGCTATTAATCCTTCCTTTAAACCCTCACGATGCATTTAAACGTCATTTTGCATCTTTGAGGAATGACCTAATTGTTTTACACCTAGTGTTTTAAAATGAAAATTTCTACGAGAATAAACCCATTCATGTAGAAGTATCATATTCATGAATGCTGTCTAATATCATACGCCCGTAATTGCAACATGGTGTAGCACAGCAAACGCGAGATATTGACCCAATGCTGTTTGAATGTTGGTCCAACGTCTCTGACGCTGGCCCAACATTAAAACAGCATATGGTTAATTGGGTTAATGTCTATAGTGTTTGCTGAGAATGGGTTGTCATTTATCATACCTGCAACGTGTTGGGTGAACAAATAAGATATGCAAACGGTGTTCATTTGAGTGCGGTATTGGAAAATACAGCACTGAATAAGGTGTGAGCCTCTAGGCGAACACCTTATTCCTTGGACATGTGCTGTTTCCATACCGCACGAAAATAAACACTGTTGGTATTTTCTCACACGATTGTCCAAAACTTTCAACGGCGCAAATAAGTGTACAGTTGACCGACATGCCAGACGACCATAAGACCCGCCGGCGCTCAGTTAATAGCATTCCCCGCTCACCTGCTATACAGCATGCATACAACATATACATCTAGTACAGAGGAGTTCGGTATTGGCTGATTGGCTGATCCCGCTACACGTCTCCTATGTGGAAACACCACCAGTGAGTGTGAGAACATGTTACATTGCACACAATTTTATGAACTGATGCAAAATAGAAAGCAATCAGTTTAACCCTTAGAATACTGGCATATTCAATTTAAATTTTCAGTCACTTGGAGTTGTGTGTCGCTACCGCGATCCACAACTTCAAGTGACTGAAAATTTGTGTTATTTGTGAAATTAAAGTCGCAACATATATCAGTGTTTCTAAATTGAAAACACATTTTACTTTTAACAACTGGTTATACAGGTGCCAATAAAAACGCAGAATGTCTACTGTAGTAGACATTAGTGTTCTAAGGGATAACGCTTTTTTCTCACGGTTTACCGTTATTGGTGGTGGTGATTCTGGGGGCGGTAGTTGTGACTGCTGGTCGAGGTGTGGAGATTGTGGAGTTTGTGGTGGTTGGAAGAGTAGGAGAGTCTCTGTCATAATAATCATTACAGTTACTGGTGTTGCAGTAACACACACTGGCTGATATATCTCCAAATTCAAAGACTATATCTGAGAGATCCATTTTATCCTCCACTTGTTTCAACAGCTCTTCATTCACAGCTTCTATCCACTCTGGTTCGTCTTGCTCACATCCTACGGGTGGATACTGAATCGTGCTACAGTTTCTGTACAATATGGAGGCGAAACCTTCGACCTCTGTGAAAAGATAATATTCGTTATACCATGCCAGCAATGTAATTTTGGTATGTGTTCGTTGTTGCCAACACAAATAGTATTTAACCTTATTTGTGAAGATAAACTGTATCATTACCATAATATATAATATATTCGAATACCCTTAGGGTGCGAGGACCGACTTTCGACGTCAGAATATGACGGCTATAAATCTGACGTCTGAAGTCGATCCCGGAACTGAAAAAGTCAAACGTTTATGATGGCCGTACACCTATAACATAGGTATTCAAATAAAACAGAAAAAGCTAACTAAGACATTCAAGATGATTTCAGCTTGAAAAAAACCCCTTCGGTCTCTTGGAGTAAACAAAATATTTCAACGCTCCAAGAGTTAATACAAGTATGACCAACTCACTTAATCCTGAAACTTCCACCATCGCATTTAGTGTTGTGTAAGATGATATACAATATTTATGTGACCCTTCACATACTCTTCCCACGTGGAAAGCTGGATCATTTTGACAAGGTAAATCGTTCCATCCACTTATTTCTGATTGTACAGCCAGATCGTATAGCACATTACCAGTACTGACTGTCCAGGTGGCACACTCGTAGCACGTTAGTGGCTCGTTATCACCTAAAATAGTGTGTAATTATAAAATACCTACAATGATAATGTGTTACAGGGATATTTCAAATTACTTGTCTCTCAATACGGATCTTACTAATAAAATTAATTTGTTCAAAATACAGTGTACGGTGTACATTATTTTAAGTAATTTTTTCGTATCATCTTCCTTAAATGGGCATAGGACCATGTTATTATGTTATAATGTTTTACAGATATATGTGAATGTCAACCAACCAACTAAACAATCAATCAACTGACCAATCAGCCAAACAACCGACCGACCGACCGACCGACCGACCGACCGACCGACCGACCGACCGACCGACCGACCGACCGACCGACCGACCGACCGACCGACCGACCGACCGACCGACCGACCGACCGACCGACCGACCGACCGACCGACCGACCGACCGACCGACCGACCGACCGACCGACCGACCGACCGACCGACCGACCGACCGACCAGCCAGCCAGCCAGCCAGCCAGCCAGCCAGCCAGCCAGCCAGCCAGCCAGTAAACATATCAACCAAATAACCAACCAACCAACCAGCCAACCAACCAACCAACCAACCAACCAACCAACCAACCAACCAACCAACCAACCAAACAACCAACCAGCCAGCCAGCCAGCCAGCCAGCCAGCCAGCCAACCAAAACCAACCAATTAACCAACCAACCAACCAACCAACCAACCAACCAACCAACCAACCAACCAACCAACCAACCAACCAACCAACCAACCGACCATCCAACCAACCAACCAACCAACCAACCAACCAACCAACCAGCCAAGTTACCCTTGGATAGCCATAATTCTAGCTTGGGAGTATTATCCTTCAACAGTTCGCAAGATGAACTACAGTTAGTAGGCTCTACGTCTGTGGATGGTGCACTTCCAGACACTACATCCCCACTAATAAAAGCCAGGGCGAGTACCCAAGTAAACAGGGTGCCTGAGCTGTTTGTAAAACATCAGAGTGGCTTGACTGATGCAGAAAAACGTAAAAATTGGAGTCTTTCTGTTGAAAATTCGACGGAAACGTTGATTTTAGGTGATTCTATGGTTGGTAGAATTAACGACGTTGAGCCATACAATAATGTTCAATTCATGTTTTTCCCGGGGGAAGGATACAGCATCTGACCCAGGTTTTGCAAAATTACAGGAGAAAGGACTGTACAAAATTAAATGTCATTATAATGTTTTGACTTAATGACGCATTGCAGAGAAAAGGGACTGTTGTAAACTCTTTTATTGGTCGAGATATGCAGGACTGTCTCATATTGGCTAAGAAGAAATTCGGTGGTGCTAATATCCACTATACAGGGATCTACAACACACATGCCATTGGTCCTATGTACGCACTTAAAGTCTGCAGAGTCAATGACATTTATAGGAAAGCTGTTAAGGATTATACACCTGGTGTTTGTTATATTAATAAATTGGGTCTAAGATGTGACCCGAGTGGACCAAATGATGTGATTCCCTGGTGCAGTGATCTTGCAACCAAAGTGGCATTATACACACTTAAGAAATGTTTAAACTAAATGACGGGAGTGAGAGCAGCCAAGACAGTTTACCGATTGTCACTAGCCCTCCCTCCTTGTCGGCTTCAGGCCTACTGAATTTATCAAAAATATAAACTAAATTCAGGTTGTAAAAAATCTTTTAGCAAAAGGTATCAAATATATCCTGGCGTCGAGAGTGACCAAGAGGATTGAAGTAGAGGAGGCCTACTCAAACTTTGCGCGCTGATTGAAACTATCCTTTTTTTTTCATAACAAAAAATCGAGAACTAGAGATCAGAAGTTCAGACCTAAGTCTAATTTCAATCCACCTGGCCTGATTAAGCCAGTGTTGAAGCTGGAGTTGGACCATCTGGAGCGTAGCTTGGGGTCTCTAGAACTCAAAAAAGCACAGGATAATTTACAAAGAGAGGAACGTACAGCAATAAAAACTCTTAAACAGAATAAGGATATAATAATTAAACCGGCGGGTAAGGGCGCGGCAATTGTAGTAATGGACAAAACGTATTATGTAGGTGAAGCTGAAAGGCAACTAGCAAACCAGGTCCACTACAAACGCTTAGAGGAACCAGTTTTCCCCAAGTCTATACCAAAAATAAACGAGATTTTTTAAAGTTTGGCTAACCGCCGATTTATTGATGCAGGACAAGTATCTTATTTGAAATGTCCGGAAGACCCCGCACCACGTAGAATGTATTTATTACCAAAAATACATAAAGATAGAAAAGTGTGGCCGGGAGAGGGGAAGTCCCACCGGGCAGACCATTAATAGCGGATTGCGGTGGTGAAAGTTATGCGTCAGCCGAATATATAGATCATTTTTAGCACCGCTTGCAAAACAACATAAATCATATCTAAAGGATACTAATGAATTTATTAACATTAATTGCGGAAATTAAAGGGAAGGAAGGGACATTTATAGCCACAATAGATGTTGACAGTTTTTTTACAAACATAGATAATACTTTATCTATTTCTGATAATACCAATGGGTTAGAGGCTGTCAAACAAAGATTTAATAAGAATCCAGACCCGAAGAGGCCGGATAAAGACATTTTAGAACTATTAAAAATCAATTTAGAAAACATTGATTTCGAGTTCAACGGCCAATGGTAACTACAAACGTGGGGAACTTCGATGGGTAAGAGTGAGAGAAAAAAAAACATTAGAAAAATGCGTCCCAAAACCCTCAGTGTACTGGAGGTTCCTGGATGATATTTTTATAATCTGGGAACACTCCGAGGACGAATTTTACAATTGAGGAAAGCCCCACTGGACAACCCAACGGTTACGGGATCCGACTCAAGTCAGGATCTGACGCCATTAGTAAATGCATTAGATGAGGTATAATTTATATCAATTAGTATGATTGTTTTCCTTTTTATAAATCAGGCTATACTTCTCCTCGGTCAGTGCACTAGGTCGGAAACATGGAAAGGCATGCCCTTGAAGGGGTGACGAAAGCCAGACCCTTTAGGGTATGATTAGCGGGTGTTATGGGGAACCAGGTACTAGAACCCTTACCCGACCCTAACCATGGGACCTAACTCTCACCCTGACCACAAAACCAACCAATCAACCAAACAAACAACCAGCCAATCAAACAACTAACCAACCAACCAACCAACCAACGAACCAACCAACCAACCAACCAACCAACCAACCAACCAACCAACCAACCAACCAACCAACCAACCAACCAACCAACAAAACAAACAAACAAACAAACAAACAAACAAACAAACAAACAAACAAACAAACAAACAAACAAACAAACAAACAAACAAACAAACAAACAAACAAACAAACAAACAAACAAACAAACAAACAAACAAACAAACAAACAAACAAGTTTCCCAGACTTGCAAGTGAAAATGACGTGAATAGATGGATGTATGAATGAATGAATGAATGAATGAATGAATGAATGAATGAATGAATGAATGAATGAATGAATGAATGAATGAATGAATGAATAAATGAATGAATGAATGAATGAATGAATGAATGAATGAATGAATGAATGAATGAATGAATGAATGAAATCTTATATAGCGCATGTATCCAACTGGAAACTGTTTAGAGCGCTGAACATTTGAAAGAGAGAGAAAAATGTCAATAATTAATTACTGCATGAGGTCACCAAACGCTTGTCGAGGCAGGTGATTTTTTAGAAATATAAAACACCGAATATATTTTCACGTGGATTCCTTGGAAAGATGGCATTTTCACAAAGTAGAGTTCTTACCACTTGTAGGTCTAGTTGTAATTCCTGTGTTCACTGTTGGTATGGTGGTTGTTGGCAATCTGTCCATATATAAATTACAGTAATCGCCTGTATTACAATAACACACATCTCCAGTGATATCGCCAAACTGAAAGTCCAGCTCAGAAAGATCAATTCTATCTTCCATCAGCGTCAGCAGTTCCTCTTCCACAGTGCTTATCCAGTCAGGATCATTGTGACGACATCCTACAGGGGGAGACTGTACCAGACTACAGTTTCTGTATGAGATAGACGCAGCTCCCTCAATATCTGGTAAAGACAGTCACACTAAGCGAGCATATTTAAATGGTTTGAATTGTAAGAAAAGTCTGGGTGACGCCACAGGTAATATTACGGGTTGATTAGAATAAAAAAATCACTCTTAAGCTCAACGCGATATAATCGTGACTGGCCTTTAACCCTTTCAGTCTTTATACGTAAAATATATCCCCGCACTGAAAGAATTAACACATTTATAATGGTCGTAGACCCATAACATAGGTATTCAAATGAACCAGAGAGAGCTAACTATGATATTTATGATGATATTAAATTGTACACAAAAACAAAAAACTTTGGTTTCCATGGTATACACAATTATATTGTAAGGGTTGAGCAATGTTATCGCCTAGAGAAAGATGTCAATCGTGAGCTGCGGACAGTTAATTAACTTCTAAGCACTTGTTGTGCTCATGAAATGTAAAAATACCCTTTTTAATATCACAACCAAAAAGTGACTGATCTTTTCAGAAACACAATTAATTATCATATACGTCATTATATTATCTGACAACAACCCCAGCTGCCCACTTCATTACAGTGGGTGCATGGTTATACATGAAGAAGACCAGGTGTTAAAAAGTTGGCAGAAACTAAGTAAACTGTTCAAATGTGGACTTCGTTTGCCACAAGCTTCTAGATTGGTATCAATCACCAGGTGTCAGGTATAGTACTCTTGTGATATGTGACTTTATTTCAGAATATATTTAAAAAAAAAACAGTATAAAAATATGTCATTTATTTTATTTTAAAGATACATATCCAAATATTGTTATTAAGGATAAATGGAATATGTATAAACGTATAATTTATTTTTATTTTATTTATTAAGATTCGCCAAATACACAGTATACATTACTTTGTTCAATGGTAAGAAAACATAGTCATAATAATACTGTTGGCTGGGACATGGCATCAGATATGTAATATCTATGCTAGGCCTGTCCCATAATCAGATAACAATGTTATTAAAGTATGCGTGCAGCAATTATGAAAAACGCAATCCAGCAAAACACGAGACGCCCATCAAACGCCGAATCAGTGCTGGCCCACCGTCTACGACGCTGGCCCAACACCGACTCAACACCAGGTGAACTTTCCGTGCCTGCTGGGATGTTTCAAAAAGAAAAAGAGAGAAAAGTGTTTCATGCCTGGCGACATCGCGGACAGCGACAAACGGTAACCCACGTGCAAGAGTTGTCAATATCATAGGTCGTAGTCAACTTTACAATGTAAAAATTATATAATAGTTTCTTAAAACGTTTGACAAATCTATTGCGGCAATTAATTTGTTTTATTGTGTTCGGCAGGATATTCCACATTTTTACTACCCGATTAGAGAAAAATAGCCCAGCCAATTCAGAAATAAAGCGTACAGATCTTAAAGGCAAGACCTGTTGACCTAGCCTAGTTCTAGAGGTGTCAGCGTTATAAAAAGAAAGAATATGTCTAATATCTATATCTATGAAATTATGTATACATTTATATAGAAAACACAAGTCGTTGATATCTTTTATAAAAGACAAAGGAAGTAATTTGGTGTTATGTAGTCTGGTTGGGTAATCCGACACATAATCATTAAGAATATATTTCGTGGCTTTACGTTGTATACGTTTAATCTGGTTGAGATCTGCCTTGCTACAGGAATAAACAATTGATGCGTAGGAAAATAACGGTTTAACCAAAGTCGTATATAGGTGTAGTTTGACTCTATATGGAGCATTGAATCTGACTGTACGCTTTATCAGGCCAAGCATTCTGTTCGCCTTGCTAATTTTAGTGGCAATATGACTTCCCCAGGTTAAGGAAGAATTGATTTGTAGTCCTAGATCATTAAACTCTTTAACAGATTCTAGATGAATGTTATTTAAATGGTATTAAAAATTATGTTTAAAAGATCTGGCTATTGTGAGGACTTTGCACTTGGTACCATTGAAGAAAAGCTTCCAAATATCACTCCAACGTGTAAAAATATTCAAATCGCTTTGAAGGTCTACACAATCCTGCATTGATTTAATTTATCTTCCAATTTTTGCATCATCAGCATTTAGAGTTTTAAAAGACAGATTTGAAATATTGTCCGCAATGTCATTCACATATAATATAAACATTAATGGGCCAAGTATTGACCCTTGGGGTACCCCAGATCTAACAGGTAGTTTAGTAGATATGCTACCGTGAATTAATACTCGCTGGTATCGATTATTTAGATAACTATGGAACCAGTTAAGCAGCGTCCCATTAAAACCGAAAGTCTGAAGTTTATGTATTAAGAGATGATGCGGAACTGAATCAAAGGCTTTTGTAAAATCAGGATATATAACGTCAGTTTGGCCACCAGAGTCTAAAATTTTTGAGATTTTGTCGTAAAAGACATATAATTGAGATTCTGTTGAGCGTCGTTGGACAAAACCATACTGGTTGTTAGAAATTAAATCTTTGATTTCTGGATAAATTATGTTGCAGATAGCACGTTCAAAAATTTTGCTTAAAATACCAAGTAAAGATATAGGCCTATAATTTTCGCAATTAGTTCTATCACCTTTCTTAAAAATGGGACATATATTAGCCATTTTCCAGGAGTTAGGAAATATGCCAGCTTGCAAAGATATGTTTAACAGTTTGGTAAAAGAAGGTGCCAGTTCCTTAGCACAATTCTTTAGAAATACACCTGGAATGCCATCCGGCCCTGTCGCTTTGCTAGTGTCTATATTCTGTAATATAATGCGGACTTCAGCAACTGATAACTGTACAATTGATAGATTAGGATTAATAAAGCTATTGATGGGAGGAAGGTTATCCGTATTAAGGACGTGAGTAAAGTTTGAATAAAAGAAATTGTTAAAATAATTCGCTACAACTTCAGGTTCGTCTGAAGTATTACCCTGAAATTTCATTTCAGAAGGGATATGTTTACTTTTTGTCTTTGATCTTAAGAAGCTCCAAAACCTTTTGGGATTAGTCCTAATATCATCGAGCGAATTCTTAGTATATTTATTGTATTTTTGATCTATCATGTTCCGGAGACTGTTTCTGAGTCGACGGTATTTAGCCCAAGCACTCTGGGTGTTAATCCTCCTAGCCCGTTTGCTGGCAGTCTCTTTCTTTTTGCTCATATTTATCACCTCACTGTCAATCCAAGGGGGAGAATTAATGTCACGAATAATGCGACGGGGTACAAAAGTATTTAATGTTTCTTCCAATTTAGAGACCCAATAATCACAAATACGATTAATGTCGGGTATACCCACTGAGTCACTAACTATGTCGATGAGATAAGCGTTAGTTAAATATACCTTCACCTTAGTCCAATCCACATTCCTATAGTCAAAAACTGATCTAGTCATTTTATTATTTTTAAGGCCACTAGCATTGATAGAAAAATTTATAAGGTAATGATCCGATGGAAATAGGTCCTGTTCAACATCTATATCCGTAATTAAATGGGGTGATGTAGATAATATTAAATCTAATCTGCTACCATTTTGATGGGTTGAGCACATAACTATATGTTTTAAACAGAATTCTTGGAATATATCCTAATAGTACCAGTAGTAATTATTATCCGTAAGCGGAACATTCAAGTTCAAGTCAAAGTCTGGTAAATTAAAATCACCCATAACAAGAATGTTGGAGAAACCTTCTTCTCGTATACGACGGAGACAGGTTTCTAAATTTTGCGGACATTCCACAGAGTTATCAGACGGTGGTCGGTAATAAGTCAGAAGAGCTATCCTCGGGAGTTTAGGAATAATGATTTCAACAATAATGATCTCATTATGTCGATCATTCTGTACCATTAGATCAGGTCTCAGTTTTGAATAAATACTCGTGTGGATAGATGTTAAAACGCCACCGTACCCTCCGCGATCCTTTCTATAGATATTAAAATCAGCTTCAGGTAATTTCACAGTTTTTGATATCTTCTGTTAACCACGACTCGGTTACTGAAATAATTTTTGCTTGTTTTAATTCGACGAGTGATTGAAAATCTTTTAATTTATTATGATTTTTTGAAACCGACTTTAAACTTCTAGTATTAAGTAGAAACGCATTTATATAATTAGATGGGCCTGGATTACGCTCTATATCTCCGCTGAGTAACAAGAGTGTAAATAACCAATACAAAATTCCCACCCTACACAGAAAACTGATGATAAGGTAACCATTGAGAATTATACCAGGCTTACCACGACCCCGATATGTACCAATACGCGCTCTATATGTTTCAATATCAACAGTCATGTTTATAGCTTAGAGTTAGGGCAGAATTAAAACACATAAAGCGCGATATCACCCGACCACGTGGAATCACAAAACCTATCGCATTTCGGAGTCGCAGGCATGAGACAAAAAAAAAATGAAATGAATCGGGCTTTAGGCCACCTTTGTGCACATATAGGCTAAACTGGGCCAGGAGAACCTCCTGAGGATGCGCAGGCATGAGACACAACATGATAGATGATAATACAAGATTAATAAACCGTTCTTTACAGTGTGTGTTATATATGAACACACTGCACACATTATGAGGTCGAGTGCAAGTAGGCCTAAGCTATAAGTAGGCCTAAGCTGCCATATATATATAGAAACAAATATATCCGAAAACTGTCTTTGTTTAACAATACCTTCCTAAGATCCTGAGCATACAATCAAAATATGAAGTAGGCTAAACAATAAATCAATATAACTTGATTGGAAATGGTAGAACTTTGAATTCAGTTCTTCTAACTGTCTATGTTATGAATAAAAACTCGTACTTGTACTATTATACGAACTCTATATTTCTCATTGCTACACTTGTAATCTACATTATCTCACTGCTGGACCAGCATCACAGAAGGTGGCCAAACATTGAGTCAATGTTGAGTATTTAACATATTGAAAGGCTAACAGTTTGCGCAACATAAATGATATTCGAATAAGTCTTTCATCCTTTTTTCAAAAAGTTATCTTCTTCTTGAAGTTCAAGTGGGTGAAAACTAAGCGTATTTGTTTACTTTCAGACCAAATCTTAATGTTTTAAAACCCATTTCATTCACAATAACAGTAATTTGATCAACTCATAAAACGGATTAATTAAAAAGATTAGTGTCGTACTTAGCGCTTAAGGTGTTAACCGGTAAAAGTGTGAGCTAATCAATTTAATTTTGTCACTTGAAGTTGCGTCTCGCTACCGCGATCAACAACTTCAAGTGAGTAAAAATGTGTTGAATTTGATCAACTTAAGTCTAAATTTACATGACTATGGCAGATTTGAGACATATTTAACCCTTACAGCGCGGGGATCGACTTTGGATGTCAGAATGTGACGTCTGTAGACGTCCGATTGTGACGTCTAAAGACGATTCCCGCACTGAAGTGATACAAATATTTCTAATGATCGTAGACCCATAACATAGGTATTCAAACGAATCAGAAAGAGCTAACTAAGACATTTATGACCATATCAAAATAAAATAAGCCTTTGATCTTCATGAGTTATACAAACATATTTCAGCGCCTCAAGGGTTAACTTTGAAAAGCTTGTTACTGTAGTGCTGGTAATATTCGCGGTTTTAATTTTCGCGAATTTTGCGAGGAGAACAAAGTCGCGGATTTAAGAATCTCGCGAAAATTATTATTATAATACTGCTACCTATCCATATCGATAATTCGCGAATTCTAGACCTTGCAAAAAGTCCCCGAATCACAAATTCGCGAAAATTTTAACACGCTGCAATTACCAGAATTACAGTATATATAAGGTAATTAGAACAAAAAAAAACAATGCTAAAGTTGACTATGGTTGACATCAGTGTTTTAAGTGTTAACTTACTGAATCCTGTGACATCAATGCTCACACTGAGCTGGATCTCTGTTGATACACAGTGCTGATGTGGACCATCACACAATCTGTCTACGTGGACAGATGGGTCGTCTTCACAAGGAATGGCGCTCCATCCACCTATTAATGACTCCACCGCCATGTCATACATACTATTACCGGTTTCTACTCTCCAAGTGGCACACTCGTAGCACGTCAAATCAACGTTATCTGCATGGTAAAATGTAAATGAATGATTTAAAGCCATGTTCTTGGGTTGCGATTATGACATTAACCAGTGCTATCAGTTAAACGTGTGAAATGTGTTGAGCCACTGACATGCCAACACCCAAATATGTTCGGAAATTACATTGTACATTGATAAAATGAAAGTTGTCTAATGATGTGTTCAGCTGTTTAAAATTTATCAGCTCCGGATCAGCTTTTTCTTTTGTATTTTAAAGTTAGACATACAAAGTCAAACGTCAATGCTGTGTGGCTTTACATGACTGTATATACGTTGACATACTAGAAAAATGTAAATAAACAAACAAACGATATTATACAGCATACCTGAATTGCCACCTTGTCCGTTTTCATCGGTTATAATCTCCTCATCATTACATCCATCCTGTTCACAGTAGCAAGCTGTACCTTCCAAATCACGGGTTTCATACTCCCACGTAGATAAACTGGGTACCCTATCTTCTACCAGGCTAGTTATCTCCTCTTCTATGGAATATATCCATTCCTCTCCTGTGCCACATCCTGCTGGTGGTGAGATTAGGCCACTGCAATTCCTGTAGACCACATGAACTGCGGCCTCTATGCCATCTGAGGACAATTTGAACAAAAACAGGTGAGGTTGTGTGAAAAAAAATGTACGCTCAAACAATATAGGTTCTTCAAAAAGAACGCTTCGGTACTATTATCATGCAGGGTCCTCCTGGGGTTGCATGGTAATAATCCTGGCGATTTCCTACTAATTAACCTATAGTGTTTAGAATGATACATGTATTATTTACTGTCGTAAGCCATACTAGCATAATTCACAGAAGTATTATTTCCTCATACCATGGTTGTCTGCTGAAACCCTTCCATTAAAGAACTAAAATTATAGAAATTCAATTTGTATCCACTCGAAGTTGTGTCTCGCTACTAGTTTCTGTTTAATTTGAGACCAAACATTTTTCATTTCCCATAACAGTGATAAAATTGGCTAATCAGACGAATTAAAAGCGTTTTTAGTCGTGCACATCGCCTAACCTTTTGACCGCCATTTTTTTCTTTTGCATTTTCACTCTCTTGAAATTGTGTCTCACTGACGCAATTCACAACTTGAAGTAAGTGAAAATTATTCAGATTTGAAAAAAATACGGCAAAAAGATTATTTCTGTTTGATATCACTTTTTATCTTGAACATGTTTGAAAGCTGCTATTTAATTTGCTAATGAAACATAATAAAAATACAAATATAGTCGTGACCGGCGGTTAAAGGGTTGACATGCATACACAGAAACCTAAACAAAAGATTTTGATTTTACACCAGATGTATTGTCCTGGAAACTTTGAATCCAGGGAAATCAAAATGTCACCCACACTGTCAATAGTAGTTTTGATATATCAATTTAGCTCGGGTCTGGCTACGCCTTAGTTGATCAGAACAATATGTCTTTAGATCTGTGGAACTGTATTGCGTCTGAGCTTTACAAATCCAAGTAATTTTCAGTCACTTACAGTTGCGGATCGCGGTAGCGAGACACAACTTTAAGTAACTGAAAATTTCAATTGAATATCTCAGAGCTCTATAAAATAACAGAAATAAATCCAGAAGCCGTCCCACTCACAATCATGTAGCTGGATGACCCCTTCAGTTGTGATCGCCACACAGTGCTGGTGATCCCATTCACAGGTTCTCTGGCTGGACTCGCCAGGATTTAGTTGACACGCCGAGTCAGACATCTGGAAGTACTGCCTCACCTGAAGGTCATGTAAGCTATTACCAGTGTTCACCTCCAAATAAGCACACTCACGACAGTCTAGTGCATCACAGCCTGGAAAAAATAATAATAGTAGGTTACGTTATTATCAAAATTTAACCAAATCATGATGTACTACCATATAATGATTATGATCACCATTATAAATATGGATCTTAAAATTTTTTTGGGTAAATACATAGGCTAACAACCTCTTATAATTATAGAGTCAACGTTCCGTGCTTGACTCCATATACATGATATAAGAGCTATAATATATAAACGCTATGTGATTAATTAAGATGTGTAAAATTCACATGCGATTTTATACCAAGTAAACTCGGTTATTTAAAACCTGCGTTGGTTGTAAATATCTATTTACGACTGATTTGGACATTAAAACGACGAATAAAGTATTTTAAAAGCATAAATATAAAGTACATATTTATATATAACATATATTTATATTATAACACTACGTGTAGTTTTTTTTACAGTATAAGTAGTTTGACATAATACTTATAATTATAATTTATTTTGTGGGGATTGTGCACTATAGATACTATTACCATGCAATATCATTTTCTCAAATGTTGGAACAGTAAAGTGGAAAACACATAGCACACGTACATCATGTGGGCGTCACGCGACGGAACAAAACACAAGGGACGCGTTTGCGAAAATAAAACGTTTAAAAAAGTTTATTTGAGCTATCATGCATGCAGTTTGAAAGAATTGTCAACTTACCTAGACAACCAATATAAAGCAGCAGGAGCAAGATGATCAACTGTTTTTTCAGCATTGCAACAGCATGCATATCCTCCACGTCTGCCTTAATTATGAGAAATAAGTAGATTGATAATTTAATAAAAGTCATAGAGCTATCTATCTATGCCTTATTTATAAGCTCATGTTTTCCTGCGCTGTTGTACGTTGCATTTAATAACATTTAAAATGCACATGACACTCAAATGTAAGCTAGTTAGTAACGATAGACTCACAGAACAAGGGTAAGTCTTATGTTAAGCTACATCACCAATATTCCTAATACATTTAACTCTCATATAGGAACTCCGATTCAAATTATTCAGCATTTCTTAATAGTTTGTTAAATGGGTTCGCGATGCACCTCGTGGTTATTCTTCGAGGCATGTTGGGTCTGGCTTCCGTCTTGGATGACGTCATCCACAAATCAATAAACCGATATTTTGCATAACTTTTACAATCAAACATGCCAGAAGACAAATACAAGCTATTTCACAGAATGGTGACACAGGTGTCGATACGGTAGTAATATCGTATTAAAGTTAATACTTAGAACAAATTGCGAACGATCGACCTGATTAACTTGATGACTTACTTGATATTGAGCGTGTATGTGAGGTGTGTATGTGATTGTACGTCGGCATCAGCACGTGTATGTGTTCATAGTGCCAGCTAGGTGTGGCCCACACACAACCGCATAATACCTTATATTTAACTTGGATCACAACCACGTCTCTTACATATGTCTATTGTGACTCTGCAAACACCATAGACCCGAACACGTTGCCCCAATTCTGTTTCAATATATGTGTTTGCTGAGAATGTTGGTTATTCATGTGATAAACACATAAAGTAACGTTAGAGATTGACGCATCGGGTGGCTCAGAGTTGGACTAGTGTATTACGTCGTGAAACCAATGTTGAGTCAACCTACTTTTCTTGTTTCATGATGCGTCATGCCCCGATAATCGTGAAGTCGTTCATGCGGTGACTTAAGGTACAGATTTAACAGAGCCGTGTGTTTGACTTGGGCTTCTCGACAATTTTGGGGGCACTTTCGTAACCAGGAAAAAATCTATTTGATTCCCGATAAGGCACAAATTGAACCTAAATATTAAAGAAAAGTATTGTTTTTTCAAAATAAACAAAATATTTTTTACATAAGAAAAAACTGGAGAATGCACTTTCCATTCATGAAAAAATAGAACAATTTTGTCGTATAATAATTTGTAAAATGGTTATAAAACAGTTAAATATAATTATATAACCATCTTCCTTTACTACAAAATGTACATAATCGATCATTCCGTTTGTACAATATTGCCATTATAACTAAAAAATCTATATAATTTGAGGGTAATAGTGTTCAGATTGCGATACTCGTTATTTGTTATTTATATGTTGAGAAAATGTAATTAGTCAGAGTAATATATATTAAATACATTTTCGTGTTTAATTTGTTAAAATATTGCCTGATATCGATGGTGATGTTTACTGTTTCCATTTACTATTGTGCAATATACCTGTTTACATTGATGACCTCATATAATTCATATTAGCAGGTATTTTGCATTTGTTTTATCGGTTGAAATGAAGGTGTATTCCTAGAGTGGGGAGTAAGATGTCGTGACTTGGCAGCAGTTGGCGCTGTGTTTGACTTTAATATTTACACACACCAAACATCTCCTGTTTAACAAATCTGGCTCAACGTAATACATAATGTACCTGACAAACACAATTGACCCAATGTACGTTTAATGTTACGACGTCGGACCGCCATTAAAGAAGCATTGGTTCGAAGTCTCATGCTTGCTGGATAATGTCGTGTGGGTCTGTGTGAAGTACGTTGATCATTCAGTCATATTTGTATCTGTTTATTCAGTCGGGGAATTACATTGGCTAAACTTTGTACTATTATCTAAAAAATCAGAAGAAAAACGTTTGCCGGTTGTTGTTTTTTCCCCTAACTGAGAATACACAATATAAGAGGACCGTCATTCAATCTCTAAAAATTGAGATGTAGGCCAGATGAGGACACTTAGGGACCGGAGATTGAGCCGGATTTGAGATTCATAGTCTTGACTACTATGAAACTATAACACCATCTCAATTGCATGTGAGCTTGAGAGTGGAGTATTTGTCACGGACAACTTATTTTTTTTACATATTTATATACCATAAAACTAAAATAGGCTCCTTTATTATTTAGTACATACAGAGTCTGCTCGAAATTAGTTTTTTTTAAAATACTCCAGGGCACCCCCCCCCCCCCTGGATATTGATTGGTGGCACCCTTATAGGCCTATATTTGCAGGCCCATATAGCACTTATCCACAGCTCTCCCAGCAAGCAATACTCTACTATCATCAGATCATGACTATATTCAGAATCACCACTTCTTAGAAAATTCTTTATGATGAACATATGACATACATATATATACTCAGTACATATATAAGCAAACTATATAGGCTACAGGGCAAATTTTGTGTTATTAATGTACAGAGTGAGAGACCTATCATCCGCAAATCAAGACAGCAATGTATATTGTGTTTAACTTTCAAATTAAACATGCCAGGATATATGAAAAATGGCAACACAAGTCGATCCAGTAGTTATAGTGTTTTTACGTAAATACACGACACATTCAACAAATGTCGGGTCAATGTTGGTCCGCCGTCTACAACGTCCGCCCAACATTGACCCAACATTGGTTAAATGCCTCGTGTTTGCTGGGCTGGCCCTATACGCTTATAAGCATGTTTTAAACCAAATAAAAACCACCGGAATAGCTAATCGATACTCAGCTAATCAAATAATTCAATATGGAAAATATCTATTCTTCATAAATATAATCATTTTTTCATAATTTCAAGCTGGAAATCAGGTTAGTCATTCTAGCCTTCAATGAATCACACAGACACAAATGGTAATATGATTTATTATACTGACATCGGTTTGCATAAAAAGTGATCAAATGCATTTTATTCTTAGCGCCATGTGACTGGACGATTATTACCGAATTGGACCGGTATGATGAAGCTACAGGAACACAACCAAACAAGCTCACACTGCAGCGTGTCAGACACTATTACACAGCACTTTATTGTGACGTAGCCTACTATCAATGTCAAATTTGTAAAAAATCTGTATAAAATTACTAAAAATGTTAAATCCAAACAATCATGATAATTTACATCATGCCCATTATGCCATTGTCTTATTTAAATTAAATATGCATTTTGAGTTATAAGGAAATGACATAAGTACCTTGAAATGGTATACAACGCTTATTTTATGATATATTTTCCTGCGTTCACGTTTCAAGCTCAGTGTTCATGCAACTACTGATATTCTGTAACATTCACAATGCCAGCTATGCTTGGACTGGGATATATCAGACAATTATGAACTTTATATAGGCGTCTACGTCATCTCTCTTTACTATTGCAATTTATTTTATTTTCTAAGTGTCAGCAAAAATATCTACTATACCTTACATCCGGCATATTTTGGTAGACTTACTACACCAGCTTTGAACCTGCGTGCAAGGATGCGTGACGCCGTCGCGCAAGTACATGTAGGGCAGATTTATAAATAGTGATGACAGTCATATCTGAATGAAGTTGCTATTAATCTTTTGAGTAACGTTCTCATTCATTATATTATCATGATTATTTTCAGCTAAGAAGCATATTATGCAGTAGCTATTTTATCTCTGGTTTTGGTGCAGCAAACATATACATATCACGACCATGCTGTTTAACCTTGTTATAAGTAGTTACATTTCAATAACTCTGTGGATGTTTATATAATGATAATAAGGTTGTTTTGCATATCATGCCGATTTCTAAGTGATTTTACATAACTAATGCTTTTGTATACATGTATATATGTTTTACTGTTTATTTTAATTACGCATAAGTCTACATAGACTGACCGCCCCAATAAATATGTATGTAACTTATAAGCCTAGTTTATTTCCTCGATATTTCATAGAAGAACACTACTTAAAAAACGAACTGAGAAATTACAGGCATGTATCCGACTTTAGTTTAATTTCTAAAATCTTAGAAAATGTAGTAGCCTTATCGCGTAAGCTCATGCCATAATCGATTATCTATATAAAGTATAAGTATAATGCTCCCTGTTCCCTGGTTCAAGAGCTTTATCTATAGCAAGTCCAAATAATTCGAACATGCCGAATATTACTTACATCTCACCTATTTGATCTGGCTTTCCATCTCTAGTTCCTTCGTGGCCCGGCTCCTTATTGACGAACCTGTTATGGCTTGACTTATGACACGTTATTGTCCTAAGTATTTGTGCGCCTCCGAGCTTGGTCTTCTGAAGATCTAGAAGTTTGAGTGATTGATTGAGAACGCCATTAATAATCCTAATTGATTTCAGTGACATACACAGTAAAATGCCCAGCCCAAAATGGCTTACATGTCACTCTAAATACAAAAATATATGTGCGGGTGTTGGTGACAGTGCGGCCCGACAAAACCAAGCTAGATACCATGCATCATGCAATGCCAGGGCGGGTACGCAGCAGAAATTAGATATATGTTTGGCTTAGCGCCGAGTGGTCATAATGACAATAAATTAATCAACATCTGGGTGAAAACAAAATAATGATGTTAAACTAACTGTCGTGTTTAAAAGATTCGAATCAAACATTCTGCAAACTATTGCTTTAAAAGACAAGTCAACTGACCAGTCTTTTCTTCTGAATACTGAATAGTGGGCTATAATATAAGGAAGAAGTTGATCACTTCTTAAGGTATGTTGAAACCTTGTGAAAGTACAGAGCAAAAATCTATCAATGGCCTATCATGACATATTGAAACATACAACAAGACAGTAACCGTGAAAGATCGGAACATCAAGCAAGGGGGCATCACTGCCCATGACCGCCTTTGAATGGCAGAGCTAAATAGAAAACGTATACCTAGTGTTAACCCGTTCAAGCCTGTATTCACCATTGTCATCTGCATCCACAACAAGTCGCGAATTGCTGTCGCAATTCACTTGTGTTAGTGGATGAAGATGATTTGATTGAATTTAATTTTTTTTAAATATCTTTGGATGATATTTTTCAATTCAACATAAGCCAGTTGAGTTAAATATTAATACTCAAATAAATAGTGGCATAATCCTTTTCAAAACCTAAATTCTCGATAAAATGGCCGCCATTTTTTTCGGTTTCGGACTCACTAATCTTCAACTAAGGGCCTGGATTTTTGTATTATCCATGCTTAAATTAGATTTTAAAATCCGTTTCTCAACTTTTCCTAAAATAATGTCCACATGGTATTAATATTCTGAAAGTTTTCCTTGTCTATGTCGTTATGATTATAAAAAAATGTGATATATCATTCTTCAGATTATATCACGTTCATATTAATATTTGGAATCATAGCAAATCAAGTAAAATAGGGAATTTCAATGTAATTAATTGAACATTACCACACAGCATGGTAAGATATCGAAATGAAATCTGGATTTATGCTGTTTCCACTGATTGTCCACTTTGCAGTCTCATTAGCGTCCTCTAGTGAGATGTCACATGTCACACAGTATACACCAGGGGGCTCTTTCGGCAAGTATTTCATGAAAGTTATGAGACGGATATGCAATCGAGAAATAATTATATACGAATATCGATCTATAAATGATTATTAAAGCAAATATGCATTAAGCTCAAATAAAAATATTATTACTGGGATCGCATATTGACATTAATTGAATGACTCCGTGCAATAACCTGTTAAGTGCATGTTTTATAGTTTTGAAGAAGAACACTTCAAAGTTTAAAGGGACTGGCCCAGGCTAAAATCATCAAAAATTCGGTGATTTTATTTCGGGTTCTTAATATGACCATATGATGTAAACATGTACATAGACTAGAACTACAAATTTTCATAATTTTTGTGCTGCGCATTCACCAGTTAGGCTAGATATAGAGACGAAATTCCCGCATTTCCTATTTTTGACATGGTTGTCAATAATTAGAAATCAGAAATTTCGTCTCTATATCTAGCCTAACTGGTGAATGCGCAGCACAAAAATTATAAAAAATTGCAGTTCTAGTCTATGTACATGTTTACATCATATGGTCATATTAAGAACCCGAAATAAAATCACCGATTTTTTTATGATTTTAACCTGGGCCAGTCCCTTTAAGTTCAATATTGTTTTTTTTCATAAGAGCTTCTGAGGAAAATAAGCTTGTTTATCTATAATAATTGTTAAGTAATTTTAGTAATCACATCCAAGACTCTCAACATGCCTTGCGCACATTATTAGTGTGTTTTAACTAGTATTTGCAAATAGTGTTCAGGTTCAATATAACAATATTTTATCGTAAATGACATCACCATTTTTATTGCTTTATGCGAATTTCCCCAGAAATCATGAAAATCGATCAGATATTATGTGAAACAATGCCTTCAAAACCATTTATCTGAATACTTTTGCACATTTAAAACTAATACTGTTGATATTTGTAAAATCGCGTTAAGGGTGCTTACCATTTCTGAGTTATGATTCTATTATCTGCAAAAACATGTTGGTTTGCTTACCGGTAGAAGTTGATACAAATTCATGTTATGTGTACTTATTTACTGGTATTTCATAGTGAGATCTGTTTCACTAACAGTCATAAGCATGTACTTGCTTCTGAGAAGAGTGCTTTATAATGGTCATACATCAGCACCTTGAATCCGTCGTTATCAGCAAGAACCTGGACATGACGTGCAAAATGAGCACAGTTATGAGTGAACTATTACTGATTTTATATTCACGTGCCAGGTAATCTATTAATATGAATTCCCAGGAAATAAATAAAACACACTATGTGAAAAGACTGATGTATATGAGAAGATAACATTTTATTATCACAAACAAACATGACTTTATACAAAATATCATTTAGAATTAACAACATGAAATAAAGATGAATATGCCACAGCCAGACATTGATATTGTAGTCTATACGGAATTCACTATCAAATCAAAGCACATTACGGCAATATATTGTTCCAAGATGGAAATTAAGTGTACATGATGGGATGTCAGTATGAGTTTGATTATTATATTTAATTGGGAAAAGTGTTGAACTTATAATATTAACGTTTTAAAACAATAAAACGAACACGGCTGCCGAACCACTGTCCGTTTAATGTTGGGCCACCGTGTGCTACATATGCCCAACATTAAAACATGTTTGCTTATAATAATCGGGCATATTTATTGTTTTGAAAATCAGCGGTCCCTGTTTTTAGTTTGATCAACACCATTTTAGAATTTAATTTAAAAAAAATCAGCTGGAGCTGGTCGCTGCCAAGGGATGGATCTGTATGAATTGAGTTGGTTTGCCAAACAGATTACCACGTACATGTGATTGTCAACAATGATTTACTTGTATGCGGTCTAATCATGCTAATTGATTAGGAAAATGGTTCAAGATTGGTAAAAAAACGGTAAACACGAAGCTGGAGCCATTCTTGGCTTATTGCTGGGTCATTGTCTACGACGTTGGACCAGCATTAAAACATAATTGTTGCAACGACTTGTGCTTGCAGGGAACGTAACCACGTGTCAAACATGTCAGAATGTATGTACATAGATACGCCATACCCTATGTCACTGACAAAACTGAAGATTTTTTTTAATGTTTTAAGTCACGGACGTTAACAAAAATAATGTGCAGTGACTTATGTTTGCAGTTGTTATTATTGAAAATCATGATTACACAATTGAAAGCGCTTTTTTGGAGGGGGGGGGGTTATCAATATAACATTATTGAAATACAATCATCGGGAGAGACCTTCATACCATTGCAAACAATTTTACAATAATCAGCAATATTATAATGTTTATCAATAGATCATTTATATTGTACTTCAGCAGGATCAACAAATTATCCATATTGGAATGTCTTGTGATATAATAACAATTACATCGTGTGGATAATTAGGGACTAGTTATATAGCTTGTGATTGCCATAACATTACTGTGAAAATCATTGCTGTTAGTGACGTGGGCGGGGGCCCTAGGGTGGTGGTTAGCACCGCTACCTTCCACGCCAGAGTTCGGGGCTCGGTTGGGCGGGGGCCCTAGGGTAGTGGTTAGCACCGCTGCCTTTCACGCCAGAGTCCGGGGTTCGGTTCCCGGTCTCGGCGGTTTGAAAGAAACAAAATTGTTTCTTCCCCATCCACGTGTGAAAGTTAGTATTGTGGGGAGCCTCCGTGACCGAGAGGTAGCGTGCTCGGCCTCAGACCGCCAGGGCTCGAATTTCGAATCCTGTGTCTGGAGGACAGTGTCATCTCAATCATCTCACCATCCTCAGGAGGTTCTCCTGGCCCAGTTTAGCCTATATGTGCACAAAGGTGGCCTAAAGCCCGATTCATTTCATTTTTTTCGGGGCTCGGTTCCCAGTCTCGGCGGTTTGAAAGAAACAAAAAAATTTCTTCCCCATCCACGTGTGAAAGTCAGTATTGTGGGGAGCCTCCGTGACCGAGAGGTAGCGTGCTCGGCCTCAGACCGCCAGGGCTCGAATTTCGAATCCTGTGTCTGGAGGACAGTGTCATCTCAATCATCTCACCATCCTCAGGAGGTTCTCTTGGCCCAGTTTAGCCTATATGTGCACAAAGGTGGCCTAAAGCCCGATTCATTTCATTTTTACTAGTGACGTCTGTATTAATATAATTACGTCCTAACGGTGAATCAGAAAATTGATAATAAACCATAGTGACAATTTTTCAAACTGTCATTGTCTCGCAGAAATGTGTGAGAAATAATTTAAACCAAAATGATGTATTTCCAAAATAAGTACTGATCATTTGAATAGAAACGTTTTGCGACTCAATTTACAAAAATGGTGAATAACTGAATGACTTGTATTAGCATGATTAGCTTTACTTTATCTAAAACATGATATAATCCGATGTATATGTCAAACTGTAAGATCTAAAGAACTGTATTGAAATAGTTTATGCAGCAGCGAAATTGTAAATAAATATAATTAAAGTATTTTTTTCGTGGTTTCTGGCTGATCTGAAAATTATAAATACGAAGCGTATGTTTAGACGTCAAATACATCATTTACTGATACGTCTGAGATGCACACTGCCAAGAGCTGGTACAGTTTTATTAGGTATTCTGTTTATCGTGAACAATAATCTACATTCCAGTTCAGACCAGCTCAACTAACTAAATCTCCCTATGTTTGTATTTTATCAATATGATTAGTTACTGAGTGACTTTCCAGCAAACCTGAAAAGATGACCAATTGTTGGTATGATTTTGGGCCAGCGTCACAGACGATGCGCCAACTTTAAGCCAACATTGGGACAGCTTCTCGTGTTTGATGGGATAATGGCATAAGGCTCGGTGGAGAACACAACCATACATGAACATATAAAAGACGTTGAATCAATGTTGGTTTAATGTTGGTCCAGCGTCGTAGACGGTAGAACAACGTCAAACCAGCATTGATTCAACGCCTTGTACATATGAGAAGGGAAAACAGTATCCCAGCCACGTATATACAGCTCAATGATATGATATACGAATTGTAAGTTAAATTTAGATATTTTAAATTAGAAATTTTAATCAAATATAACATTGTTTAAAAATAGGTAAAATGATCAGGATTTTGTTCTGCGCATACCACATAACTCACATGTGAAATACAATTTAATTAGACAAAATGTAACATTCGCCACGCGACTAAGTGATTCACAGATTCTGATGTGGCACGTACAGATGTGATAGAACAACACAAATTGTTGAAATTGACACAATAACAATGAAAACTAAAGCAAACACGCTTTAATTGAGAATAATATAATTTAAACTCATCTGGATTTTAAATCTCCTGTATATGTCAGTGACCACGCAAATCGTTAATATGGAGGAGTCATAGCCTGCTGATAACCCTTGTGATGCTAAGGAAATTTAAATATTATTGAAGTTGGGATTACCAACGCATTTTCAGCTTCAAATGATGAAACAACCCGTTATGTTAAGGACAAATATGGATAAATTATCTTACATATTACATATAAGCATCCTCCACAAAGAGGTACATAGCAGGACAAGGGTTAATCCGACTAAATATTATATTTTCAGTCCAATACAATTATCATCAGGTGCAAATTCGAGGTTTAGCCCTTTTAGAAAAGCTTTGCAATCCCTTTAACCTATAAAGCGCTGTTTTTTATAAAAAAAACATTGGAAAACAAAGAGTTTATTTCAATTTGATATCATCATAAATGTCTTATTCAGCTCTTTCCGATTCATTTGAATACCTATGTTATAGTATAGCTAATGAATTAGTAAAATATTTTCTCTCTATACAGCGCGGAGAACGATTTTAAACGTCAGATTCTGACGACTAAAGTCGAGCGCCGAGCCCGACTGAATGTGCTGTTATTTTACAGCACATTACATTTTAAACAGGCTGAAGATAAAACGTGACATCAATCAGCAAGATTTCAAAATCGTTAACCTCCATTTTGTCAAATGTCAATAATTTTCACTCACTTAAAGTTGTGTATCGCGTCAGCGATGCACAACTTCAAGTAGGTGAACATTTTTGTGGGTAAATGATTGAACAAGTGCGAATAGTGTTTACTCCCTTGAAGTTGTGGGTCGCGGCAGAGAGAAGCAAGTTCAAGTGGGCAAATATCGCAATCAGATATCTTGGATCATAAACGGTAAAAATATTGTAATTTACCTTCTGCGCCTCTAGTAAGCATTAAACATCGACCAATGTTGCACCAATGCTGGTCCATTGTCCACGACGCTGGCTCAACATTGATCCAGAATTGGTTCAGCATTCTGTGTTTGTTTGTTTGTTGTATGTGTTTATTGGACTGGTCTGTCAGATCAGTAATGATACAGTATTATGTCACGGGTGGTGGTGGACATGTCAGACAAACTTGGGGAACTCGTAGAGCTGCTGCGTTCTAGTTCTACCCAGCGTGATATCCGGTCTGTCCGAGGTTGAGCAGGGTTGGTCCAGGCGCTCTATGGAGCTCATCTTCATGTCGCCCCCGCCGCCGCCACAGTTTCTGTGGTCCACCACGCGAGTGTCTATGCACCAATCTGAGTACTTATCCGACGACGACGTGGCGTAGCCGGACGTGGCGTAGCTGGCTGAGCGCAACGTCTTGTCCGCGTCGCACGTAACCACCGACGTTTCCTGGTAACGTCGCCGACGCCGTCTGCAAGCAAGATGTAAATCTCGGATTAGTGATTGTTGTCAAAATCAAGTATTATCCTGCAGTGCAAAGCCAAAAGGCAGTATCTGTTTACTTTACAACTTAGCAGATAACGTTATTTGGCTTCGCAGAGCAGTATTCTATCAACGCTGGAGACAAGACAAAATACACTTTTATGAATTTGTAATTTTTTTTACAGTGGCGGATACACCATTTCGGAAATTGAGTTGTCTACAAATCGCTTCAAAATTCTAAATAATTATTATATCAACAAAATTTACTGGATTAGAAGACTGAAAATCATTGTTTTGCGTACAAATTAAAAGACGCAGTGCAAAAGGCAGACCGAATCCCCATTTGCCCCCCTTTCCTAAGTTCTGGTCTTGTGTGGATATTAGTATTGAAATTTGGGTGCTGTATTTTTAATATTTAAATCGGTTCAATTATCATTATTATCCAGTCTCAATTTACACACATTTAAATTATTGCAATTTACCCCAAACCAATCAGTTTAATGAATGTCGTTAAATTGACTTAATTATATTTGTCTAGTTAACGTGACAGCGCTGGCTTTGCTAACATTCTACAATAATCTGATTAGCTACTAATTATGTGTTTTGATTGAAATGCATCAAGCGATAACAAACTGTAATAATTGATAACTAATTAGTAGAAGAATATAAAATACATTAAAGTTCTCCATTGTAAAATAATGTATTTTCAATTTTAAATAAAATAATGTGTCAATTCAAAATTAAATGAACCGAATTAGATAGAAGTAAGGTTAATTCCGTATTATTTGAGTTATTTTAAGGAGTCTTGTTAAGTTTAGAAAAAATGTTTTTCTCAGATTGGCCAGACCCCACCCACCCACATGTACAAACGAAACAAATAAAAAAAATCCGAGTTGGGGCGTGACCCATCTACCCACTTCCGAGTTTTTCTCGGATTTGTGATTTTTTTAACTTGACAAAACCACTTGAATTGAAAAGGATTTAACAATATATATATTTTTAAGGACAGCTCGATCATTATGTAGTGTTACAGAAGTGTATTGTTTACGTTGGGTTACAACATTAACATCACACAATATAAATTCAATAGTTAGTGCACGGTTATTTTTTAAGTTTAACAATGTTAATGGAGTTAATTACCTTTTTGTCTGAACAACCACCACAGCAAGAAGTAAACCTCCACAGAAAACACCCAAAGCTACTCCTATGGCTACAGCCATCAGTATACCTTTAAGGAAGCAAACATGAAGGATTTAGTTTGTGAAATATACTCATTTTATATAATACACCAAATAGATAATTATGTTCAACTTAAGTCAGGCATTGAAAGCTAATAATCTATACAATTTCACATGCTTGCATACCCATTGAATTTAGCATTCAGCATTGCTGTTTGACAATAAGCTGATCAAAATGAGCTGCTAGCCCGTGGACTTCTAAGCAATTCATTTTAAATTCAGAGACTGAAAATTACTAATTTGCACAATTTTAATCGCATGTACATAACAATGTAAAGCATATTTAATTTTTGATTAAAATGTGCAAGTGCTAACCAATCACCTCAGAGCCCGTATTCTCGTACAAGTTACGATATATTATTATCGTAGGCCTCGTATTGGTCAAGATGGTCATTTATTTTAAATAATTACGCTGTGGAGAATAATGTGACACGCTAATATAGACAGATGTGTTCACTGGGGGCAAATATTAAGACGAGCTTTAATTCAGTTTCACTTAGTTTCACTTTACCAGTTTGCATACCAAAGGGGAAAGACGAGTCCATATCAAATAGATCACCTGACCAAGTCTCTGCCGTCTCCTCCGCTAAAAACAACCAATCAATTCATCAGGAACGGAAGGAATCAATGAAGATGTATAAGAACATGAGCACTTGATTGTGCTTTCATTGTGTGCGTTGAATAATGTCTGGAGCTACATGTACGTCCATGTTATAGTAAAAAAAAACAGATTGATAATGTTGGCAAATTATTGAGAGAGCACTGTCGATGCTGGCCCAATTTTATGACAAGGTTAGAAAAGTATGCTGATGCATGTTGTGTCTATAAAGGCTTTGTGTGGCTCTGCTGTGATGAACAATCCTAAACTACAGCAATATCGTGTTTTCAAATGAAATTAGGATATAAAAAAAAAATAGTTCAATATCAATAATTATTTATTATTATTTGCAATAATTTGTGCATGTAAGCTATATACCGCGTTTAAATCTACGAAATCGCCTGTAACTAGTTTTAAATATATGCAGCAGGTAGGTGAGGCCTACCTTTTAGAGGAGCTGAACAGTTGCCTATGTGTCCGGTCCATTTGCTGTGTCGACATGACAGGTACCATGTCTCTCCTGTTGTGTTACAGTGTACTTTCATTGTGTTCTCGTGGCGCTCTGAAGATGTTGCTTTTCCCACGGCCAGGTGTGGACAACCAACCACTAATATCAAACAGAGAAGAAAGAGGAATAGGAGAATAGAACCTGTGAAGTCTGTGATTTATCTTCTCTTCAAGTTATCAAATGCATTATCCCCTCAATAAATACAAATAATAACCAATTTGTTTGGATATTTTTTTTTACCTCTTGAGGTAAATTAAAATTATAATTTATAATAAGTGAGCATTACATAACTATCGAAGGCCAGATCACATTGTAATAGTTTATTCACAATTTCAATAAAATAGAATTAATATATTTCCTTATAAAATTGTAAATTAATTGTATACACCCTTTAATTGTCACCTAATGCATAGTCAATTGCATACAAAAATTATTGCTATCAATAACCTACCTAATTGCATAACCCACAGGTCACACCACAGGCTCACCCCGAAATAGAGATTTGTGCAACGTGAAATGTACCTAGTATCTCACCAAGAAACGACTGTTTGTGACTGTTAGCGACTTTGACGACTGCGTTTTTAAATGACTGCTTAACGAATTTGCAAAAATATTTAGCGATAGTGGTCAATAAAGACTGATCAACAACAGTGGGATGACATACTTGCGACCGCTTAGCCAATCAGACGACAACTGGGCGTCTGGTTGAAGACTTTTGACGAATGTTCGCTAAGGTGGTGCATGTCTGTCGTCGAACAATATTAATTCATCTTTGAGATGCAGCGATTGTATTTCGAACATGGGCAACTGATTTCAGAGTGATTTACCATTCTTGAGCAATGTATTGACGACTGCGGAGCGAATCCTGAACAATCTGTTGACGAACTAGACGAATCACCATGCTTGACATATAAAACGGTTTCTCAGTCCTGCAGCATCTATTTCGAGCTGATCTCCAAAGTCAAGATGAACATGGAAATGAACCTGACCCAGGAAGAAGCTAATAACAGAGAAGCTGATGTCGTTGAAGCTGACTGGTGTTTGCTAGCTGCAGCTTCCCTTGTAATCAGGCACTTGGTCCAGGAGATGCAGAAGATGGGAGGGTAGTTTCAAATCCAGGAAAGCCAAGAGTGTCAAGAGTGATAATATGATTAGTAATACTTTTCGCTGAGAGGTTTGTCTGTCACTCGCTGACTTGTCTGTATATGTCGTTATGCTGTCTCACAACGAATCTACCAATCACCGACTGACTAACAACCTTCTAACGACCAGATAACCTGATGCATTTGCTGAACAGTCTTTTAAGTCGTTACAGTGTCGTCGCATTTGTTAACTAGATACGAAGCATTCGTCAGCCAGTCGTTAGTCAGTCGTCTTCCAAGTGAGTCTGTGTCGTTAAGCAATTGTTGTTGTCGGTTATCAGTTGTCTCACACTAGTAATTAAAATAAATTCGTCACAGTTTGTAGAGGCGTCGCTGAGGCTGAGAACGTTCACTGAAGTGTTGTTAGACAATCGTTTAATAGTCTGAAATCAGTCCTAATTTAATCGCTAACTGTTCTTCATATTCTATAAATGGTTTCTAGGAGTTGCCAACCATGCTTTTGAAGTGAATGAAGTGCGACTTTGAAGCAACAACTGAATACGTCTTGGCGAGTAAAAATACTAATTAGAGAGTTGTTACAGACCAATTCACAAAATTATTTTGCCTATCAGTCGCCGCAAGGTTTTGAGTTTTTGAACATGTTCAAAATCTGGCGGCGACTGATATCGCGATGAGCAACCTATTTACGAATGAGATACTGATTGCGACTTCTTGGCGATTAGCCTTAGACTAAATACAGATTAAAAACAGAATCAGACGAATTCCCATTCGCCGGAGTCGCTAATCGGTCGCCAGCCCGGTGAGATACTAGGTTTAGAATACAAGTTGACCCCAACAAAAGAGGGATGAACTTTGACATGTCGTCGGTCGGGTTGTATGCTGGCAAAACAGAGGCTGTCCCGGAAGGCAGGGATGTATTCTTGTATATCTTTGTAGGGCTTGTTGAATCATACTAACGCAAAATGAGTTCAACGGAATGAGAGCGCAGCGCCTTGCAGAGTTACAATATAAACATATAGCATTGCATAGTAAATTATACCTTTTTTGCTGAAATAAAAAGGCTTACAGGAACTGCAGTCATTATTGCGACTTTATATTTTTTACCAGCAATAAATTACCGGACCCGCTGTTTTTTTAATTCACCATGAGATTTGAATTGCCTCAGAACTGCAACCTCAAAATGAATGACAACGACGTGATTTTATTAATTACACAAGTTCTATTTCATGCAACATAATTGTGCAGTGTGAACAATACATGCTGCAGGGGTGCTTGACCCTTTTCCCACTTATCTTCTTCCCGCTTATCTCATTTGTGTCTCGCTGCCGCGATCCACAACTTAACCCTTTGAGCCCTCACGTTGCATTAAAGCATCATTTTACATCCGTGACAACAGACCTAATTTTCCTACAACTAAGGGATTTTGAATGAAATTTTCATGAAAATGGTTTACCAATACATGGCAATTTTCTATAATGTTTAAACCATATCAAATCATCTTCATCCACTACAAGTCGAGAATTGCGGCAGCAATTAGCGGCTTGTAGTGGATGAAGATGACAATGGTAATCTCAGGCTTGAAAGGGTTAAGGTGGGTGAAAATTACAAAGATTTATTCAATTTGGGACCAAACATTTGCAATAGACAATAGACAATAGTTTATTTCATAGGATCTGCTATATATGTACATATAAAATACAGACATAAAAGATCTTGATGTTTAAACACGAATTTCATTCCCAATAACTGTGATTTAACCACCCGCTCATAAAACAGATTTAAAACCATTATAGTCGTGCTCAGTGGTGCAAGGGTTAACCCTTACAACGCGGGGATCGACTTTAGACGTCAGAATCTGACATCAGTAGACGGCAGATTATGACGTCTATAGTCGATCCCCGCACTGTAAGAATTAAAATATTTATGATGGCCGTAGACCCATAAAATAGGTATTCAAATGAAGCGGAAAGAGCTAACTAAGACATTTATGATGATTTCAAAATGAAAATAACCCTTTGGTCTCCGTGTTTTATATAAACAAATTCAGCACTAAAAAGGTTGAAGCAGAAGCACCCGCGTTATCGATGTAACTCCCGCTGGCAGTCTCACCTGTATATTTGAGCAGGAAGGCGCCTTGAAGGCTTTCCTTATTCCTTTTCGGTATGCTGATTTTGAGTGTGTTTCCCGTGGTGATGTAAGCGTGCTTTACTCTGTTCTCATTGCCACACGAAAGCACAGACTTAGGACTACTAGTACCGGGCGTCAACCAGTTCTCCTCAAAAGAGGCGATCTCAAAGCACACTCCGGTAGGCTTTGATGTACTCGTGCTGCCAGAAGTCACTTTGTGGCGAAGAAAGTTGATTAACGTCACGTTAATGCGTTGTCCCGGAAGTGCTTCCAGTTGCCACGGGCAACGAAAGGATCCGAAACCGTGGTCGTCTGATATCTGGCTGGCTATGTAGCCCTCATCCGTGATCTTACGCCGTATTCTGGAGTCGCGGCTGCAATCTCTGGACGACGCTGTCTCTACTGCAACACACAATTAGAAAACACACTTAACTAGAGGGATGACACAAGCTACAAAGAGATGACACATGCTAAAATGAGAAAATGGGTGCTTTAACCATTTAATCGCCATCCGATCCCATTTATTTTTCACCCACTTGAAGCTGTGTCTCGCTAACGCGATCCACAGCTTCAAGTGAGTGAATAATATTCAAAACAGATATTTTCATATCATGACGATCAAAGCAAAATTTTACATTCAAGAGGTGGTATTTAAAGGGTTTAATGAATGCCCGAGAACGATTATACTCGTGATTGGCGGTTAACGGGACAAACAATGTTGACCCTTAACCCTTGTCCTGCTACGCCCAGATATATACGGTTTTAAGCAGATTTGTAATGTGGTCAGGATATGATTTCGTCAATAGGTCACGACAATCGACACTCTTTTTTCAAAATATGTTTTTGTATATCTAAATCCCACACAAATTGAAAATACACGCAACAGGAGCTGGCCGCGATGCGATTTCTGTATTAATTTGCCCGAAGACACCAATAAAACTGAATATACAGGATAAATTATCAGAGCACAATGCAATTATGGATTCGCTCAATAGCTCATACTGTGATCTATTGTAGAGATGCGTGATTTGATTGTCCTCTTGTAATTTGCTCTCTTTATATGATCCTATGGCTGAAGCGGTTGGCTGCAGCTGATAATGATCTGATAATGATCAGCTAATTCCCTGTGATTTACCACGGTGTCAAACAAAACCTAATTAGCCGAGCACGCCACCTACCACACATATCTCACCGCCTGTAATACCAGAATATCTGTTCGTATGTGGAATACTATAAGAACTCCCCAGACACACAACATCTTATCGTCCTCCAGCCTCTAAAGTGTAGTATGTGTTACTCAATCCAGTGTCATATACAACACTTTGGATGCTGTGGGACAATTACATTGTACAGTATTATTACTTGATAGATGCCAGTATACTGTATCAAAAAAAGTTCTGAATTCATTTTTTTTTTCTTCTATCGACTGGAAACATTTTCATGCAACATGAACAGAGTTGGGGTCAATTCCTTTTTATCAATTCCAAATTCCATTCCAATTCCTTTTTATCAATTCCTGAGCCAATTCCAATTCCTTTGGTTTTAAGAAAAGTCAATTCCAATTCAATTCAATTCTAATTCAATTCCAATTCAATTCCTAAGAAGTCAATTCCCTAGCAATTCCACCCGAAAATGAGATTTTTGATACACATAGAACAGCAGTATAATAACACTTAATATAATGGAGTTTAATCTTTTCTAGGGTATATGAAGTATGTTTGGAGTTAATTGAGTTTCAGTACTTCTTTTTACATGATATACTTATAATTAATTTTTGGCTCAACACATGGAAACTTCGAGGAGATTGGTTATGTCCATTTGATAATGAAGAAATTGAAGACATATGCCATTTATTTTGGGTGTGTCGTTTTACACAATTGTTTTGGAAGGATTTTAAAAAATATATTTTACATAAAAACAAGTGACAAAAATGATACATTTTTTGGACCAGAGAATATGAAGGAGAGTTTCCAGATTATCTCGGCCAAAAAAAGTATTTACATTTCCAGATTTTCAGAAACAATACCTTTATTTCATGAGTTTAAGATGTACATTGAGAATGTAAAAAAAATAGAGTATAGTACTACTAAGAAAAACGGGAAATGGACTAGGTGGAATTTAATTTGGAACTAAAATTTTAAATAATATATAGGTTTAAAAGTTTGTTATTAGGCTATTTTTATAAATATGTGTAATTAGGGGTATGCCAACAGGCGCGCGGTTCTTGACCGAGGTTGATTTAGTGCTTGTGGTCCAGAGTCGGAAACGATGCGCCAACACTGGTCAGCATGGATTAGGGGTCTCGTATTTGCTGTAATCATGTTGAATACAATATAGACAGCCAATGTAGCCCACAGAAATATTAAAACTATTCAATCAGGCCAAAGATCAACAAAAATCATCATTTTTATTTTGGTTCCTTAATATGTCCATGATATGTGAAAATCAGCTAGAATTTCGGAAGTCCTAAATTTTAGGTTGTTGCGGCAACATCCAGCAAGTGCACCGAAAACCCCGTTTATCTGTTATTCTTGTATTTCTCAGGGTTTCTGTTTTTTTAAAATAATCAATGGCCCTTACAAAAATCGCCTCGCTTTCTCGGTATCATTAAGTGACCCTTATTTATAAAGCCTCGCTTCGCTCGGCTCCTTAGTTAACTTCCAGTACAATACTAAGCCTATTGTGCGATCCAACTTTGTAGACATAGTTTTGTTTTAAAAATTTTGCTCGAGGCAGAGGGTTAAAAAAATTAGTCCTGCAGATAGGAAGTCAAATCATTTGTCCAATTCAAACACTCCACCCCCTCCCCTAGGAACTGATTATTGCCCCCCCCCCCCCTAACAGCTTATTGAATTACACAACTTAAGCAACCTCGGTATACCTGTTGATATTCTATAAGTAATGGATCAGGCTCAGATCAACCGGTTTTTTTCATCTGCACGACAGTATCCTCTGTTTATCTCAACAGGATATCCTCGCACAGTCCAGCCTGTGTGTGCATCAGAATATTACAAAGCCTCGTTTAATCAACAAGTATAATATCTGGTTGAATGGATTCGTTTCAGAAGAATATGTTTAATCAATTATTACAAACATAAATTCAAGATTTCCATTGGTGGGATTGATTGATGTATTATATTGTTATCTGATTTTTACAGCCAGAGTGATGCCTTTGTTGCGGTTCGTTGATAAGGGTCTGGCGCCATCAAAACGACCACTACAAAGAATAGACTGCTGCAGACGATCCTAGCCACAACTACAAGTCTTATTTCAATATCCAGCAGACGAAGACTGCGAGATTGAAATTGACGATACAATAATGTAGAAAGTTGAAAAAGAATGTAGTTTTTGCTATTACTCATATAATATCAACAGTTATACTGGGGTTTAATGTGGGAATTCCAATAAGCTTTTATAATGTATTGAAATAAAGATATTTTTATATGACAAAATATAATAACTATTGTATTCCAATCTTTTTTTCAATACGCTAGAGTGCTATCCATACACACACGGTAGCATCCATGTAGGCTGCAACATGAGATATTTTGAATGAAATGCATCCAGTAGAAAATGTTGTCCGGCCCAAGTAGTTTTAATGGAAACATTTCAATCAAGGAACGCAAAAATCCAGATTCCCACCATTTTCATGTGCTCTATAGAAAAAAAAAGTTTCAACACAATATCACATACAAATCAAACACGATTATGATGGGTTAATTTGGGGCTGAAGAAGAGTCGAAGATGGCAATGAAATGAGAAATAAAATGAATCGCGTTGAGGCCACTTGTGTGCACATACAAGCTAAATCAGGCCAGGATAACCTCCGAAGGATAGTGAGATGACACTGCCCTCCAGATGCAGGATTCACACCCTGGAAGAAGGCTTCCCAACAAATAACCAATTTTAACCAAAAAACGGAGTATCTCTTTCCCTATGGATTTTAAAATAACAAGGTATAATGTACATACGTTTAAAAGACACCACTACATTATCTTCTTTATCCGACCACGATATTCTAAGCCAGGAATGGAGATTAATTGTTCATCAAGTACAGACCAATTATCATGGTAGGCCTATTTAGTATTATAATCAGTCAGGCGCGACACAATTGGTGATTATGGGGGATTGTCATTATTTGATTATGGTCGTATTTGTTTATCGGCCTCGGCCTTTTTCAAAGCTGAGAATTTAGAGCTCCTCGGGCTTTATCCTATACGTAACATCAAATAATATATAACTGCCACCTTGTCAATTGAATGGCTCAATGCAAGAACCTGTTAACTCATGGTTCTTGTAAAACCGAGAAAAACATGTTCAAAGTTTTTACATTAAAAATATCCACAAAACATTGATTTTGGCTTAAAACGGAACCTTTTAGATGTAGATGTGTAGAAATAACACCACTGTGTTAAGTAGATTGTGAAATAATCGCAAATATATTTGCATATGCAAATTAGCGGACATAACAGTTTTTGCGTTTGGCATTTTCAAGCAAGAAGATATCAGCTTGAGATAACACTTTACTACATCACACATGGTGTAATGTTGACTGTATACTTCATTCATGTATGATAACTCTTTATACACCATCTGGGACAAGAGATATTAAAACAAGTTATTTTCTAAAGACCTTGTATGAGATGTTAGCAGTGTTATCTCAAACATTATTTTGATTCTTCATTTTGTGCCCAATTATATACATCAAAGTATCGTATCCAAATCGACCCGTATATTAGTACTATCAGAAATGCATGGTGTTGTACTATGCATTTCTGGTTCTATTCTGTGAAACTCAATGACCTCGACCTCCTTTGTTTTCACCGAGCTGGCTAATACAATGAAGTATGGGGGAGGGTTCTTATATGATCTTGTTTTCACCGGGTGACCTCACTGCGTTTCACAGAATTAAGTATGGGAGAGGGGTTTTATATAATGCTGTTTTCACCGAGTGACGTCACTTCGTTTCACAGAATTCAGTAGTTCGTTATCATGTTATATTTCGTCCTAAGTCATACGCAGATAAAGCCAATAAAGGACAATCGTTTTGTATCTAAAATTTTTGTTGACGGTCTGTGTGTTATCAACCTATTTTAATGTATCTGAATGCACATTAAGCTACATGCATTGATGCAGTTAATCCCCATGGGACAGCTAATAAAAAGAAGACATAAATTAATGGGAACATTTTTGTATTAAGTGAAACATGAAAATACATTTGCTTGAACCTTCAACTTGCTTGGAAAATAACTATCATTATTGTAGATTTCGGATAACATACTTAAATGGACATGGTCACTGAGTAACTCCTAGAACATTAATGTTAAAGGGACATGATCACAACCTACTTTTATAGTCGGCCAGCAAACACAAAACATTTGTATAACATTTTATACAACGTCTTTGCCCTTGGTCCAACATTGTATAAATGTTATACAAATGTTCGTGTTTGCTGGGCAGTGTCCAGTCCAGACTTGCCATATGCATCAACAGTTGGTGACCATGTCCCTTTAACATTAATGGTCTAGGAGTCATAATGCTTTAATGTTGCATAGCCTTGAGAGAATTTAAAATAAAGATATAAGTAACAAAGAAATGCTTCAGAGCTTTTTCACAGCTGAGAATGTAGAGCTCCTATACGTAACATCAAATAATATATAACTGTCACCTTGTCAATTATTGAAAGTAATGTAGCTGAAAATGGAACGCATTGCGCTCTGGTAAAAAAAATGAATACAATGTGCCGATTATATAATCATGATAACATTATACATTGTAAATGCGGCTGGTGTACAGTACTAGATGATTTTACCATGTTTACTGTGCATCCCAACCAGCTATAGTTAATGATCTAATAACACAGACTACATCATCTCAGACTATTTAAGACGATTTATAACAGTCAGTGAATGAATGAATGAATGAATGAATGAATGCGAGTCCTGTATGTACCTGAAAAAAACTCTGTTAACCATTTCCATTTGAATAAGAAGGTCTCGCAGTCAATCAGACCCGTTTTTATTGCCTTTATGTCTTTAGTTTTAGTCACGCACGCTTTGCGTGACAAGATGTACGACAGCTAGATAAGTTGCCAGTGACAGAAGGAATCCGGGGAATAAAGAAGACTAATGCCTTCATCCCATGTAGACTTGGTAAAAACTAGCTAGTGGGCCATGCAGCGCAGCAGCTCTATTGTGACCATCTAGACACAAAAGCTGACAGATCTACCACACCATAATCAATCCAATGCCATGGTTTAGGCTCCATGCTTGTTCTAGTTGTTACATCAGATACAGATATAATTTGAAGATAAAATAACCGTTTGTTTTCTATTTTTATCATTATTGATTCAGTCTGATCAAAGCACATTACTGGCTGAACCCTAGCCAGTTGCAGTGATTCATATCGAGTGATGACATCACATAGATTGCATGGTTTAAATCGTGTTCCATATCGATCTTGATGAATGTTTGTGCAATGGCGCTGGTCATGTCCAGTGAGCTATATCACATGTGATATATTCAAAACAAATGTATAATGGTTTAGTAGTCCTGAATCGTAAAACCAACAGCTTGGAAAATTGTCTGTCCTTGTTCCTGTTACGGCATGATAAAATATAATCTGTTAATAGTTATTGACAATAACCCAGCACACCAAGCATTTGTATAACATTTGCACAATGTTGAACCCAATTCGAAGACGTTGGGCCCACGTGGTACAAATGCTATACACATATTTTGTGTTTGCTGGGAACTGCTATTCACGGATGTATACAGTGTCCCTACATAAACATACATATAAAATAAGGCAGATGGTACTGTGATTATAAAAATGTTAGGGGGGCACCATTCAATTTACAGGGGCGGACTGGAGTTTTTTTTTAAAAACATAAACATGTAATAAAATGTATTTTTTTTAGCGCGCCGCCGAGTCTGGTTGAAATAAATAATTTGCTCGCGACAAAAACTCCAGCATCCCTCCCCCCCCCCCTGGATATTGAATGGTGGCCCCCTTATTAGCCAAAAAAATATATTATGCAGCTGTGTGCTAAATAGTTTTTTAATTGGGTTATTTCACTGCAACGTCAAGGATTTTTTTAATATCAGCAAATCACCAGGTACATTTTTGCTATTTTTTTTATTTGCAGGCCATTATCATGATTATGAATTTAAACAATAATCATAATGTGCAAATATATTTCAGTTTAACCATAAGCATTACTTTGAATATTGGTGTTAAAAATTATACTACAAACAATTGTAAAGAATTGGTACTATATAATTATCTTTTGTTTTTATATTATTCCGTCCTACCTGATAATACTTCCTCATATATAAGTGACATGAATATACTGAATTTGATAAACTGCTTTCAAATAATACATCCATAACGTTATCATGATATACTAGAAACACATAACATTATTTTTTACCTGTTAAACTCATCAGAAGACAGAAGAAATAGTCAGGAGCTTAATATTAGCTTTGTTAAGACGTATTGCTTATCGGGTATGATATGTATATGATTATTCCCTACAGTTTTTATTGTAAATAAAATTCTGCAAAAATATATATCTCCAAAGCTATTTCAAGCCTCATTGCAGATGTTTCATCTCATTGCAGATGACCATACAACGAACTGTAGCACAAATGTGGATGTATTGTTGTCACGTAGAAATGCAAATAAATGGGCAGGAATAATATTATATTATGAAAAATAACGTCGTTACATGGGTGGATTATTAAGTAGTCAGGGGAGAAGACCATCAGCTTTATTTAATGACAAACATCTTGACAGTTTGTGTGTGTGTAGATGCAGTGAAATATATGATTAGTTTCAATATTACAATCAGCAATCATCATATTTTATATTCTTATTGCTTGAGATGAAATATTTGTATTGCTGATTGCAATGAAGATAAGACTGGGAAAAGTCATGAAGCTCTTTAATTATGCATGTGAAACTACCGCAAATGAATTGCATCAGATACGGTTCGTGATGATATAATCATAGTTTTATTCTCTCGGTTTTATCACTTTTTCACCTAATTTTTAATTGAATTTGTTGCCACACATAGGTTGTACGTAGATAAAAAAAATCAATATTGACAATAAGATGTGTCTGTTTGCGCATGCAAAGCCAAGCAGTAGTAACTGCTTACTTTTCAAGTAAGTAGTTACAGCCTTTTGTATTTGCTGAGCAGGTACACACTCTAAACCAGGAGTCACATGCAACAAATACAAGTTTACCACATAAAGGATTTAGCTGACTGAGGGAGAATGATAAATGATTCAATTTTCTATTTAATTACCTGAATAGTTTCAGGCACTGTCAGTCTGTATTTAAAAAAATAAAACGTAAGTAACGTCTGCACGATTTATTCATTATGCATAAAAATCAACGTTTTTGTATAGCGTCAATTAAAAACTATAAATGAGGTGAGAACCATCGTATATCAATCTCCGGCCCTTTTGTTGCTGGAGTGTTGTTTGACGTGACCAGAATACTGTCGTGCACAGCCACGAGGCAGTATCTGTTTACTTCAGGAGTGATCAAGATACTGCCTTTGGCTTTGCATAACACATTAGAGCCAGCATGGACGGGTAAATACCGGTAAACTATATCCCAGTCAGCTTCACTGTTATTAGCCACAAAAAAACACAAAGGTAATAGCGACCTGGCGCTGTTTTTATATTAATGATGATAAATGGGCAAAGCTTTAGAATGCCTTTGTTTATTGTACGCTACATGTACATTGCAAAGGCAAGATGCAGTAACTCAACAGTGGACCAACGGTAAACCAGCATTTAATCAATGTCGTGTGTCTGCTGGGATAACGCTATTCACTCACTCACTCACTCACTCACTCACTCACTCACTCACTCACTCACTCACTCACTCACTCACTCACTCACTCACTCACTCACTCACTCACTCACTCACTCACTCACTCACTCACTCACTCACTCACTCCCTCACTCCCTCACTCACTCACTCACTCACTCACTCACTCACTCACTCACTCACTCACTCACTCACTCACTCATTCATTCATTCATTCATTCATTCATTCATTCATTCATTATTTTTTATCCTTCTATCCACTCATGGTCCAGTTGTTTTATTTCTACTGTTTTTTCTGGAGCAAAAAACTGACTTTGGGAAAATAGAGCCTGGCGATGAAATGTGTGCATCCCACACACATCTGTCAGTCGGTCGGTCGGTCGGTCGGTCGGTCGGTCGGTCGGTCGGTCGGTCGGTCGGTCGGTCGGTCGGTCGGTCGGTCGGTCGGTCGGTCGGTCGGTCGGTCGGTCGGTCGGTCGGTCGGTCGGTCGGTCGGTCGGTCGGTCGGTCGGTCGGTCGGTCGGTCGGTCGGTCGGTCGGTCGGTCGGTCGTTCGTTCGTTCGTTCGTTCGTTCGTTCGTTCGTTCGTTCGTTCGTTCGTTCGTTCGTTCGTTCGTTCGTTCGTTCGTTCGTTCGTTCGTTCGTTCGTTCGTTCGTTCGTTCGTTCGTTCGTTCGTTCGTTCGTTCGTTCGTTCGCTCGTTCGTTTGTTTGTTTGTTTGTTTGTTTGTTTGTTTGTTTGTTTGTTTGTTTGTTTGTTTGTTTGTTTGTTTGTTTGTTTGTTTGTTTGTTTGTTTGTTTGTTTGTTTTTTGTTTGTTTGTTCTTTCGCATGTTCGTTTATTCGTTCGCTCGTTCGTTCTTTGGTTCGTTCTTATTATACTGGGTGGGCATTATTATTAGTCTTCTTATTTTGCATGTATTTTGCCTTGTGGTTAATTTGTAAATACGTCATATGAAGATAATTATTTGTTATTGAAAAGTACACATACAAAGATGCATCAAGTGGTTATAATTTTAATTAATATTAATGGAGCAGAAAGTGCACATGCAGACAATAATCATACAGAAAGGTGTATGGCCCGATTTGATAATTATATACACACCTATTTATATATTATGTGATATCTCCTAAAAGCATCATGTTATGGTAAATGAAATGAATCGAGCTTTAGGCCACCTTTGTGCACATATAGGCTAAATTGGGCCAGGAAAACCTCCTGAGGATGGTGAGATGATTGAGATGACACTGTCCTTCAGACACAGGATTCGAAATGCAAACCTGGCGGTCTGAGGCCGAGCAAGCTACCTCTCGGTCACGGAGACTCCCCACAATATTGACTTTCACACGTGGGGAAGAAACATTTTTGTTTCTTTCAAACCGCCGAGACCGGGAACCGAACCCCGAACTCTGGCGTGAAAGGCAGCGGTGCTAACCACTACCCTAGGGCCCCCGCCCCATGTTATGGTACAATGTTATGTAGATTCAATAGTTGGCCGACAGTAGAAACCTTTCGAGTCGTGTGTTTACATTCGAATCTAGGACACTGTGTTTTGAAATAGTTATTACAATTTTTTTTCTCTCCTGGTATAGCTCCCACAGGATGCGGCCCAAGGCGCAGTTTAAATTTAGCGCACTGAGGACCCATTCACTGTAAGGCTGTGGCATGCTCAGCAGCCTCAGAACACTCTTCACTCGTGTGAAGCTGTGTCTCTCACAATTCTCGTCACGTTCGGCGTGGTGTGTGATCGCCGGGCGATCAAACAATAGAACGCTGCTCATCTGAGGACATTGGTAATTGATATCTGGTGTAGTAGCAGGCTTTCATCTTGGAGTGTCCAGGGCGGCGTGCTGGAGTGTGAACGCCTGACAGCATGCCAATCCTCGCCCCCGAAGAAGTCGCCACCGATTGAAAGCTTCTGGCCATTTCCACCTCTAATTCGGCTCGTTCCAATCGCCATTTCTGGTCCGATTCAGCTGTAAGGCGCCCGGTAGAAGTAATAGAATGAGCCACAGCCGCCGCCAAGAAAGGGCAGAAGTTTTCACGTGGTGGGAAATTTCGGGTTAACGACGGGCCGACGTCACAGACGTCGGTCGCGCGCTAATCCGACGTTTGCCGGGAGTCTCCAGCTAAGTGTTGGTTTCTCAAAGTTACCAACAGGGTGGCTGGTCATGCATTAATAAAAAGCGGCGCCAGGATCTGTTAAACAAACCTTGAAGATTCAGCTGTGTGTAGCCCTGAGGGATGGCACACCCAACACGTCAGCCTGTCAGCAGTGGCATACAATTACCAGAGTGGCATCAGCTGAAATGTCTTGTACGGGTCCGAGAAAACACTAAACGTGTGCAGGCTCCAGTGAATGTACGTGACGCTAATTACGGGGAAACACATTCAACAGAGAACACATCCCACTAGCACTTACAGGGATGGTGATCACGAAAAAAATACGTAGCATGCGATTAATTCATTGAAAGAACCTTACTTATTAATTGCATAACTTAGTAGTAAATCTTGCATATTATCTGAGAACAGGTGCAAATAAATATTATTATGTGCGGTGGTGGTGATTACCTTGTTTAATGTTGTTTTATGTAATTCTGAATTATTTAGATATTAAAACGTCATATGGTTTAAACTACATGTATTGTAGTATTCATGTTCTATTGTAGTGAATGCGGCATTGCATTGTGTTCTCCTATTTGTGACAATAATATTTACAGGGGGAACCTGGAAGCGAGAGTTTACCATATTACTTTTCAAATGACTTCCAAGGATTCTTTACTGTACATAATGCCACACACTGTACTGCAAACCCCAAGCCTACGACCAGCTTGGAACACTTCATATCCTCAGTCACGATGACCCACAACATTCAAGTTACGACCCTGGCGTCTAACTTAATGAGTCACCGCAGCATCTCGGACATACTTGTATTCACATGATGACTCAATTGACTCTGCAAAACCAAAAGGCAGTAACTGCTTACTATACGCCAATAAAGTTAGCCACTTATTCCTTATTCCTCATCAATAAGGAATACGTAGCTATTACTTCTGTCTGTCTGTCTGTCTATACCTTATTTATTTCAATAAGGAATAAGTAACAGTTACTTATTTTTTATTCGTTCGAATAAGGAAAAAGTAACTGTTATTTAGTATTCCTTATTGAATAAGGAATAAGGAATAAGTAACTAGCATTATTGACGTCCTTACTAGTTACTGTATTTTGTCCTTTCACGGCGGAGTAGATCCATCAAGTTAGATGCATCAGAGTTAGATGCATCGTTAACATAATCATTCACCAGCAGACTGTGATGACATGTACAGGCACAGGAATTGTCTTTGTTCCGTCCATTAATATCATAATTTATTACCTTGGTAAACGACAATATTGTCTCCACCAGATACGTGGCCCAGGGTCACATAAATAATACAGCGTAAATAACATCATATATGACGTGTCTCATATCCAGAATATAGTCTTTAATTATATAAAACCACATATCTTGAAATTATCTTTGATTACGAAATTATCTTGAAATTATCTTCAATTAATTTATTGATATCCATTTCAAGAAAGAAAAATGTTTCACCATTCCTATTTGACGATCGCAAAATGCTCAACAAGTCTATTTATCCTATAATTTATCAATTTTGGTGTAACAAATGTAACTTATAATATTTTTTTTCAATCGTATAATTTTTCATTTTCGCTACCGTATTTACCATTCGGATATTAAGTATAATAGAAAGAAAAGGTCTGTATTTTTTATCAATAAAAACGCATATACAATGCTACCTAAGAAGGAATATTAATGCCCTTTGTTCTGTTCAGTAGCCATTGTCTTATTCATGCATTTAGTCTTTGCATTTAGAGCTTGTTCATTTTTATTTACTTTTTTTTTGTAATAGCTTCACGTCGGTGAAATTTGATCAAGTAATTTAGCAATAATTATAAGGACTGACTACCTGGTACCTTCCTAGCAATTATGTCTACATTGCGAGATGTTGGTGAGTCGTTATGCACAAAGATCTAGTATGACATGTCTATCGGACGCATGTGTAGCCCTTATTGTGGCAATTCGTTTCAGGAAGCGTGTTGAATAATGTATATACTCTAGACGACCTTGTAATAACTAGACAGTGCATCATACACCAAGCTATGTCATTAATAAAAGGTGGTCCATGTGAACAAAACAATGATGTGGGTATTAAATGATAAAAGTCAGTGTAATATATTTTACTTGCGTTGGTATTGATCTGGCAAAAAATAAAGAACACTTAGTCACATGTAAAAAAAATTATAGTATGTGGTAAGATATAACATTTGAGCAATTGCTTTTATTGAATATAAGATAAATAAACAATGCTAGTTGATTTGCTAATCCATAAAAAAGTACTACAGTGAAACTGTTTAACACTTTATATGTTGATATTTATTGTGACAAGAATAGTAAAAACACTTTGGCAAATAGAGAGCCGAAATAAAAGGTGATATACACCTGCCCGCCTACACAACAAAAACTAAACATTTGTATAACGTTTATTCAACGTCGGCCCAATGTCTTCGGCGTTGGTCCAGCATTGTATAAATGTTTTACAAATGTTTTTGTTTGCCCGCCTAGTAGCGTGATGTCATTCGCGGAGGGTGGGATCCTATCGATCAGCAATAGTCGTTGTGACACTTTCACCAAAATTTAATACTAATCACTCAACTAACAGAAGGCATTAACCAAATTTCTGTTATAATATTGATTAATCGTCGCATACGGTGTGCCAACATTAAGCCAGCGCTATGTTTGCTGAACACTTACTTTAATCATGTAAGTACGTAGGTGTTGCTTATGCTACATTATAATTATATTTTATTCGTTTATGAATGATAATTGAAAAAAGGTGTATATCGATATCACATGTTTCAATTGTAACAAACATGTACCACTAGGGTCACAGCCATAAACTATATGTTGATAGGCAGAAAAAAAGCGTGAATATTAATTTAGCTGTTGCACCATTTTAATATTTAGGTAGTTACTCTCCTCAGCATAAATACAAATATCCACATTTTACCAAGTATCCGTGCATGTATGTACAAATGAAAGCTAAGTTATGGATTATTACAAATACCATTTTTATTCAGCGACATTTACTCAAAATATGGTCTGTGGTGCGTGCATATAATTATGTGCAAGAGATTCAAATGGTCAATAGTGGAAGTATAAATCAGATGCTATTCCAAACTTGAGGTGATGTTATCCAATGTAATATTTTGTTTGGAACTATTAATGACCAACGTTGTGAAGGCACAGAGATATGCAGTTATTCTAACCATAATTTGCATAATCTATTCTATATCTATGTTCTCTATTATATCCAACCTCAGTATGCCTTAACAAGATACATTAACCCTATGATAATTGACCTCCGTCTGTGACACTTGTCCAAAATTGAGCCAGAAAACGAGCAAAGTCTCGTGTTAGCTCGAGATAACGTCTACTATTAACCCTTTGTCTGCTTTTTAATCTGTTTTTTTTTGCCGATTAAATCACAGTTATTGTTAATGAAATGAATGTTTGAACATCACGATCTGCTAATATTTGGTGTGAAATTGAACAAATATCAGTAATTTTCAGCCACTTGAAGTTGTGGGTCGCGGTAGCGAGACACAACTTCAAGTGGCTGAAAATTTGATTATTTATTTATTTTATTTATTTCGATTTGTCATGACAATGGTGTTGTACAGCATAAATTATAAAAAATGTTTGCAAGCTCAATATATATACAAACAATGCTGAGTTTATAAAAACCATGCTATGACAGGCAGACAATAACAGGTCTCTGAAGACCTCTTCTAAGATTGCCTACCACTTATAATAACAATAACAATAATAATTAGTGACATACAGTAAATTATGATACATCGTATGTACGAAGTTTGTTAAAATAAAAAAAAATTCTTATGTTTAAAAATATTAATGATGCTGGAAGCACGAATACTGTCAATTCAGCAGGATAAGGGGCGAACGAGGGGCCTCAAGAAAACACTGCGCCATATGCATTTTAAACTTCTATAATCAGAGTAATTTTTCAAGACATCTTCAGATCAACTTGAATGTGTAAAAACAGTTTCCATAGAACTATTTCAGGAGAGCTATAACATTACATTTTATGATGCGATATCTAAATAGTTTTCAGTCGGCAGCCCACGTGACCGACTGAAAATATGGGGTAGGACTATCTCATCCTAAATGTTATAGGGCTATATTCCCTTAAACAACATGATAACCAGCTAGACCAATAATATTGCTATGATATAAGTTGCTTCAAGACATTAACCCGATATGCCAATGTTTGGTCAACGTCTTGTGCTTCGGGATATAAGTTCGCAGCTAAGGAGATTGACATGTGACTATTTAGTGCCCAGGAAGTTAAACGATGAATGCCCGCCTTGCTAAATCTTGCCCGTGTAATTAAGGACGCCTGATTGAAGAGAGCCATTCAGAGAAAAACGAGGTTCTCACCGGGCGGTAAAAGAACACGTTCGTTTTGCCACATGGGTGGCGGGGAACATTGGCTGGTCAGCGAGGTAGCGGGTGGTCAGCGGGCCCTGCTACAGGACACTGTCCATCACTGCCAACTGGACAAGCTCCTCTTCACCGTCCAACAAGGGATTTCAGCGGCCGACGTGGTCCAGTTTGTGAGTCGCAGGCCCACGCGACACGGCCCCGCCAAGCAGGTTTGTGGGATGCTGAGGAGGGCTGAATAATCGGTTTGGTTGAGCGGAAGTGAAGCATGGTCAACTCGCCAGAGGGCGACAGCCAGGACGACGACTCGTGTGATGTCCACAGTGAGTGCCCACCTGACCGTGAGATGGCGCTGCCTCTGCCCGCTAAACAAGACCAACCTTCGATGGATGCCTATGGCCAAGCAATGGCCCGGCATTTGGCCAACGTCTGCGACGTTGGCTAAATGATGAGCCATCTTTTGCAACCTGTCACCTGCTGCACACGGCAGTTTCTGCACCACTTGGCCCAGAAAAGGCCTCCCACTCGTAATATTGCAATAACAGCACACCTCCCTATTATTATTAAAGCTTTAAGGTACGATAATGTTACGCAGTTATTTAAAAAATATAAATTGCTCGTTGAGCTGCCCACTTTCTGTAGCGAAAAAAAATTCAATTACGTAAAGTTGCTAACAAAATTGTGTTATGCGCGTTCCCAAAGTGTCATGCTGTTGATGCTGCATCTTTTCCATACACCACAGGGTGACCCACAAACAATATATCAGAGGACCGGTTTTGATGAACGGCAAATTAAAGGTTTTTTCGCTCTTGTGGTGGCCTTCTTGTTGTGAACGTGAGCATTATCACCATGGTATGTGTCTTGTTTTAAACACGGCAAATAAAAGCGAATCACATTTTACAAGCTAAACTAAGCAAGTTTGTTAAAAATGATAATATTATGTAAGCTACTTGATGAAAAATACTACAAAAAACAGTTAGATTGTGCAAACTTTTTTTCCAAAGTATGAGAAAATTGCAACTATATTTTTACTATTTTTGTAACTGGAATCTAAATTTGCATCTGGTGCTGCAATATTTGGATCTCGATTTCATTACTCTTTTTCAGCGCGGGGACCATCTTTATACGTCAGAATCTGACGTCTGTAGACGTCAGATTCTGACATATATAGACGATCCCCGCAATAAAAGAACTTAAATATTTATAATAGCCGCTGGTAAAATAACATAGATATTCAAATGAACCGAACAAAGCCTGATAAGACATTTACGATGTTTTCAAATTGAAAAAAAAACATTGGTCTTCATGGTTTATATAAAAATATTTCAATGTTGTAAGGTTTAACCTTATAATGTGAATTATGCTACCACAATTCCCAACTGAAGGTGATTAAAATTACATGAATGAGCAAAATATATTAATATATCTAAGGGACACTCAAAACATCCTTCGTGTTATATACATGTAGTTTATTACAACTCTGTCATATAAATATCACTCAAAGTTTTTTTGTAATTGTAAGACACAGTTCCAACGTCCCACTTGGTTTTGTCTCGATATGTACATAGAGTCAGATAATGTCACATGCTCACCGTACGTATTGTATATGGACACATTATATGGACACTGGAAAGTAAGAAAGCAAAATAGCAAACTTGTCCAAATATATACATACATCTGCATTTGCATCATTTTATTATCAAACTTGATGTACGGCTTTAAATCATAAGACTATTGCACTAAACTTCCATGAGTTTATTTAAATTTTGAAGCAACCATTTCTAGTAATCTTTTTTGCCAGTGCGATATCCATACGGGTGATTGTGACCGAGATATGAAAAGCTGTTTATCTATTTCACTTGATAAGACTAGCCAACTACCTACATTTAACCAGGATTATCACAAAGTTACACTTTTCCAGATGTCATCATCAGTCATTGAATTTAAAATATAAAAACAAAGCAATAAAAATAGAATTAACCAACTGACAACTCTCAAGTTTAGATTTTAGACAACCGTGAGGTGGTAAGCTAATCATTTTACGTGATTTTGTTGTCAAAAAGGCAATTCCTCAAAACAGATGAGGATTAGAAGTATTTCATTTAGCAAAAAAGAGCTCAAATTTGTACACTTTGGTCGGCTGGATTTATTATGATTAATGAGAATATTGTTCACATGACTTTTTGTATTAAAATAAATGTTAAAATTTGCATGTTGTTGTAATCTTTTATGCAGATTTGACTAGAGCAGCTGACCCAGACCTCTGTGGTCCAGTTTTAAGTAGTGGCCTCGCAGCCTCTCGGGAAATTACCTGTAACACAGTTTTGTGATTAGCATCGTTGTCCCGCTATTATAACGGGTCAGTCCAATAGGGTCACATTATTAGTTTCATGTAAACTGACAAAAAACTGTGGGTTTAGAAAATACATAAACTCTGTAGATTCAGCCAATACCCCAACGCATTAAAAAAGTTATGCAAGCATCATTGTTAAACATATTAACACTATAATACATGTTTATGCACATATTATAATATAATAATAAAAACTATAATATAGGAATCTCCGATTATAACTTTCTTTCCAATTTAACCAGACGATGTAAATGATGAGCACACTTTTGTAGGAATTTCTAATTGAGCTGATCAAAGACATGCGAAGGGGGCTTATTCGTTGAAAGTGTGTTGTATTTTCTGTACTATCCAATAAATATGGAGGGTTTTTATTTTCTCACGCGTTTAACTCGATATAAGCCAACATATCTGCCATCAATTATCAGATGAACGACGAAGTCGTTTTTAATTTGTTTTATTAGCCAGTCGAATCGCTGCAAATTGGGAATGAAATGAGTGTCTAAACATTAAGATTCTGTCGCAAATTTAACAAATATGGGTAATTGTCACCCACTTGAATTTGTTGGTCGTGATAGCGAGACACAACACGTGAAAATTTAAATTATTTAATTCAGCGCTTTCATATGGTTAAGATATAGGCTGATGACGAGATGTATCCCAGCAAACAAAAAATATTTGTATAACATTTGTACAATGTTGGACCAGCGTCTGCGACGTTGGTCCAACATTGTACAAATGGTATACAAAGGTTTTTTGTTTGCTGGGATACATCTCGTCATCTCACAGTGACAATGATTGCGAAGAGTTTGCGAAAGTGGTCTGTCCGCGACTAATGGATTCACTACTGGACTGTGGATGATCATAGGATGATCATAAGTGAAAATATTACCTCTGGCAGCACGACAGGACAGTGCCGTCTCGGGGTGTTTAGCTTTATGGCACAGAGGATATTTATAGAACTATTCTAGATGTTGTTCACCGATAAACAGAAAAACAAAATATGTTTCTGCAGACTGTACTGTTACCATGTCATCAGGTTAACTCTTACAGCACGGGAATCGACTTTGGACTTCAGAATCTGAGGTCTGTAGACGTCAGATTTTGACGTCTATAGTCGATCCCCACACTGTAAGAGTAAAAATATTCCTAATGGCCGTTGACCCATATCATAGGAATTCAAAAGATGCAGAAAGAGCTTACTAAGACATTTATGATGATTTCAAATTGAAAAAAACACGTTTATCTCCATGGCTTAATTATATCGTCGCCTCGGAGCTGAAGGATCCTATCTGCCACTCTAACGAGTGTCAGATAGGATCCTTCAGCTCCGAGGCGACGATATATTTCAACGCTTTAAGGGTCAACGTCGGGTGAAAACCTGTAACGTTTAACAAGTGCAAGCATTGGCTGTTCTGGGTGGCAAAGTCAAACAGCAGTAATTGCCTTATTGAGAAGTAAGCAGTTACTTCTGTTTGGATTTGCTCTTCAGTGTTCTGATTGTTCTGTTTCCTGGCCACACGGGACGAATTTGTCCTGCCGACGACTCCATTTACTGGTTACACCTAGTAGATCGCACAAGCCATTTGACCTGACGATAACGGGCTGCGGCAGAGCGGCACTACTGCGGCGTTACCGTCGTGGACGATAGAGCGAGGAACCTGGCGAGGTGGTGAAGGCAAAAATGACTACAGAGGGGTGCTAGGTGAAGGAGCATTCACGCTGCCTGCCCAGAATGAATGATCAACGCTAAACCTGGAATGTGGCACGGGGTTTCAATCTAGTTTAATGAAAACGGGCAAGCCGAGACATTCTGGTCAGGCGTGGTTAATGAATTGCATTGATAGGCGTTAAGCAGACGGGCAGAAAATGCGCCGAGTAACGTAGCCCCTTCTATTTGAGGGGCCAATAAAATAGTGCCAAGGAAGCTTGCCCTTTCTGCGGCCCGGCGCGGGAGAAGGCCAACATAGCGGACTGGCTTCACTGGTTCCCGGTGTCTGCCACATAAACTGCCAGTCAACCAGACACTAGATAATTTGATTTTACATTTTATTGCATCAGTTCTGCAAGTAACCGTGTTTGTCGCATAAATAATCCTGCGGTGCGGCGACAGGGGTCGCGCCGAGCGCGTGGTTCAGGTTACATTCGCCAGAGGGGGTGTGTGTGATTGTGGGTGTCACATGACAAGGACTGTGAGCCGCGTAGTGATCCTGTCAGTGTGCGCTTCCTCCTACCACCATTAACTCATCAGAACTGACAAGACCTGGCAATATCCGCGCCCATACCTCACTCTATTACCTGCCACCGGTAATAGAGTACACTCGTATTGCACGGACAGATGCAATAATGTGACGTCAAACAACAAACAGTCGCCTGATGTTGATTTTGAGTTGGACCAGCGTCAACACAAAATAAGATTTCAGGTTAATCTCAAAATAAACATAGAGCGACTTCATTGATTTCAATTGGACCAGTGTTGCAGATCGTGGTCCAATATAACATCAGTTTGCTGTGGCATACCTTAATGTTAAATATCACATGACACGAGACACGCATTGTCCCGGTGCTGGTTCTAGAGGCCAGACTTTTAAACCTCAACCCACTATTGATTCAAAGTTGTAAGATAAATGTGCTATTTTAATTACCTATTGTGATGAAATCACATTAGAACATGTGACATTGCTGTGAGCCCTGCCAGTAGTATAATAATTCACCTGATTCTACCATAATGATACCGAATAATTATATGGCACCTTAATTTACCTGACCTACTTGTAGCTTCACACTCACTATGTATCCTAGGCTCTGTAACAGCGTGAAATGCAGTCTTGGTGATCCTTATGGTGCAACAAACGATAACGAAGTGTGGATGATTCCAAAATTATCACCAATTTTGTGTTACAATGCTAAAGATTTACTTACAACAAGCATACAGTTTACGTAACCCATCATCACGTTATTGTTACTTGTTATCAACACATTCTTACAAGGATCACCAAGACTGTACTTTCGCTGTTACAGAACCTACTAGGACTAATCTTGTCATGCAAAACAAGTTGGCACAAACTGTAGGCAGCTCGGACGGGATAGCACATAAAAATGTCATTATTACCACGAAAACAGATTAGTGAATGTTATTGCACTAGAAATATGGTCACAGATATGATATAAACTGGACATAATGTTGGGTTTTCATGGTCGTATAACAAGACCACCTGCTTCCTTCACACCCTTATATCCCAGGAACAGGAGTCGTTGATCCACTATTGACTTAACCCTTACAGCGCGGGGATCGACTTTAGTCGGCAAAATCTGACGTCTACAGACGTCAGATTCTGCCGACTAAAGTTGATCCCCGCACTGTAAAGGTGAAAATATTTCTACTGACCGTAGACCAGACACATAGGTATTCAAATGAATCAGAAAGAGCTAACTAAGACGTTATGATGATTTCAAATTGAGACACCATAGTCTCCATGGTGTATATAAAAAATATTCAGCGCTTTAAGGGTTAATGTTGGCCCACTGTCTTGGCCCAACATTATGCTAACATTGGGTGCATGTCTCGTGTTTGCTGGGATAACACTGTGTCTGGCTCCTCGACGGTCCGGCTCCCTGGTGACAAACTTGCTTTGGCCTGAGCTGTGATACATGCTAAGGATCTGTGCGCCTCTGAGCTCTATCCCCTGAAGATTAGGCGCCATAAATGTTTGATTGATAGTTTGATTGATTGATTTGTTATTTTATTAATAGTTTGTCTTGATTTCATTAATAAATTACACTGACAGTGTATGACTTGCTTCAGAATCAGCTATATGGTTTCAATTTTGTATTAACACGTCAAACTTGCCAGCTTCTTAAGGTAGCGATCTTTAGGGCCGATCCTTGGGGGTTGACATTTTGGGCAAGCATTTCTACACTGAGTGAATAATAATATGTTGCACAAATGGAATATGTTCTGTCAAACATACACATCGTCAATTTACAACTACATGTACGTAACATCAGGTTACAAAAATTGTTTAGTGTGTCAAAACAAATTATAAACTGAATGAGGAAAACATCATATTCAAACGTGTTTTTAAATATTGTAATGTTACAGCTGGCTATTGAATAATAATTCGTATTGACTGTAACAGGAAAACAGGTTATGTAAAAAATCTGAAATTTGAAAACTCCCGGTACATTGAAAGTAGTTTAGCATTAAAAAACAAATACAGTTTCAGGTTACCGCCTTATTTTAACATAATAATAACAAGTAGAGTTGATTCTGTAGTGTGGGAGTGTGTGCGCCTATATATACTGTGTGGGTGTGTGTACACAGACCACGTACACTGACCCCGCAGTGAGCGTGGCTAAAGACATCCAGCTAAAAGGTGAATTTGGAACAATTAGATTAGAGGAAGCTTAGGGACCCTCGTAAGGACTAGATACATCAGGAAGTGAGGGGCTTAATAGTGATGTACGACCAAGTCTCATCACAAAGTGCCCAGTGCTCTCACCCAGAATTAACACTCAGCACACGAGGTGGGTGAAAAAGTAAATTTGCTTTCTCTTGATTTGCGTGATCGCATACGTGATCACGTTAATCAAGTGAAAGAAAATTTAAATTTTCTGAACCCACATGTTTTTCATTCACATTTGCTCGATTAATAATTTAATCCTTGGACGTAGTTACAAACAACATGCATGCATTTAATAGAGATCTGATTTGCTAAAGGAACGTGTTACCTTAGCCATGTTGCGGGTTGTTCGTTAGCTAAATACTGCAAACATTGACATATTTTTTGTGGTGTCATATACAAGTCATTTACCATTAAAATGCAATTCCATTTGTCATGTTTGTACACTCATTTAATGCTTGTAACTGCAAATGTATACACTTACTAAATTTTAGGATGGTCATGCTTAGTTTTGTACACATATAACTGATTAATACCATAATTAAAAGATTCAAGAGAGAAACTGAATCAGAGTTAGCAAAATTGAGGATAAGAAAACAACACGTATGTGTTGCCTTAGTGGGCGATAATTACTTTGTATATTCTTTGTCTGTCACAATGATACTACCGTGTAGTTAGGTAATGCTCGTTGACCAATCATCATTGTGCTCTCGGCTTTTAACACGTTATCTCGGAAAACTTGCCTCACAGAACAAGATCCTAAAGTGACAAATAACATCTATGGGATCATGTATGACATTCAAAACTGAACATACTAAATTGGCCATATACAAATTTACACATTCACGCATTGCTATGTTTCCCTTTAATTTGACTGGAGATTACCCATGTTTTGTGAGCATTAACAAAAACCCATCAATTGTCCCAGCTAACTGGATATGTTGACACAGAGCTGACTCACTGCTCGACCAAAGATTGGTCAGAGCTGGAAAAAAATTGAGCAAAGGAATGCCCAATGGTGGGCCAGGATATACCGTTACTAAATAAAGCAGGGCAGTTTAATCTGTGTTAGCAAACCAAGGCATGATCATGCAAACATGAGATGCCAGCCGAACCTTGGCTAGATGGTGGGCTAGCGTCGCAGACGTGGGCCCACCATCTAGCCAAGCTTGAAAGCACATGGTCGTTGTGCTACAATCACCCACAGCAATCACAGTCGTTGGTCTGGCAAGATAAGATTTGCCGCTCAAGTAATGACCGTTCTTAGTATCTCTTGTGGCTCATTTGGCAGACAATATGCCAGGCGGATTCTTGCCACGAAGGCCATTCTCCCACCGCCAGTGTGCATGTAACGTTTTTATAGACGTGTGCTATAAAGGGGAATAATAATTACTTACCATTCGCAACCGCTAAATTTGAAAATATAATTAAAATATTAGAGAACAATAGAAACCGCCTGCAGGAGGTCAACAGTATATATGATTATACTACCGGAACACATATTATTACCCCATGAAATATCTGATGTCATTGTAGTTTAATGACAGTGTTCTACAGGCCCGACCGTTTATCTCAGCAATCCGCTTACTCTGATGAGTGCACTCTTATTTTACCAAACATTGTTATTTGACAAGCAGTCTTGCAGAAATGTCCAGCATTTCCACTGCTCTTTTTGTACTGGACAGTCGCTGATTGTGTCTATCATTTTCTATAATTGTTTTATAGTTTTAGGTAGATCTCAGTGACATTCGATTTACAAACAGGACTAGTAGTAGCCGCTTATCAACACAGGGTAAATCCAGAACACATTTGGAGCTGGAAATCAAGAAAAATGCAAGCAATAACTTCAAAACTGAAAAAATGCAGATTTTAGCAACATTTTCAATATTTAGGGGATCCAGCGTATGTAGCATACGTTCTGCAGACTTACCAGGGACACACTTGTGTTCAGCCAGCAGATATGATGTTGTGTCTCCGGGACATGTTCGTGAGCTGTAAACATTATCATCTGGAACATCCATGAGGCACTGGCGTCTCCCGGAACACGCCGCATCCATGTGACGCAACACGTCGCTATGGCAACCCAGGTAACCAAGGTTCTGCAGCACGCAGCGCCCGATGCGCATGCGCCCGTATTTGGCTGACATCATAAGGATCACGTGACCTGGCGAGCACGTGACGTTCAGGAGGTCACGGTTGCAGTATTCAATTTCAGCTGCAACACACAAAGTCAGATTATTTTTTCATAAATAATGTCATGTAGTTTAGATTCCTTGTTACACAATGTAATGAAATGCACTACAATGCAATGCAATGCAATGCAATACAATGCAATGCAATGCAATGCAATGCAATGCAATGCAATGCAATGCAATGCAATGCGATGCAATGCAATGCAATGCAATACAATGCAATGCAATGCAATACAATGCAATGCAGTGTAGTGTAGTGCTGTGCAGTGCAGTGCAGTGCAGTGCAGTGCAGTGCAGTGCAGTGCAGTGCAGTGCAGTGCAGTGCAGGGCAGGGCAGGGCAGTGCAGTATAATTCAATACAAGTCAATACAATGGAATGTAATGCAATGCAATATACTGCAATAGAATGTAGTGCAGTGCAGTGCAGTGCAGTGCAGTGCAGTGCAGTGCAGTGCAGTGCAGTGCAGTGCAGTGCAGTGCAGTGCAGTACTAATTTATCCCAATTTATACCATGGATCACTGTAACAGGACACTCTGTCAATTGAGAGGGAACTATTCATTCATAATTTAGCAATTCTAAGATTTGCGGGAACATGCCATAAACAGACCCCGCTTCTAAATGTCTTATAACGTTGAACTAGTTTGGAGGATATTTCAATCATATTACATTATTGTATTGCGTTGTGTTGTATTGCGCTGCATTGGGTTGCCATTGCATTGTATTGTATTGTATTGTATTGTATTTCATTTCATTACAATCGTGAACAGAAATTAAAAATACTCGCCAATGCTGCTGTTGAAATTAATCGATCCCTATTTCATATTATTTGAATGCTAATCATGATTGTGAAATTCCTTAGACAGATGATGCCAAAGGGAACATTTTAAAATGACCTGTTGCTCCTAGAACACACTGATATGTAATTACTGGGGGCAAAAAATGGAACACATACGTTTGCTTTTTCAGCCTGGATCAATTTACAACGAGAAAACTTCCGCAGATGCAGATGCATTTATAGATTGTCGTCTTACAAGATGAGGTTCTTATACCTTTAACCGCCGGTGCCGCATATATTCGGGTTTTTATTTTTTATTAGCACTTAAAGTAGGCCCCTACCACATTTTAAACATGGTAAAGATAAAATGTGACAACAATCAGCAATATTTGAAATAGTGGACCTACGTTTTTTCAAAACTGAATCATTTTCAATCACTTGAAGTTGAGAACCGCGTCAGCGGGACACAACTTCAAGTCGGTGAAAATTCAAATTGAATAATTTGGCGGTTAAAGGGTTAAACCACCTTCAAATGTTATTCTGACATTATAGGTCCAAATATAAAAAAAATGAAAATCCTTGCAATTAATATATATACTATACCATCTGCATGATAAAATATATGATATGTTATATGCTTATGAAAATCAATTGTACGTGCTGCATCACAATGTGTTGTGCATACTTATCCCTGTTGCTGTCGATGATATTTTGCAAAATTTGCTGGACATCAACACGATATATAAATTGATTATACGTTCTTTGGTCAGCAAAAACGAATGATTTGTCTGATGTCTCAGTCATTCTCAACCATTTTTCAGCGACCCCCTCGAAAAGTTCGTGAGTATTCCAGAAGTTAGACAATTTGACAGGTGGTGGAAATCAGAGATTCAAACTAAATGATGTTAACGGGTATAGACGAGTGTCATAATTAGCAATGTAATCAAGTGATAGCGACCACCATTTTATTTAAACTGCATGATATTTTGACATGAAATATTCGGGATTGTCTAACACTAGAAAAAAATACTTTCCAAATTTGAGGAAAATTAGTTAAGAATAATTGTTGAGGTGATATATCAGTAAAAAATAATGCGTTATTAGTAATGCCTTATTAAGTAAAATCTATAACTTATACTATCATGTACATATGCGGAGAAGCAGAAAAACTACATACCAAGTTATAGATAGTGACTGTTTCTTTCGTTTGAAGCTGGGAATTGCGTGAGCAATTCCAGTTTTTTGCGTTTTATTCATAAAAATCCAGGAACATTACCAATTTCCTATGACCGTGACCCAATTTCAATCCCGTGACACAACAAATACATAGAATATACCTGTAAAAATGTTTTCAATAGAAATAACCCAACTGCAAAGCATATCCAAAAATATAGCATCACCTTGGATATGAAAGGGTGTATCTGCCACTGAAGTGAAGTGGCAATACACTCTTTCATATCCAAGGGGACGGCAGTAGTTCCTGCGTTTTGCCTTAGCACGACAGAATGACTTTAACATCGATTATGTATAATCTTTTGGCATAGGTAATATTTTGAGCAGAAAAGGCTCAAATTCAAACTGATCAACTGCTCTTACAAAATACAACATATTGAAAACTACCGAGACCATTGAGCGCGAAATGACAACACTGAGATTTAAACTTTGCTTACATAATTTAATAATATGAAATGGATAAACATGCTAAAGGTACGCTTATTCATATTCTATTTCTACATCTAAGTCGTAAAAAACCTAAGTGAGTATATTCTTAAGTTGATATCTTCATTTTGCTGTTATTGATAGAATTGTCGTGCCAATAATGGACGTTCTACTAGTATCGCTGGGCTATACTCTATACTCTGACCAATGAAAGATACATAAATTGTGACAAGCCTCTTATTGGTTCGCTAATGATATATTGACCGTGATCGTATACATTATGTAGGGGAGACCGGGGCTAGTTGAAACGCGAGGTAAGTTTAAACACTGCATCTAAAGCCCGAAGTATGATACTTATGAATGATGTGAGAACACCTATCGAATGCCAATTGTGTGATACAGGAAAGTCCAGAAAGTTAGCCTTTACAGCACTGTGCATCACCTTTGATCCAAAGATGCCCCTGAAAATACCCTGCATGGATGTCAAATGGGAGCGAATGCAGTTGAATTAAACATCAAAATTGATATGTTCTTGATTTCTTTGTAGCCCTGTATATATTTTCAATACATTTATTAAATACAATATAGTCGAATCCGTCAAATTCAGACGTGTTTTGATCTTTTATTTTATATGTTAAACCAAAAAATAAAGACGTCTCTATTCACATTGAGTATTTTTTTTGTAATTCGTGCCAAGGGGTTTGTGTTTGCGTGACAGTGACCAGGTCACTCGACTGAGAGGAAAACCAAAAGCAATCTGGTGTATTACTTGAAGTTTGCAAGATCTTTACTTCTAGGCCAACGGGAAATATATTTTTCGATCCGCTTTCCTGATACCGGATCTATTGGAGCACATCCTGTTTTGCATAGACAGTGATATTTCATGTGAACATGGCATAATGAACAGCAAAATGGCTGACGGCTAGGATCCACTTCATCAATTCTGTCTCTAGTTCCTGCTGCATTTGCCAGGGGGCTTAGTGTCTGCTGAGATCACGTGACAATGGCCCAGAGACCTGGTAATCCTTGTATAATCCTCTGGCAATAACTATTAACGGTGTAGCCTGATCCTAGCCGGGATCGCACGCCCTTATAAAACACCTCCTGCACATTGTGCCGTCTCTAAGTACGTGTCCCCGTCACAATAGCAACCCCCAGCCTTATTAACCCTTTAAGCCCTCACGATGCATTAAATCATCATTTCACATCTCTGAAAACAGACTTAATTCTCCTACAACTAGAGGTTTTAGAATGAAAATTTCCATGAAAATGGTTCACCAATACATGACAATTTTTTTTCACCCACTTCTAGTCATCTTTATCAACCACAAGTCGAGAATTGCGACAGCAATTCGCGGCTTGTTGTGGATGAAGATAACGATGGTAAATTCAGGCTTGAAAGGGGTAACCCTAGTCCTTTAGATCAATAGAAATACATGTATCATTGAATTTGATAAAACAGCCATTGGTAGATGCTTGGTAAGTCCAATAATTTAATATTAGAGATGTCGATGTTTTCATCAATATAAATGTTTTCGTCATTTGGAGCTGAAAATTGCGTTTGCAAGTCCAGCTCCAAATGACGAAAAGTACAATTGTAACCATTCAGTAAGACAAGGGTTAACACCCTAAGTGCTAGACACCGCTTTAACCGTTTATACTTTATACCAATGCATTGTAGTTCCGGGAACCGGACAAACATCACATGCTGATTCATTGCCATCTTCCACGACGTTTTCCCAACTTTAACACAATATTGGGTTACCATCGCGCGATGCTCACGCTGTCAAATGGATATTAGTTTAATATCATATTATTATATATGATATATCCGTTAAACTTTTAACAGCCATGCTGCATCTAAACACCATATAATAACGTGCATAATATTTTTTGAATGCTATTAAAATTGTAGAAAATTCCAAAATCTATGCAAATAATGAAGTTACTCTTTCGATCAGGTTGATGTAGGACGTAATACTATTGACATTGGGGGTGGTGTCTCGTCTGTAATTTTCACCATTTACTTATTAACATTTACCTCACCTGGAATTTCACATTCAATGTCAGCAGTGAATATTTATTTCTACCTCGCAGATAATTAAAAATAACCAGTTCAATAAAAAAATAACCAAGTTGAAATCCCCAGACTAGCAGTAGTTGAGGGTCGACCTGAATGCTAGGGGCCGCATTCTCCTACATTTGTGGTAAAGTTACGATTTTATAAATGTAGCTTACTATTGTGTAACTCGTACGAGAATACGGCCCCAGTCAGTCAATTGCCTGAGTATTGTTCTGCCTTACTGTGTCGCATCACTGACATTACATCTGCATTAGTATTACTGCTGAGCTGTGTTCCCAAGTTACACAACCACCACCCAATAAATGATTGAAGCCAGACTCAAAGAGGCGGGATAATTTATTGGATGATTGCTGTGGTATAGTGTACCTTAATAAAACGCATGTAGTGGACGAATATTTTCCCTAAACATGCTAATAAGAATGGCCGGAAGATTGACCTAAATGCAGATGACACTTATAACCATTCCAGTCCATATAGCAGCATATTCGTTATGTATATGGCTTTTAAATCAACGCTACTTAGCCGACTACAGTTTTTTTTAGCACATGTAATCTGAATTTGAAAAAGTGAAATGTGTTTTAAATATGGATCAGTGATTTACGTTGTGGCTTCAAAAATCTAAATAATTGTTAGTCATTTGAAGTTGTGGATCGCAGTAGCGAGACACAATTTTCAGTCAGGAAAACAATAATTTCGCAGCTCAGAGGTGATGATTGCCTAAGATGATTTTCAAGATGTATCCCATGATCAAATATGCACTAAAGTTTACCATATAATCTAGTCGGTGACAAATTTGACCTACCGAAACCAAAGTAGATCTATACAATGAAACAATAATCTAGTGAAGCCAAGATACATTTCGTTATAAATTACCATCCAGCAAAGGACATTTAGGAGCATACCTATCTCAGAACGTCCAAGTAAAAACATCAACAAAAAACCGGCACTCCAGCTGTCAATGTCACATTCTATCATAAGTTTGAACTTCATATCTGTAATTATCCTAAAAAACACTGATAAGTTGGACTTAATAGAATTAGATAAACGCATTATGTCGGCTTCATTTTCAGTTACATTTTTAACGCACCTTTCGCTCTGTAGGCATATCAACCCTAGCGGTCAAAGGGTTATATTTGAGTGGCATAAACACACAACAATTTGGTTGTTGGAGGACTATATTGTAATCACTGGTACATAACTGGCATTAAAAACATATTAAGAACGATTTTTCCCGCACCAAAACCAGAGATCAAATAGCTACTATGTATAATACACATATGATATGTAGTAGCAAAAAAATGCTCTGGAAAGCGTAGAAACCTAAAGATATATAAATATGCATAATTATGTTTATTAAAGTATATTCATTATCAAACGTGTTCCCACCAGAACCGAGACGTACTTCTATGAGCCGTATGCACTCTCCTCTAAATCTATAGAATTTCACCTTATAACATCTGAACAATTTTGATGTGCAGACATGAAATGGTAATGGCATAGAAAAAAGATGCCGAGCGTAGGCTCTTCCATTAGAGACCATTAGGCGTCGACATTAGATAGATATCACTCACGCTTTGCAGCTTCCCTCAGAGCTGCAATCTGCACCGATGCATGTTTTAAAATATATCTGATTTCCGTTAGATTATTCGTGTTTGTTTTCCTTATAGATCATAATTATAATCATATGGAGGAAGAATGTATGATCGAATTCAATCCTTTGTTTAATTACGGGGTTCCAGACAAAATCAATTAGCTTATCTTTTCATGCATCCGTCGGATATTTTTTTAAGTGAAAAACGTTACTTCCGTATGACAAATCAGACTGTTTTTACTCTGTGTGTCTTAACATGATCAATAAGGCGAATAATTCGATATTACAAAATTCAGAGCAGTATAATACCGCCTGAAAGCTTTCCAAATATCATAGTCGTGAGTAGGTTTACTGTCCTAAATGCTTATTAAAAGAATTATTATGCCATATCATGTGCGTACAGAACCGATAGGAGTATCAGCCCCAGCCTATAGCGAGCATTGTATATTGAGAAGATCAGAGTCTCTTCTGGTCGACTCTTTGTAGACAGGGGGTCAAGACAGTGGTGTCGGATTTGGCTTCAGGGCAAAACATTAGCGGGACCGATGTGTCATTCCTCAGCTCAATAGGGTCAGCCACTTCTTCCCCAACTCAATAAACCTGTGCCCTGACATTGTTTGGCTTGTTGGTCACGCTGTTTGTGCACTGGTGACAAAGTCAATAGAAGTGTAGAAGAGAGAAGAAGCGTATGAGGAAGTGAGTGATCAGGATCAGGGGATAGTCCAGTAAACACCTGATGCGGATCCAATATTGTAATAATGTCGGGCCGGCGTTGCGGACGCTGGCCCAACGTTAATACATTATTTTGTCAACACCTGGCTAATGGGAGATGTTTACAGATAGTCTGCGACGGTGGCCCAACATTAAAACGACATCAGCTGAATACCCCGTGTCTGTTACAGCTATGATTAAGCACTGTTAAGGACACAGTTGAAGACTTTTTCTGGGACTTTTTAATGTTTCACCAACAGCTGGAATAAAAGCATCATTGACTGAACGACATAATGGAAAGCGTCTCACAGAAGAGTGTTTGCAACGGGTTGTCCTCTTGTGCAACCTAACGTTATCTGTATACTGTTCCTATTTAGACGCCAGGCATAATATTCAAGTTTTGAGCGCTGATTTACTGTTTTTAATTTGTCGAGAGATGTGGGAAGGTAGAGCAAAATAAACATGTGTAGTGATGATACATTGTTCGATGTTAGTTCTATTGTTCGCTTGAAAAATAAATAATTTCGCAACATCTTCAAGACAGAATGATACTAACACCAACAAATAAATGTAAATACATTTTGCCACAATAAGTTCAACCCTTATAGCGCGGATGTCAATTTTAGACGTCAGAATCTGACGTCTATAGACGTCAGATTTTGATGTCTTAAGTTCATCACCGTACTGAAACAGTAAAATATTTATAATTGCCGTACATGATTTATGATTTCATATTGCAACAAGCCCTTTGATCTCCATTGTTTATATAAACATATTTCGGCGCTTTAAGGGTTAGGAAGTAAAAGCTTACCAGAGGACAAATGCGACCATGTCACGGAAATTGGCGTGAATCATTAGGAGGTCCTTTTGTTTTTTGGGGGGGAAATGGGGATTCAACATTGATGGATGTGGTCGTCGATAGTCCTATTAGCCTGCGAAAATAGTCTAATTCCTTGGCCTGTCTCTTACACGAGCTCTGGGATTGCTTGACCAACAATTGGCAAACTCATTCTGCTCAGAAAACGTTTCACGCTGAGGGAGCTAATGTTTGACAAGTGATCGTAACTGAACTGGAAGGCAACCTGCATCACCAGGGAAGTCACGTTTACCACTAGGTGGCCCTCTACTTGTCTACTACCATGATGCCATTCTAAGATAATAAAATATAGCACAGGCTTATTTGTTACTTCGAAAAAACCCATATAACGATTGATTGTAGGGATTCGTCGCATTTTTATTGAATATTTTACAATGCACATTTATTTTATTTCATTGTTACTGACTCAGTGTTATGTAAAATAAATAACAACTCACATAGGGCAGCTGTTGACAAAAAAATATCGAGCGTATATTTATGTGCTACGTTTAACCCTTTTAGTGCGGAGACCGTCTTTAGACGTCAGATTCTGACGTCTGTACACGTCAGATTTTTACGTCTAAAGATGGTCCTTGCGCAGAAAGAGTTGAAAATATTCTAATGGTCGTATACCCATACCATCGGTATTCAAATGAAGCAGAAAGAGCTAACAAAGTCATTTATAATGATTACAAATTGAAAAACAAGCTTTGGTCTGCATGGTTTGTACAAAAATATTCTAGCGCTGCAAGGGTTAATGGCTCAGCAATGTGGCTCCTAGCCATCCCAGCGAACACGACACATTAAAACAATGTTGGTGTTATGCTGGGCCACCGTCCACCAACATTAACCCAACATTGTTCCAATGTGTCGTGTTTCCTGGGATGTTAACCATATCTCTAATGATAACATACGTACAGACTTACAATTTAATTTATTTTTGTTCTGATACTGGCAGACAATGAATGTCGTTAGTAACAACAAAAACACCTTTAATATGAATAACTATCAGCTGCTTGCGAAAATATGCATGACAGAGTTGGTGCATGAATGGTGCATGAATAGAGTACACAATGCGTTGGCCCAAGATTCAGCCATCATTGAGTTTACCTAATCGTCTGTCGGTATGACAACGTAAGACGGACGTATTCTGTTTTCTCATATACGGCGTTGCCCAGACGTGAATGTATCTCACTGACTTGACATTGCCAAGCAAACTCGTAGCGACGTCAGGCCAACATCCAGCCAGCATTGGATTTATCCTCTATGTTTTTCTGGGACTTCGATGCCGTGAATCTTGCTGATGCGCTCCACCAAACAGAAGACAGTGACTGACCCTCCAAACAATACACATCCACCCAAAGCTGGTCCAATGTTGGTCCACCATTGGGTGGATATCCCCTGTTTGCTTGGCATGGCCGCCATCTCAGGATCAGCATTCAGCCAGCTCTGGACTGTGTGGCGGGATGTGCTCCCGTGACCGCGTTGTCTTTCTCCTGTCCCAGTCTCAAAGGGGGAGACACCGGGCGTTGAACCAATGTTGTTGTGAAAATGGGCAAGCGTCGCAGACGCTGGCCCATTTTGACAACAACATTGGCTTAACGTCTGGTGTCAGTTGGCAAGTTGATACATGGGATTGTCGGGACCAGATAGTTTGGGTGGGGGGGGGGGGGGGAGGGGGGGGGGGGAGGAGGTGTGAGACCTCAGCACCCCGCCAGATGCCCATGTGGATACCAAGGTTACCACAGCCATTGTAATGCCGCTCATCACTCAGAAGCCGTGAAAAACCACCAGAGGTCAAATACTCCAAGAATACCTAAAATACTCTCACTCACAATGCACGGGCAATGCCCTGACGCAGACAAGCGTATCTTGTTGAAACAGCAAGCTGCATAAAGTGTTACTGGCTTATATCCCAGGGAATTCCAACATAGCTTTCTGCAGGAACAACAAATGACCTTTAGCATTTTCGCCTAAACAATATTCATAAACATGTTATTTTTGCCCTTTTAAGAAATCTTTTCATCTCATGTTTTCATTTGTTCATTTCATTTGTTAGATCATCAACATGTTTGCATTAATGGTTTTCGGAAACACCATCGATCAGGTCTTTAGTTGTTAACGGTGCTGACAAAACATATTGATTTTTCAATTAGTTTGTCTTCAAGAAAGAATATAATTTGCGTATTTCATTAAAATAACCTTTGCAACTTTGAGTTGCGAATCATACTGAAATGAAAACATATTTTAGAAACGCAAATACACAAGTGTTCTATGAATAAAACGTCTGGGCATTTTTGTGTGTACATACATACAGATTAAACTGGGTCAGGAGAAACGAAATTAAAATTAAAACGAATTAAATGACAATCCTGACACAATATTTTGCATCTGTGTGACAAGCTTACCTACTCTTTCTCTCCCCTGAACAGGTCCTTTACAAGTCTGATGTATCTGACAAGTCAAGTGGGATAATTTGAATGTAATTCCAAATGGTACAATTTATCAAAATAAAAATCAGTTTTTCAACTTTTATTTGATAATAATAAAATGATGCCTGTGTATTTTATAGGATCAGATCATTCTGTTTTAGGTGGGGATTATCACAGCAATTCACAAATCGAGATGATGAAAATGAGAAAAAATGGCAGTACAAAAAATCAACCACTTATTATTTCATTATTGCGACGAGGGCAAACAACATACAGATTAATTTAATTTGTATCGTGCTAAAGATATAAAGTTTTGCCCGTTTTCCACGTATCGTGTTTGATGGATTCGTTGTAGAAGCGCGCAGGGGGGGGGGGGGATTTGTGAACCTTAATTAGGGAAAATCAATTAGGTTAATCACAATTTAAATGCCCTTTTGCAGGTCGCAGGGTCTAAGCTATGATTGTGCAAAATATGAAGTTGACCCATTAATGGTAAGGTGGTCTGCATGAACATGACATACATGTCTAAATACATGTAGCATAGTACATTATTATAGTATGTGTATTTTACAAAAGGTAATTTTCACTTTGAGATGGGAATTGCGATATTTAAACTCACACCTCAAAGTGAATGATAATGAGAAGCAATAACCACAATAAAAACCATCATCCGCGATTCGTAACGTGTAGGTGGAAATAAAACATCACGTACAAGAGTTTGTCTGTGTATTATCTTACATATTGTTTCAACATATTTTCCGTCACTGGAAACTATGATTCTAACATGTCCAATGCTATTTAGACTTCTAAATTGGACAATAACAATATTTACTTATCACAAATTCACGTTTTACTAAATATATTGCATTATTACCCATATGACATGTTTTTCAACGTGGTTAAACGTCAACTTGAGAGGCAAAATGTTGGCTCATCGTCTTCGACGCTGGCCCAGCATTAGCCCAACATCGGGCCAGCTCCTCGTGTTTGCTGGAATAGGTAGGGTGAAGTCTACAAGGTGACCCCTGCCCAGGAGGCTCAGTGTCCACATGTTTGCCTATCTTGATATCTCGGTTGTCTGCCTGTGTGCATCGTTCTGAAATAATTATCAACTGATCTGGCTGAGAACACGTCACAGATGATTGAGTAGTTGGCAAGTAACAACCTATATTAGATTTCGGGATGAGATCTGAACTCGTGACGCGCGCAGCTTTTAACCATTACAATACAGAGCAAGTGAGTGAGTGACTGATTGATCGGCAGTTTACGTTGCCTTCCCTGTCCAAATCTGCCGTGAGACTATCATAAACCCGCCCTGCCCCCTATTATTATCACTGCAACTGATATATCTGGCGTTTGCTCTGAAATAACATGTACATGTGCACCATAATATGTTTGCAAGTATTTATTTTAAAAGCACTGTGCCACACATTGTTTATGTTTATTCCGAGGCAAACTTCTTGAGCTAAGGCTATGAGTAGTCGTATCATCGCTCATCAGTTTATGATGACTTTGCGACACCCTAAGCTAATTTCGGTTCTATTTAAAACACACCACTACATTATTTTCTTTGTCCGACCACTACATTCTAAGCCGGGAATGGAGAGTTATTGTTGACCTGGGGCCGTATTTTTGAACGTTAACAAGTTACGAATTTTCATATTCGTATCCTTGTATTCCCGAAAAAGATATTAGCATGTTACTAATAATGTCACGGCATGCCTAAGACAAAAAGAAACGCAAATGACCTTATATTTTATATATGGACCAGCTAATTTACATCCTTGACACAACAACTCTCAGCTTGGATTATAGTTCATGACTGCTACTTCGTAACTTACGACACAACTTTCGACTTCGTAACTTTATGGTTTTATTTACGAAATTTATTAGAAGATACGAAATTATTTATTCGTAGAAATTTCGAGAATAGTACTTACGAATTTTTGGAAAAAGATACGAATTTGGTGAAAATTCTACGAAATTTCGTACATTTGACCACTTACGAAGTTCGTAACTCTTCGAGAATACGGCCCCATGTACAGACCAATTATCATGGTCGGCTTATGGTATTAAAAGCAATCAAGTGTGACCGAGCTGTTGATTATGTGGGATCCTCATTATGGGCGGATGTGTTTTAAGGCAGTTTAAACTCTCGGAGCTCTACATTCTTAGCTGTGGAAATGAAATGAATCGGGTTTTAGGCCACCGTTGTGCACATATAGGCTAAACTGGGCCAGTAAAACCTCCTGAGGATGGTGAGATGATTGAGATGGCACTGTCCTCCAGACACAGGATTCAAAATTCGAGCCCTGACGGTCTGAGGCCGAGCACGCTACCTCTCGGTCACGGAGGCTTCCCACAATACTGACTTTCACACGTGGATGAGGAAGAAACATTTTTGTTTTTTTCAAACCGCCGAGACCGGGAACCGAACCCCGAACTCTAGCGTGACAGGCAGCGGTGCTAACCACTACCCTAGGGCCCCCGCCCTCTTAGCTGTGGAAAAGGCCTCGGCCTTCGGCCACAGCCTTTTCCACGGTTAAGAATGTACAGCTCCTCGAGCTTTATCATATACGTCAAATGTCTCGTCAAAATTAATGTCCCGTCTTATAAGCCGGGATGTATTATCGTTGCTTACATGATTGATAATGAACCACATAGTCCCTGGTTCGATTCCAGCCAACACAGTGTCTCCAATACACACATTTGAAAATAATTATTTCGAAGACCCAATTCATTCAAAGAGTTACTTAATAAACAATGACTATATTAAATGTAACTCTTACAAAGAATTGGATCTTCCAAAGAATAAGAAAATAATTATTAGCGCAGAAGAGCCAACTTGAAGGGGGATGAAAACTCGCAGCTGTAGATTTAATGAAAAACATGTTGGTCAGGTGTGGGTTCCAATTTTAAAAAAACATATCACAGTAATATTATCACTATGCATGCATAGTTTATATACCTTATGTTTTAAACATTTTAGACATCGATAAATAATGTTTCCATCTAAAATAATAGGTTTAAGATATAATAATATGTATCGTCCACGGGACATTAATGATTTTCAGCTTGACTGCATTTCTTTGAACTTTTATCCACAAAGAGCTGGCCCATCGTCCGGCCACTGCTGGACCAAAGTCGGTGACATTTTTCGAGCTGTGAACAGGCGATGAGCGAATGTTTCCCGTGGGTGGCCGTCAATTTTGGGGTTTGCTATCGTACAGCATGTTGCCCGGCTGAGTTGTGCTGTCACCGGCAGGGTTTGAACCCTCCTCTGTGTCGTTCTCCCTCTGATCTATCTCCCCCAACACCGGATGCCACTTCCCTCAGGAGAATCCCGTAAAAACACAGGATTCAGCTTAGAGCCAGTCGACAGCAAACCTAATCAATGTCGGACATAAATTACATCGCCACTGCTCATTCTATCCGTCCCATATCCATTGCCCGCGTCCCCTCGACCCCTCCCGGGTTTTATCTCCCATATTTCGCCGCGGCTACCACTCCAGCCTGGTGGTGGGTTTTGCCTCGCTTCTTTGCCACACCCCTTAGTCCCCTGGGTCTCAACCTTACCTATTCAGTGGGGGTCTCGTCTGGCGGGACTTTCCCTGTAGGCGACACCCAGATAGCGCCTGTGAGCCTCTCTGATCGCCATAATATTACACTGGGGTATCCAGATCACAGACCAGCTTTATAAGCATTTCAGCGGCACCATCACTAACCCCAACTGAATCACAAAACATTCGACAATCACAGTAGGTAAATCGCAGTTGATATCCTCCTTAACTGTACTATTTTTACACATTCTGCAATTTCCGTTCCTTATCAACGATGTATATACGTAACGTTCTATATTGCCAATTGATTTTCCAGCTAAATTGGCAATATTTATTTGTTTATTAGGCTTTATATACACACATATATACAGTAATATAGTACAAATATGCAATTGTAAGCTAGTGTGTTCGTTAGGATGTCAAAGATGTGACGGTTAAATTCAGGTTAGGTGTAGAAGATAATTTTCATATACATATGATATAAAATATATATTTCCCGCGCCAATAACAGAGATAAAATAGCTACAAATTATTTTAAAAAGTAGCAAAAAAGAACCTCTGAATAGCGTAGACACCTTTAAAATAAATACAAGTAAAACACTTATAAAAACATGCAAGTTTCTGAAGTATGTAGTAAAACAATATAAAAACACGTGTCCCAGCTGAAACGAGAAATCAACACAGCGCTGGCAAAATGCTGGCAAAATCCGGCCCTTACCAAACAATATATTTATAATCACATCGTATAATGACGATCCCAATCCCTAAAATAAACAAAAAGTGACGTTAATTATTTATACTTTGATTATTTATACGTTGAACCTATAAATATCGAGAAAATTATTTACTTTTACCGATGGCAAGTGATGTAATTATGTATCTTTAATCAATTATAGAGCTAAGAATCACATGTTTGATGATTAAACTCTTAGTTTGTGTTATTTTAAATACAGAGGGATAGTGGTTGTGATTACATATTACGTCATTGTCTGCTACGTTAACTGACCGCGAGCTGGTTGGTGGTGATTACACAACGTCGATGTCAGTTGCGTTAACAGACAGGGAGCTGGTTGGTTGTGATTACAATACGCCTATTATGTTACGTTAGCTGACAGAGAGTTGGTGGTTCATGATTACAATAAATCCAAGTCTGTTACATTAGATGGCAATAAGTGTATGTTTGGTAGTGATTACAAAACGTCTATGTATGTTACATTAGATGACAGGGAGTTGGCTGCTGGTGATTATAATATGTCTATGTCTATGTCTGTTACATCAACTGACAGAGAGCTGGTTAGTGGTGATTACTGATTACAATACGTCTATGTCTGTTACATTAGATGACAAGGAGCTGGTTGGTGCTGACGACAATACGTCTATGTCTATTACATTAGATATATTGGTGATGATTAAAATACTTCTATGTCTGTTACATTAGCTGACAGGGTGTTGTTTGGTGGTTATTACACTACTTCTATGTATTTTATATTAGCTGACAGGGTGCTGTTTGGTGGTAATTATAATACTTCTATGTCTGTTACATTAGCTGACAGGGAGCTGTTTGGTGGTTATTACACTACTTCTATGCCTTTTACATTAGCTGTCAGGGTACTGTTTGGTGGTAATTACAATACTTCTATGCCTTTTACATTAGCTGACAGGGAGATGTTTGGTGGTGATTACAATACTTCTATGTCTGTTACATTAGCTGACAGGGTGCTGTTTGGTGGTTATTACACTACTTCTATGTATTTTACATTAGCTGTCAGGGCACTGTTTGGTGGTAATTACAATACTTCTATGTATGTTACATTAGCTGACAGGGAGCTGTTTGGTGGTGATTACAATACTTCTATGCCTTTTACATTAGCTGACAGGGTGCTGGTTCTTGGTTAGCTGACAGAAAGCTGATTGATGGTGATTACATTTCGCATATCCCTGTTATATCCGATGGAAGGGAGCTGGAAAGTGGTGATTACAATACGGCTATGTATGTTACATTGGCTGACAGAGAGCTGGTTGGTGGTGATTACTTTACGTGTATATTATATGTTTCGTTAGCTGACAGGGAGCTGGTTGCTGGTGAGCACCATGTGTATATGTCTGTTACGTTAGCTGACAGAGAGCTGGCTGGTGGTGATTACAATACGTCTATATATGTTACATTAGCTGACAGGGAGATGGTTGCTGATGATTACTGATTACAATACGTCTATTTCTGTTAAATCAGATAACAAGGCGCTGGTTGGTGGTGTTTACAATACGTCGTTGTCTGTTACACTAGATGACAGATAGTTGGTTGGTGGTGATTAAGTGCGCGGTGACGACATGGATTACGTGTAAACCACATGGATCAATCCTATGTATCCATACTTCGCCATCCCATCTATCTAACCATCATCACAATCAGAGCGACTCATATTGCATGCAGGAGACTTCAAAATCCGTTACCGTTAGATTTTACCCAGCATATACGAGACATTCGGTTGGCGAATGATAATGTAACATTAGGGCATTATTTCGTGCAGATGTAGTCGTGAGATCTGTCAACATCAAATCATTTATAAACAGCAGCTTGATATATAAGACAGTGAAAGTTAATTTCCAAATATTCCAGAACATAAAATTGTTTTACCTTATGCTGCGCGAATTACCATATGGCGTACTTGATAAATGTAATTATGTTTTTTCTACTATTTAAAAGTAGAACACATATATCCAGCTATATCTCTTTATTCTGATATGTATGTATAATGAACTTGAATGCAAAGCCTCATTATTTGATCAAATGTTTAAGGAAACTATATTTTAAAGTGTGCGGGTATGATATTACAGCTAGTATTTAAATTACGAACATCCACACAAAAAACGTCACGTAATTGTTGAAAAGCAGGTGAAGTAGTTTATACATGTATTTGAAGTATATGTTACGATGACTTACAGACCCGTATTATCGAACAAGTTACGATATATCGTACGCTTCAGATTGGTCGAGATAGCCATCTTGACCAATCCGAAGCCTACGTTATATCGTATTTTGTACGAGAATACGGGCTCTGTTATGTGAATTCTGTGAATTTTAGACCACTGATTATTAGTACTGTTATTAGCAAAAACTACACTATTTCTGTGCTGGGTGTACATTCAATAAATGATATAACGAACAATGTTAGCCCATTTAACACGAATACATACTTTTAGCCAAGTAGAGTATAAGTTGTCGTACAAAATGTCAATGTGCGACTTCTTCCAGGAACTGGAGCAGTGACATAATATGTAGTGTTCTTACGGCATTCTAGCTGCGATTGCTCGACTTTTGTGTTGATTTCGGTCGAATTTTGAGTCCACGTTGTACATCACTATCCACACGAACATGTTCATTAACTTAAACCAATGAGACAAAAAACGCCCTCCGCCCCCCCCCCACCTGACGTCAAAAACCCCCACAAACAAAGCAAAAAATAAGCTCCGCCCTCCATTCCAAAATCCGCGAAATCGATCCCATTGTGATAAATCGCACCGATGAAGCAGTCTTGGTATTAAAACTTTATGTTAAGTGGAGTGGGGAATTACCATGCTCGGAGGATTCTCACTTGGCCTTTGAAGAAATGCGTTCTTCCTAATGAGCCTTCACCGTCAGTCGTTGAAGTGATTCACGGAAAATAAGTATTTCTAGCGGGATAATTAAGAAAACTCCAGCTTGAATAGAAAAATAATATTTTTATCCCAACCTAATTATTATAATTTCCATGGCACAACCATGTTTATACCATACATGGTACACAGACCATGCATTTCCGTACATGTAGAAATGCAAGATGGCGTAGAAGAAATATTATTAAATACATACAATACTGGAGTCAAATACGTAATGCGCTCGTGACAAATAACTTTTTATGAAAGAGTGCATGACGAGCTCCAATTTAAAGCTGAACCAGTCTATGTTTTAATATATATGTTTTTCAATGACGTTATTCTCAAGTATATGTTTTTCAATGACGTTATTCTCAAGTCACGAATGTTGGGAAATGTCACAAAACAACTATCAGAATATTGTCAGTGCGCGCATTGGTTAAATATACCCTTTTTTAGGATCACATTTCACCACGCCTTATGTATGACATATCATTATTCCAGACCATGTAAAACGGCCAGTAAGCATGAGTCACATTAGCCTGTGGTCAGGCCAATGTTGGCCCGCCGTCTAGGACGTTGGGTCAACATTGGGCCAACAACGGGTCAGTATCTCATGTTTACTGGGCGGGAGCCACCACCACAGTGGGCGTCCAGAGCTCAGTTCTGGATCAGCTATCTGACCGGGATCAGCGCGCTGTAATCGAACACGGCCAAACCTCCCCATCAAGTCCACATTTAGCCCTGGGTCACCAGATGATGCCGCCACATTAGCCGTGTGAAACTACTGTTTTAAATAGCCTCCCTCCCGGCAAACAAGAGGCCTCGAACCAAGGCCGGTTTCGTGCTGGGTCAGCGTCGTGGATGATGACCCAACATTGTTTGATATATCACCGCGTTGGCAGCACCGGTGGCCGACGCAAAGAAGATTTTGAAACGTGAATCATGGCGTTTGGTGGAAATGGATATATTCTCAGTGAACGAAAATGTGAATATTTTCTTAAAAAATAAAGCTTTGTCGGGGGAGGGGGGGGGGGGGGCGGTGCGAGGAATATCCAATGATAGCAATTATGTATAGTATTACCGCAAAGACAACAACTATATATGCAGAAAAGTGGAAAGAAATTATTGTGTCTTATTAATTTATGCAAATGCATCTTATGATGGAAATATAACGTAAAATAGGAGCAGTATATGCTTTACCGTCTTGTGCTGGGTGTTCATTGGTTCGTACACCGGGAATCGGATGTTTCTTGTCGTGCATCATTATATTCAAAAGCTTGGAGTGTGCAGTGATTTCATTACATTATAGGAATAGTCCCGATTTCGAACTACATTTTGTCGCGATTTTGCCAGCATGTGCAGAAAGCGGCATAAAGCGATATTCATTATTTCAATGCAAAGGTGCTCCTAATTCAATAATCAAGTAAAACGTACATGCATATATGAGCTCTGTCTTATTTACGAAGCAGGAGTAATAAGTAAATAAGATACAAAACGACGCAAAAAAAAGAAAAGGAAAACTAATATCTTATCAAATATGACCGCCTAACGATGCTTGCTCCAATTTCAAATAGACGTGATTGTGCAAATCCTATCAAGCGATCTGTAAATTATTAAGTTAGTCTGCAGACTGACGTTTTTTTATGTAAGCACAAAGTAATTGTTTTATTGTTGCATAGTTTTTCCATTTGGTGTGAGTCCAGGATCTTTATTTTTAAATTGCATTATATATTTATATACATTTTATAAATCCTTTTTAGGACAACACATGGCTCTATATTTTATGTACAACGTGTGGCATCCTTGCATATTGTCTATTTGCGTCTCTATGATATTCAGACTTCGTGAACTCGTTCTTTGCATTGTGCCACGTGTGTTGTTTCTGGTCAAAGTCAGGTGGAGTTGGTGTCGTACCAAGCTCTGTAGAGAACCCCAGCAAACAGGATACGTTGAACCAAATCTGATGTAAAGCCAGCGTCGCAGACGATGGCATAACATTAAACCAGCATTGTTTCAACGTCTCGTGCTTGCTGGACTGTCAAGGTTGGTTTGTCAAGGCTGTCCGTATTTATATCTGAACATCCGACAAATATAATTGTATGTATGTAACATGTTTTGTTTAATATCGTATTCAAATGTATATTACATGTTACTTTCGTTTTAAATATGTCACATTATAAAGTATAATATGCATTATCTCTAAATCTTGTTTCTGACAAAATATATATCCATATATCCAACCATAACATTCATAACTATCCGTCCTTCCACCAATGTCCAACATACATGCATTCATGCTCCGCCCGTCCGCCCGTCTGCCATCCATCCATCAACCCATCCATCCATCCATCCATCCATCCATCCATCCATCCATCCATCCATCCATCCATCCATCCATCCATCCATCCATCCATCCATCCATCCATCCATCCATCCATCCATCCACCCATCCATCCATCCATCCATCCATCCATCCATCCCTAAATCCATCAATCCATCCATCTATCAATTACATTCATTCATTCATTCATTCATTCATTCATTCATTCATTCATTCATTCATTCATTCATTCACAACATTCATTCATTTATTTATTCACTCATTCATTCTTTTATTCATTCATTCATTCATTCATTCTTTCATTCATTCTTTCATCCATACACCCATTTATCCATTGGCCACAAAAATATTAAATTGCAAAGCAAGCTATACATGTGATAAAATATAATTTCTATATATATTTAGAATAATATGATGGATCAGTAAAATAAGGTTTTTGTTGGGTTCTAAGTTTTGTTGTATAACTGTGATATCACTAAAG